>CM072511.1:146882869-146890369 GCA_036898135.1 Oncomelania hupensis | reverse complement strand
AACAACAACTGGAGCTTGAATATTAGCGGTAATTGAACTTAGCCAACATTACATTACATGGTTAATGCTTTAGGTCCAGCGGACTCTTCCGAGCCAAATCAGGACCAGAGAAGTGAAAGAGGACTCACCCCTGATCCGCATAAATGATCTGCCAAAACAACCCCAGTGGTAACACCGAAGGCAATCTACCAGCCGGTCACTTTACAATAAAGACATCCCACGCAGGGGACGCTGAGGTTATACTCTAATTTATCGAACACCCGTTTACACAAACAAAATAGAATACAAACATCAGTATACAATATCAACAAAACACATACATTTAAAATGCCTACATTGCCAAATAATAACATAATAGGAAGCCCCAGTGACCATTTGGCAGAAAGTGTCCAATATTCCCAAGCTGATCCAACAGACCTCATACACAAATGAGGAGTATTGTCCCGGAAGAGTTTTCAACAAAAAAGGTAGGTGACTGGTCTAGCAAAGAAGAAGATAGTATAGTAGATTGATAGAACAGAGTAGGAATGAGAAAGAACAAAGGAGAAAGACAGCGACAGTGGGAATTTAAAGCTATACACTTCCAGAAAGTGGGGATACTATTTATGCTGAAACCCCTGGCTCCCCCACGAGGGGACTTGAACTTAGCCAAACGAAAATAACATGCAGTTCTTCACTTTGAGTCTGAAGTAGAAATAAGGAGCGTATAGCATCCAATATTATCAATATTATTTAAACGTTGGAGTTAAATAGAACTTCGTCCTTATTATATGGCACGAATAACAAAATGGCGGGGAAGTGTAATTTGTGTGCTTTTGATTTTTAGACTCTTGCATGGTTTTTATTATGTACTGCCTTTAAACAAATTATTCTTAAGGATCAGGAATCGCAATGGGAAATCCAATTTTGGATCAGTCGTTATGTTCACGTTGAAAGCTTTAATTGCAAGAAACTTAAAATATTTTTCCATAATAAAAGTTAGGTAAGACAACTTTATTATCAAAGAAGAGCAGTTATTTTACACCGTCATGAAATTCAAATTAGTTCTAGATTAGGTTTGTTGTCCCCCTCGCTTTAGTCTAAAGCTCGCAAATTAAAATGTGCAACGCTTTGTTTATTTATTTTTAATAATAGCATGTTGTTGCGCATTAAATAATCATCTCTTTTACCTCAAAAATATTAAATGTGTGCTGGATTACATTAATTGTGAAGAAGAAGAAGAAGAAGAAGAAGAAGAAGAAGAAGAAGAAGAAGAAGAAGAAGAAGAAGAAGAAGAAGAAGAAGAAGAAGAAGAAGAAGAAAAAGTTGTTTAATTTACTTTCCTAAAATTTAATAACAAACTCAGGGAAAGAAAGAAGAAAAAAAAACGAAAAGAATAAAAAACGAAAGAACAAAAGAAAGAAAGATAGACAAATAGATACACAAAAAGGGAAAACAAGCCAGGAAACACAGAAAGAAAGAAAAAGAAGGGAAGAAAAGAAAGGAAGAAAAAAGAAATACAAAATGGAAAGGAAGCAAGCGAAAAAAAGAAATACAAGAAACATCGAAAACAACAATAAGCAAAAAGAAATCCCAACACACACACACACACTTACCCACACACACCCACACCCACACACACCACCACACACACACACACACACACAAACCAATTTATAAAAATGAACTTAAAATAAAAGAAAAAGACAAAAAAAGACAGAAGAAATGGAACAAATTTACAAATGAAGGAAAAAAGAAAGAAAGGAACGAAAAACTGGGTAGAAGAAACTGTGCATATCGCCTCAGTAGATTTAGCTTCATGCGCTTCAATGTCTTTGCTTAATTTGCTTGATGGCTCGTTAATGTTCATTCTTTGCTGTCCCAAGAGCTCTCCTCGTCGAGGTGGTTGTTTTGATCAGAGTTTGGCTGCCCTATGGACAAACTGCAACAACAACAAATGTTTTTGTCGCCGTTGTGGTTTTATTTCTGGAAACTCTAGCTCAAGGTAAGTAAACATCTCTTCAACCCCCGCGATAATTTAATATAGCGTAACATGTAAAGTGGAGGTGTTACAGGGTTGTGGTAAGAAGGGAAGCTCTCGTGGGTTTGGGTGCGTAGAATGGCAGGTGAGATGAGGAAGGATGGAGATTACATTACATTACATTACATTACATTACATGATTATTGCTTTAGGTCCAGCGGACTCTTCCGAGCCAAATCAGGACCGGACAACCCCTGATCCGCATAAAAGATCTGCTGAAACAACCCTAGTGGTAAAACTGAAGAAGAACTAGCGAAGAAGAAGATAGTATAGCAGATTGATAGAACAGAGCAGGAATGAGAAAGAGCAAGTGAAAAAGACAGCGACAGTGGGAATTTAAAGCACTAAATTTCCAGAAAATATGGATACTATTTATACTGAAACCCCCGGCACCCCAACAGGGGTAAGGATAGAGATATGAAGATGGAAATAAACAAAACCCCAAGGTAATGTCGGTATGTCGCAACGGTTCGCTATTGATTTGAACCAAATCCTCCAAATAAAGGAAAAAATATTTTTAAAAAACCACAACTCTGAAACAATCAAATAATACAATGGTAAAAGCTAAATGAAAATTAAAACATTCAAATAGTTAAACCCTTACTACAATTTCAAATGCAAACGAAATGGTATGCATAAATAGAAATAAATACTTTGCGCCAACATTACAATACATAATTCTCTACATCATCGCTCATATCAAAATGATATGATAAACACTGTACATATTTAATATCGAAATATAAATAATATAAAAAAGGGAACCTAAATTATCATGAACGAGAATAACCGAGTAAATTCAAAGTAAATATTACATTGTATTTTGTTGATATTTTATAACGATGTTTATATTTACTTTATTTTTGTAAACGGGGTTCGGTGAATTAGATTATAGCCTCGGCGCACCCTGCGTGGGATGCCTTTATTGTAAAGGGACCGGCTGTTGGAGTGCCCTCAGTGTTACCACTAGGGTTGTTTGACCAGATCTTTTATACAGATCAGGGGTGAGTCCTCTTTCAAACAAGCTGTGGTCCTAATTTTGTGGTCCTGATTCGGCTTTTTGCAGTCCGCTGGACATTGTAAGCAATGAATAATTAACTAACTAATCCCCTTTGTGCTAAAAGCCACAACGCTCTCGCGGCTCGTGAATTTATCATGAGGACTGCAATGGTGTCCCTCAGTGGGCTAGCCTTGTCGGCAGACTCTGGAGAAATGATCGCTGCAGACTGCACTGAAAGCTTCTCACCTCTTGAGGTTTCATTTAGCTCGTATGTATGAACGAACGAAACAGCCCCCGACAAAACTTAGACATGCCACTTTAATGGTAGTAGTAGTAGTAGTAGTAGTAGTAGTAGTAGTAGTAGTAGTAGTAGTAGTAGTAGTAGTAGTAGTAGTAATAGTAGTAGTAATAGTAGTAGTAGTAGTAGTAGTAGTAGTAGTAGGAGTAGTAGTAGGAGTAGTAGTGGTAGTAGCAGGGCCGGATCTGGGGGGGGGGGTTCCTGGGTTCCGGAACCCCCCCCCCTGGCCATTCGATGTACCTCACTCAGTCAGAAAAAAAAATATATATGGAGTTTTTTTTAAAGCTCTTAATTTAGTTGACACTGTTGGTAAGTAAAACGTTCCTCATTCTACTCAAGTTCCTCGAGCGGACACGTTTTTGTCACCCCTAACCCCTTAAAAATTTTTTGGAACCCCCCCCCCCCCTCCAAGAGTAAGTGATCCGGCCCTGAGTAGTAGTAATACAGCTGGGTGGACTTGGTGTGTGTTGTAAGCTATTGGCATTGTTCGTCGTTTGCATAGTTGTCGATTTTCTGGTAATGGCCACTCATCCAAGTACTAACTGTGCTCGACTTGCTTCACGAAACACTCCTAGAGTGGACCCCAAACCCGTGCACTAATACATCTCTGAACGATGATAGATTTTAGTGTAAAAAACGTACTATTCATTAAAAGGCCCCAATTCGAAGGTTTTGCTTACTTTTGACGAAAAGGGTTTACCCTAAACCTGGCATCACATTACACAATGATAAAGCGGGCTTTCGTTGATCAAACCAACCGCTACGGTTTGAATTGTCCATTTCCGTTCTGACAGAGCGATTTCCCCTGATTAACGGTACATCGATAGGATATAGGTATCGATGTACCGTTAATCAGATCAGATGTTAATCAAATGTTCCTTATCCTTATCCCGTAACTCGAAGGTCATAAGGGGCCCAACAGATGATCGTTTAACCAGCGTACTCCATCTTTCCCTGTCCTCAGCAACCCTAGTTGTTTCGCTCAGTGTCAAACCAGTCCATTCTCGAGTGTTGTCCTCCCACCTCTTTTTCGGTCTCCCTCTTCTTCTACCTCCTTGCACTGTGCAATACCATAGTCGTGTAAACTTTGATAATATTTCTGAATGAACCACGAAGCTTGAAGAGTGTGTCTTTGGTATCTGGGGTAGGGTAAGGTACATTTTACCAACCTCAAACGAAAAACATTTTTTTTTAAATTGGTTCTACCTCATACCGACTTAGGTAGATGCTATTTATAGCTCACGAATGTTGGCTAGTTGTTGCTATTAATAGGCACACAAACTACGGAACTTATTCATTTAAAAAAATAACTAAACTTCCGAAAGAGTGTTTTTTTGTAAGCTTATTTTCTTTCAGTGGTTCAACACTCATTGTGAATGGTAACAGGATCTGTAGAGGAGGCATGTTCAAAGTGGTTCCTTCTAAAATAAATGTTTTTTTTTTGAAAATGTGATGGAATTTTTATCTGGTCATTGAATTTGCCTTGAAGGTTTTAATACCGAAATATTGACTTTTAAAACAAAGTACTAGTTTAAATGCTTGACCTTTATGTTTATCTTCTCACCATCATCACCACCACCACCATCATCATCATCATCATCATCATCATCATCATCATCATCATCATCATCATCATCATCATCATCATCATCATCATCGTCATCATCATCATCATCATCATCCTCATCCTCATCCTCATCTCTCTCTCTCTCTCTCTCTCGCTCTCTCTCTCTCTCCTCGTAAAATTAATGGGTCTCCTAAGAATTCGCTGATAGTTTTTTTTGTTAAATTCTATCAAGCAAAACTTGAAAAAAAAGGTTTTCTCCTTGTAATTTTTTTGCCCTTTTTTTTCTTATCCCGCTTCTTGGACTTTTTGTTTGTTTGTTTCCTGCTTGCTTGTTTACTGACCAAAAAAAAAACCAACAACAAAAAACCCACATAAAAACGCAGAGTTGTAATGCAGTTCTTGACCTAAAACACAATTCGTCTACTTTTCCCATGGTACATTTTGTTTTTACGTAAAAGCAATAGTTTTTGTGTTCGCCATCAAAGGAAGGAACCAGAAAATAGACCTGTATGTTTTCTTTCTTTCCCTCTCTGTCACGTGGGTTTATGGGTTTTAGGGCTCTGCACAATGGAATGATGTAAACCTCACGCTTTATCCTATGGGAACTGCTAGTTCGTCGCCCTGTGGATTACTATAATAAATTTATTTATTTCGCTCGGTCTGTGTAAAGGCTGGGGTACAGAGATAGATAGAAAAAATGGTAAAAGATTACTGTCACACTAGCTTTCACACGGCTATGAATCATATGTAGTCCAGCCACTTGATAACAGTTAAACATCACACATTTATTTCTTCTACTCTATACAAGATTTTCTAAGTACTAATCTACTTTAAATGTTAAATAGTCACTGTGAATAATTCGATCGCTGATAGTCTATGCAGCTAATAGTTCATCCTTGGGCACTGGAGGTTATTGTTCATGAGAAGTGGACTACTGTGGTCCCGTAGCTCTCAGTTTTTTGTGCACACACGTGTATAGACTTAACTGTGTGTCTGGCGTGCTGTGCTGTGGTCGGTTTGTTGACAACAGTGTTGTCTTCTTCTGGATTTTCCCTGTGGGTAGACTGGTTGGCTTTCCTCGCGCAATGCTGGGGATACCGTTGCAGCCAACTACTGCGTCGACGTGGTTTCGTCTGAGGCTGTGTTGGGCGCACTACAGAACGCCTGTTCGTCTGTAACATATGAGACGAAATTCTGCACAACCTTGAATGATAGGTGTGTGCAGAGCGTCTCACTGAAGGTCGTAATAGCCCTCAGTGATTAGCTCCACATCTACATATATAAGCGACGAACATTCTGCTAAGTACGTGGTCCACTGGAATCTCCACTCTAATTTCCTATACATTCATAAATATAAAACATGGCTACTTATACACATCAAGAATTAATAATATTATACACATTCATTTGTACAGTCACTGGTCTGTAAGCATACATATAAGTTAAACAACAGTGGGTCCATACATAATTTAAGATGGCGTCGGGCCGGTCGTCTTTTTGCCTCGTGGTCAGCTACGCCACGTGTTCGGCAAAGTTGGGCTAACAATTCAATTCTATGCATAGCAAATTTCACAAACATAATTCAACAATAATATAATTCATCACGATGAAATAGAAATAGGTTCATTTACCTTCGTGACAATATCAGGCCAGTGGCTACTTGAGTGAATTCGAATTTACACAAGTACTGCGTCCTAGTCTTTTCTGGAGAGAACTACTGCTCCTGTGTAGCAGTGTACTGCTCCGTGGTTTGAACACGACTGCCGGCTCTTCTCTACATTCGAAGTAGTCCGACCTGGCTGAGTCTCTCCTAGCTGTGTTCTCATTGGTGGATAACTGACTTACCTAACGGCGTTACGATGATGTCATTGCCTTGGCTTACCGTCAGCTACCACTGTGTGTGTAATCGGCAGTATGCTACTGCTACGCTTGATTACTTCCGTCGTCTGCTGCTTGCTAACTTTGAAATTCTAATATCACATAGACTATCCAAGCTAAATATTAAAATAAGCAGAGTAAAACTAGTCATCTCACGACTCTCTCTCTCTCTCTCTCTCTCTCTCTCTCTCTCTCTCTCTCTCTCTCTCACTCTCTGTTGGTTTGGCCGGAAAGGGAAAAGGAGGAGAGGAGGCGGGAAGGATGGGAGTGGGGGGTGGGGGGGGGTGGGTGAAGAGGAGTTGCGCGCATTGAGATTTTGTTGCGATTTACGATTTTGCTCTCTTATATTTTTGCTCGGTTTTTTTGTTGTTGTTATTTTTACTTGGTTGGTTGATTTTATTATAAATATAAAGACGCACGCCGCGCGCACTCACTTACACTCACGCACAACGCACATACAACACCCCCCCCCACACACACACACAACACACCTCCTCCCCCCACAACTCACACACACAAACACACATACACACACACCAAAGAAACATCAACAAATATATAATCACATAAACCGAGTTGCTGGAAAATAAATTAAAAACGTTTGGTAACCAACCTAACGCTCACATTCACACTTAAGTTATCAGCAGAACTCATTGTAAATCTGTTGGGAAAGAAAAAGCGAATATGACTGCATTCAAGTAATACATATTTAACCTTTTAGTAAACGGATTAATGCT
>CM072511.1:146872869-146877869 GCA_036898135.1 Oncomelania hupensis | reverse complement strand
AAGAAGAAGAAGAAGAAGAAGAAGAAGAAGAAGAAGAAGAAGAAGAAGAAGAAGAAGAAGAAGGAGAAGAAGACGAACAACAACAACGACAACCACTACCATCACCACCACAACAACGACAACAACAATAAGGAGGAGAAGGATGGAGAAAAAGAAGAATGAGGAGGAGGAGAGAGAAGAATGAGGAGGAGGAGTAGGAGTTAGAGGAAAAGGAGAACACGAAGGAGATACTCTGTTTCTGTCCCCGTTTTGGTAATAGCAAAAAATATCACCGAGGATTCTTGCCGCCTTCATTTCGATTCTCTCTATGCAGAACCTCGCTGCCTTTGGGACGTTCAATTCCCCGTCGCTCCCGTGTCCTTGAATGTGAGATAAGCTTACTTTAAATTCATTCTTAACACCCTCATCCCCCTCCAACTGCCCTAATGGTGAACTCCGTTGAGAAAACAGGTCTAAGACCTTTTGTCAAAGAGGAAAAGAACTGTGAAGAAAATTAAATATCCGTACAATTGAAGAAACACACACACACACACACACACACACACACACGCACCCACACACACACCCACCCACACACACACACACACACATCCGCACATACGCACACACACATACAAACACACACGCACAAAAACCCACACATAACCACAAACACGTCGAAGCAATGAAGTCTTTTTAAAGTGAAATGAATTGTGAAGAAAATGAATGCATTTCACAGTAGTCAATCAGATATGATTGATTGATTGATTGATTGATTGATTGTTGCTTTAGGTCCAGCGGACTCTTCCGAGCCAAATCAGGACCGGACAACCCCCGATTCGCATAAAAGATCTGCTGAAACAACCCTAGTGGGAAAACTGAATGCCCTCCACCGGCCAGTCACTTTACAATAAAGACATCCCACGCAGGGGACGCTGAGGCTTTGCCTCAACTAATCGAACCCCCGGTTACAAAAACAAAATAGAATACAAACATCATTATAAATTATCAACAAAACACATACATATAAAATGCCTATATTGCTAAATAATAACATCATAGGAAGCCCTAGTGACCACCCGGCAGAAAGCGTCCAATACTCCCAAGCTGATCCAACAGACCTCATACACAAACAAGGAGTCTTGTCCAGGAAGAGTTTTCAAGAAAAAAGGTAGGTCATTGATCTAGCGAAGAAGAAGATAGTATAGCAGAGTGATGGGACAGAGCAGGAATGGGAAAGAGCAAATGAGGAAGACAGCGACAGTGGGAATTTAAAGCACTAAATTTCCAGAAAGTGGGGATACTATTTATACTGAAACCCCCGGCACTCCAACGGGGGTACTGTTGCCGCAGTGAATCGGTCATGCCTATAAAGGAAAGACAGGTTTTCAACTGGGGCTTTCACTTTTCCCTTTATAGGTTAGAACAATCTACAGTGGCAAGATTGCTCATGACCCCAAGGGGTAGTCAATCAGATATCGGCAGAATTAAAAACACTGATAGTTTAGTGCGAAAACCACCACACAACATTAAACCGAATGTTACGTTCTACAACAATTCTTAATAAAGTAAGACTGAGGTGTTTTTAATTTATGTATTGTTTATTTACACTAGACATTATTTTCATTGAAGAGTTTGTAAAACAGCATTTATTGATTGTGAAAGCTTTGAAATAAGCGTGCACGCAGCTTTAAAAGACAGTTTGCCCCGTTATAACCTCAGCCCCGCGAGTTGCCTACTATATGAAATCACTACGCGCCACACGATGTAACAGGCCGAGAACCAAGTCGCATAGAAATATCCTTAGCAAAGCCGTTAGATAATGCCATTACGTTGGGTTACGCGACGCGCACGTAAACTTCAAGGGTTTCGCGCCTGTGTTTGCGTGTTCTACGAGCGGGGTTAGTCACCCAGTGCTAATAATAATACTATTGATGCTGGATGCTATATGAGCGCGTTTGCCCAAATCACCAATCAGCCTCAAAACTTGGCGATCTGTACCAACATACACACTTGCATGTTTCATCCATTCTCCCGCACACACAAACATGACTGAACCATGTGGGGTAAAGGCAGGGAGATCGCTGTTAGAAGGCGAAAAGAAAATCGACTTTTTATTTTAGAAATTTTAGATTGACTTCCTCCAGTACCATTATTGAAGAGAGGAAGGAAACCGGAGTACCAGGAGAAAACTCTCTATGACCTAAGGTTAAAACTACATTAAAAACAAAGGTAAGACCTATATGAATGTCCAAGAACGTTTTGAGGATAATAAGAAAGAAACGTAAATTATATAAGCGTTATTTATCAAGGGTGTAAGAAAAATCCTAAAACATTCTGGAAGTACAACTTGTATACGAGAAAACCAATAGCAATCTGGGGTGAAGTGCACTTTTTAACCTTTCCTTACAAAATGGCAAGGTACCAGCTGACTGGAAAACGGCGGAAGTGACTGGAACTTTTTAACAAAGGGTCCAGATCTGATGCTGAAAATTATCGGCCGGTAAGTTTAACTTGTATTGTTGGTAAAATATTGGAGCCCTTAATTCGGGCTGTTACAGTAGGCCATTTTACCGAAAACAGATTGTTTGCAAACTGCCAGCACCGTTCCAGAAAAAAAGATCTTGCTTCACTCAGCTTCCGCAAGTTATGGAAGTTGTATGATAATGAGAACTCATTGAATATTATCTACCTTGATTTCCGGAAAGCGTTTGATACGGTACTCCACCAAACACTTTTATGTAAGCTGAACCTTACGGTATTACCGGAAATATTGTTGAATGGATATGTGACTCTTTGACTGACAGAGAACAAGCAGTAAGGGTTGGCAATGAGAGGTCTAGTAAAATTAAAGCGCTAACCTGTATTCCCCAATTGTGATGATTTTTTTAAAATTTAACGTCTGTTCACCTAAGTGATTTTAGACTTGATGGGAGCAGGGGAAATATTAAACAAATAAGGAATGGTCACAATGAAGGGAGAAATGGATTAAACAAAGTACACAAAACTGAACAATTAAACAATAAAAATTGTAAAATAATTATAACTTATACAAATGACATCCAATAAAACTCTACTAACCAATCCTTGTAAAATAATCTTAATTATTTCTCATATTTTGTCAGTAAATCATGGTTTATATGATCCAGGGATCTGCATAAATCGGAATCAGGATCATTATATATATATATATAGTGACCACCCGGCAGAAAGCGTCCAACACTCCCAAGCTGATGCAACAGACCTCATACACAAACAAGGAGTCTTGTCCAGGAAGAGTTTTCAAGAAAAAAGGTAGGTCATTGATCTAGCGAAGAAGAAGATAGTATAGCAGAGTGATAGGACAGATCAGGAATGGGAAAGAGCAAATGAGGAAGACAGCGAAAGTGGGAATTTAAAGCACTAAATTTCCAGAAAATGGGGATACTATTTATACTGAAACCCCCGGCACTCCAACGGGGGTACTGTTGCCGCAGTGAATCAGTCATGCCTACAAAGGCAAGACAGGTTTTCAACTGGGGCTTTCCCTTTTCCCTTTATAGGTTAGAACAATCTACAGTGGCAAGATTGCTCATGACCCCAAGGGGTAGGAAGTAGGGATAGGTCCTATCGTGAAAGATTAATGTACATAGGACTGCATTCATTGTATGGCCGTAGAATTAGAGGGGATTTGATACAAGCATACGACATTTACAATGGACTGGATGATTTAAAATGGTCTGATTTCTTTGCATAACCTCATTGCAATATTACACGCATGTCCGAAGGAAAGGTATTTATTCAGCATTTTAATACTAATACAATGAAGTTTTAATTTTCTAAGAGTTCTACTAAATAGATTAATCTACCTGCTTCACTTAAGAATGCATCAAGCATAAATGCGTGTAAATACTATTTAGGCATACTTCCAGAGTTTAAAATGTTTTATTGCTATGATGAATGAAATGCATAGGAAAATAACAAGCTCAACAGACCCACTGAGTTATTGCCAAGTTGAGAAAGGGGCATTTAGAAAGGCTTCTCAGCCTCTTTACCCCCCTCCATCTCTACTACTACTACTACTACTACTACTACTACTACTACTACTACTACTACTACTACTACCACTACTACTACTACTATTACTACTACTACTACTACTACTACTACTACTACTACTACTACTACTACTACTACTACTATTAGTCTCGTACCTTGGTCACATAAGTATGCCTCTTTATAAAATAAAATAAAATGACATTAAACTAAATTAAAGTAAACAACATCTACAAAATACTACTTCTATTACTTCCACTACTACTGCTACTACTATTACTACTACAACTACTAATACTACTACTAAATAAATAAATACATAAAATTAAATTTAATTTGTAAAAGTAAATTAAAATAACGTCACGATGTTTACGTCACTCGATTTTCATAAGTTTGGTTTTCCTTCGGAGGCACATCCCATACCAAACTTGAATAAAATTCCATCCGGTAGTTTGGGAAAAATTAGGTTTGAGAAAAAAAACACAACAAATTATGACGTCACCAGATATGTATAATCTCTTTGTCATCTGGTAGGGTTCACTATTTCCTAACTAAATTCGAAGTTTTAAAGAAATCCGCCCATTGGTTTCAGAGAAACATGCGCAAAGGTCATCTCCGGACCGAGCTAGGCCGGACAATGTACGGACGCCGGACAGACAACGCCAAAAACAGTAGTTACCGAGCTTTACAGGTCGGGAATGAATACATTAGTAGTGCTTCGGCTTGCGGATCGGAAGGTCCCGGGTTCGAGCCCTGGCCGGGCCATTTTGTTGTGTCCCTGGGAAAGACACTTTACTCCTGTTTTCCTACTCCTTCGGATGAGAGTATAAACCGAGGTCTAGTCTGTGTCGCATACATTCCATCATAACGGACTTTAAAGATCCTGACGCTCATGTCCTAGACGGGTGAGTGCCGGTGACAAGAAAACGCCCAGCATGCACCTAGGTCCTTCTCCCCCATCCCTAGCTGCCCAGGATTGTGCTCAG
>CM072511.1:146865369-146867869 GCA_036898135.1 Oncomelania hupensis | reverse complement strand
ATGCAATGCAAAAATCCTTGTAATTTTTTAATAAGGAAGAAGAAGAATAACAACAACAAGAACAAGAAGGAGAACAAGAACAAGAACATAAGAAGCAGAACAAGAACAGAAGAAGAAGAAGAAGAAGAAGAAGAAGAAGAAGAAGAAGAAGAAGGTCGTAGAGGCACCACAGATGATCGTTTAACCAGCGTACTCCATCTTTCTCTGTCAGCAACCCTCATGGCTTCGCTCAGTGTCAAACCAGTCTGTTACACTAGATGTTGGTGTTGTTTTATCAGCATTCGATTCAGCCCCTATGCATGGGCCTGTAGTCGCTGAAGAGTTTAATGCTGGCGATGTAGCTCCGAGACTGTCCCTCGACGTAGTCTTGCGGCAGCCACGTAGTCCCGATCTGTTGGTCGCTCACGAAGCAACTCTTCAGCGACTACACGCCCTTGCAGTCAACCCGAATCTATCGGATGTAGTCCCAGTATGTTGGCCCCTCCCGACGCAACTCGTTGGCGGCTATCCTCGATGACTGCCTCTCGTAACTCTCTTGTTGTAGCAGTTGAACCCTTGGCTATGGCGTAGATCGCGGCTTGGCCCCCAAAATGTTACACTCCCTTGTTGGTGTTGTTTTATCAGTATTCGATTCAGCCCCTATATGCTTGAATCCTGATAGGTGTAACTTAGATTCGTTTATCTACGCAACCCGTTCAATTATCAACAAGGCTGGAGTAGTATGAAATTTTCCATCTTTATTCAGCATACATCAACAAACTACATACAATCGCTCAATCGCTTTTCCACTCTACAATTCTCAACTATCAACACAACTATCCACTTTACAATTCTCTCTACTTTCCACAAACCTTTGAAACAGTGCGGCACTATATATATAGTCTCTCTACACTCCAGAAAGGGTGAGAATACCCCAGCATAACACACCTCAACCAATCAGACCAGTCTTCGTCATCGCTGTCTCGTGTCATACAACCTTATTTGGGATAGAAGCTTCTATAGTTACCACTAGAATTATCCATACGCTTCGATCGATAGTAAACAACCAACTCTAGAAAATTCTCAAATAATATCGACCAATTAAAATTATCAACGTTATGCAAAGCTTCTTCTAATAACAACGCAAAATCACCTCCCACCTCTAGCTTTTTAGCCGAATCTAAAAAAATATACTGGCGGATCAAAAAAGGAAATAAAAAGTGGAAGGAGAGCATTTGCAGAAATAGATAAAGGAGATTATTTTATGGTGTCCCATAATTTCTTTCTTTCTGTCTTTCTTTCTTTTTAAATTTTTTTTGGTGGTATACACGATTCTGCTTTTGATCAAACTCGTATTCGTAGTCGTATCAAACCGTTTGATTTTTTTCTTATAATTAGAGTCGAAGTGTGTTCTTAGATTAATATCTCAGCATTTGCGGTAAGATCTAGACGAAGAACTATGATATTTTCGAAGAACCCATTTTTTCGTTGCTTGTTACAGAAAAAAAGTGTATGTTTTATGTGGGGTTTGGGGGATTGAGGGGAGGTTTGGGAGGGCGTGGGGGGTGGGGGGGTGGGCTTGAGAGAAGAGCAGCAGGGAAGATGGCTTTATTCCTAAGATTCATGTGGCAGCATTTCTTTTCATGCTAGATGAAAAACAAATGAGTTATTATTTTCCTGGTACCCCCAATTTGTTTCTTCTTCTTGTTGTTCGTATTGCCCGAGCTGTCGAGAATCAGGGTCTTATTATTTCTACATTTGTGTCACGCGCTACGTTAGCCTAGGCCTATGTACGTGGCAAATTATTTAGGAAACATCATGGTGGGCATGTGCCATCTCTCTCTCTCTCTCTCTCTCTCTCTCTCTCTCTCTCTCTCTCTCTCTCTCTCTCTCTCTCAGTTCAGTTCGCTCAGCCGCTTACCATCATTTTCCGAAATCGGCTCACGGCGGTATGTTTGCCATTCCCGATTCCAGTGGTGATATAATTATTTTCTATGCTTTACATTCTCTTGGGGGTGGGGCGGGGGATAGTAGTGGAAAGGATGGGGGGCTGGTGGTTGTAGTGGGGGGATGGAAGCTAGGGGAAAAAAGGAAGAGGGGGAGGGGAGTGATAAAGGGGGGGGCGGAGGTTTGGATGAGAAATGGTTTTAAGGTTATTGCAGATTCATGTAGCCACATAATTACGATGCCAGATTTGGACGAAGCGTCATTATTACTTTTCCACAAACACGTATTTGTTTATCTCGCTGTTCGCTAGTTCTTTTAGCTCTTAATTTCTGCCAGCTAAACAAGAACGTAGGCCTCGTCTAGTTATTGCCTGCTAGCTTGCTATCCATTAACTGTTAAAATCTTTCGTAACTGGATTTATTTTTAAAATCCATCTCGAGACATTTCACTGGGACGAAGGGAATAAGATTATATTATTTTGTTGTCGTTTCATAATGGGAAAATTTCTTGTTTCTTCTTCTTCTTCTTCTTCTTCTTCTTCTTCTTCTTCTTCTTCTTCTTCTTCTTCTTCTTC
>CM072511.1:146852869-146860369 GCA_036898135.1 Oncomelania hupensis | reverse complement strand
ATTACTTGACGGACGAGGGATTTAAGAGGGGGGGGGGAGGGGGCATTATGATAGGGTTTACTTTAGAAAAATGATTGATTCAGACCATGTTCTTGATATATTATCATGTGTTTGAGTGATTATAGACTTGCTAAACACTTGTTTTATTTCTAATATGTTTAAAAACACTATGCATTATGGATGCATGGGTACATAATAAAATTGTGCGTACTGTTTTAATTTGTTTATGTTCAGTATTGTGTGGATGGTATATAATGTGAATTTTCTCATCTTATCTCAACTCACTGCCATATTGCTGCCATCTTCTTGATTGTTTTGATACCAAATACATGCATGGGAAAATTCTGGTTGTGAAGTAATGATCATTTTACAATTCAAAACTTTGATGGCAATTTCTGGAAATTAGCCCCCGAGAAAATAAAATATTTTAAAAAATCATAAAACATCAACCAATAAAGATAAAACAATTCTGTTTTTTGCATTTTGAAGATTATTTTTAGTACTTTGTTAATAAATAAATAAGTAATTTTTCATATTTTGACACTTTAGCCTGGTTTTCTCATGCTGCAACATATATATATATATATATATATATATATATATATATATATATATATATATATCCGGAGACTAGGGTAAACTAATTGCTTCCATTTTATGTAGGTTTCCAGTTCAGATTTTGTTTACTCGTTTTGTACATAGCAAGTTTGAAGTTTGTATAATTTGTTTTTAAAATTACATAGCTAGTAATAGTTGGGTAACTATTGTTTTTGCCATTGTCCGTCTGGCTGTAACTTGTGGGCATTTTGTTTCTGAAACTAATGGGCAGATTTCTCTGAAACTTGGCCTGTAGTTGATGATCCCTACAAGAAGACACACACACACAAATGTTTAATTTTTTTAAATACTCTCCACCACCCCCGTATCATCATAGATTCACTATTTGAAGAAGAAGAAGGAGGAGGAGGAGGAGGAGGAGAAGAAGAATGGTTTACAAAATATATAAAACCAGTATGATGCGACGCAAAAGTCTTTGTAATTTAAGGAGGTACTTTAATGAAGAAGAAGAAGAAGAAGAGTCATAGATGTGTATTTGTTGTGTGTGTGTGTGTGTGTGTGTGTGTGTGTGTGTTTGTGTGTGTGTGTGTGTTAGGGTGGATGAGACAGGTGAGCGTGTATGTTTGTACAGATCGCAGCGCTTTGAGCCGGATTGATTTGGAGAAAGGCGCGTATTTAGCATCCAGTATTGTCATTATTATTATTATTATTATTATTATTATTATTATTATTATTATTATTATTATTATTATTATTATTATTATTATTATTATTATTATTACAGGTAGTAGTAGTAGTAGTAGTAGTAGTAGTAGTAGTAGTAGTAGTAGTAGTAGGAGTAGTAGTAGTAGTATAGAAGAAGAAGAAGAAGAAGAAGAAGAAGAAGAAGAAGAAGAAGAAGAAGAAGAAGAAGAAGAAGAAGAAGAAGAAGATGATGAGATGATGATGATGATGATGATGATGATGATGATGATGATGATGATGATGATGATGATGATGATGAAAACAAAATCACCAAAAGTATGATATGATTATTGCAAAACAGCATCAGGGGAAAATAGGCTTAAGACCTTAATCTCGCGCAGCCTGTAGTGATAAAATAGGCGCCTAAAGGCCCGGTCTAATTGCACTGTAGAATTACCCGGGCTCACTTGTGTTACGCTTATGAAATCCTTATATATTTCCTATGGAGTTCCCTTTGTAAAAAAAAAAAAATTTCACCCCTTTCAAGCTAAATGATTTTTATTTAGAAGCATATTTTCTAAATAATAATTTGTTTAAAAATAATGTAATATTTCTCCAAATAATATATTTCTCCATAAATAACTTATAATTTATTTAAACAATATATTATTTAGGGAAATAAATCATGATATAGGTAAATGAGGCATTGTAGCCATATAAAGAATTATTTACCTCTATACTGCATTATTTAGCAGAATTTGCTAAATAATTTATTATTTTGAAGATGTTACTAAATAATGCATTATTTACGTAAACAATTCATTATTTAGGGACTTCAATTTTCATTATTTAGGGGATTCGAAGATACATGTGTTAGTACTGTGAGGTTATGTGGTAGTAATAAAGAAAACGGCAAAATCGTGATTTTACGCTTTGTGTTTGCAATTTAAAATGAGGCAACTGCTTTATTTCACTCTATTATTTAATCGTTTGCCACAGTATTAGTATACGAAACTGCAACGGTAACGGCTCCGGAAAAAAAGGGATCCTATAATTATTTTTGCATTGGCGCCCTTGACTTCAGAGTTCTTCCGCCATGTTTCTTGTCACTCACACCTGCCAATTTATGGTAGTTTCGAATAATCTGAAACGTTCCGTTTAAAATGAAAACATAATTCACCTCAAAAGAACAAACCGAAACACAGTCTCAACACAGTTTTTGGGTAAATGAAAACAAAAAGAAATCTTTTTTTTTCTTCTGACGGAGATGCTCAAAACTGACCTTGGCCTTTCATTTGTGTTCATGTACAGACGTTTTATCTTCGAATTTGTGTAGTGATTTATGTTGAAAAATAAATAATTAACACATATTTTGGATACACAATCTTTGGAAACACCTTGCATTTAATTATAGAAAGCAGTAAAATAAAATTTAAAAAAAAACAAGTTTTCAACCGAATCCTGGAATCCCCTAAATAATGAAAATTGCCGTCCATAAACAATGTATTGTTTACCTAAATAATGCATTATTTAGCAATATCTTCTAAATCTAATTATACCCAAACATCACCAACAACGAAATCCGACCGACCATCACACAAGCCATGGGACAACACGATGACATGCTCACAGTGGTGAAGAAAGGGAAACTCCGATAGTATGGCCACGTTACCAGAGCATCAGGCCTTGCAAAATCCATCCTGCAAGGCACGGTGCAAGGAGGCAGAAGAAGAGGGAGACAGAAAAAGAGGTGGGAGGATATTCAAGAATGGACTGGTTTGACACTGAACGAAGCCATGAGGATTGCTGAGAAAGATAAAGATGGAGTACGCTGGTTAAACGATCATCTGTGGTGCCCCTACGACCTTTAAGCAACGGGAGAAGGATAGAATAGGACAGGATCTTCTAAATAATACTATATTTAGTAAATTCGGCAAAATAATGCATTATACAGGTTAAAAAAAATTATTTATATACATTTCTAAATAATACATTTTTTAACACAATCTGCTAAATAAAACATTGTATAGATAAATAATGTTTTATTTGGAAACTAAGCTTTATTTATCTATATCGTGATTTATTTACGTAAATAATGTATTGTTTAGGTAAATAATAAGTTATTTAGAGAGAAAATAAATTATTTAAAGAAGTCTAACATTGTTTGTAAACAAATTATTTATAAACTATCCTTCCTATCCTATACTATCCCATAACTCGAAGGTCGTTGGGGCCCCACAGATGATCGTTTAACCAGCGTACTCCATCTTTCTATGTCCTCAGCAACCTTCATGGCTTCGCTCAGTGTCAAGCCAGTCCATTCTCGATTGTTGTCCTCCCACCTCTTTTTCTGTCTCCCTCTTCTTCTGCCTCCTTGCACTAAGCCTTGCAGGATGGTGATGGAAAGTCCTGATCTGGTGACGTCGCCATACCATCGGAATTTCCGTTTCTTCACCAATGTGAGCATGTCATCATGTTGTCCAATTGCTTGTGTGGTGGTCTGTCGGACTTCGTCGTTGGTGATTTGCTGGGTATAGGAAATGCCCAGAAGTCTTCTGTAGCACCTCACCTCCATGCTTTGTATTCTTCGTTGTAGATCTGCTGTGAGGGTCCATGTTTCGCAAACGTATAGGAAGATGGAGATGATAATGGAGCGCAGCAGCCTTACCTTGGAATGTAGACTGATGGTCCTTTTTTTCCAAATGGGCTTCAGCCTTATCAGGGCAGCAGTTGTTTGTGCGATCCCGGAGTGGACTTAAAAAATAACCTAGAGAATACGTTTCTATATATTTAAGATTATTTAGCTGAACGTAATAAAAATACAAAGAAAAATAAATATCACAAATAAAAATATTTTACAAAAGGAATTCAATAATTTTTCTGCGTACTGGCTGAAGTGAAATCTCACAGGAATAGCGCATGTTTGATTTTTTTCTGCGAAAATACATAAGCCGGCCTTACGAGGACCAATCAGAAGCGAGAGTGTGACGTCAGCTAAATTCCTCCCACACGCATAATTACACGCACCACAGCTTGTCTGGTACACACGACTTGGCGAGCTAAGGCAGTTGAATTCACTGGTTGCGTTTCGATCTTAGAAAAGTTATTTCACATTATAGTCGAATCGTGAAAGAGTACATTGCATTGCCATGAAAAAGACCTTGTTCTAGATAAATTACAAACAAACACGTTTATAAATTCGAACCAGGCCATGATAAACATGGCGCCACTACCTCCTCCGACCCTATGCATAGGCCATACAACGTAAGCCAAATGTGGCCACTAAACTCATAAGGGGTGGCCACCCGTCAAAATTCCGGTCAGTGAAAAATCTCATAACCCAATATTTGAGCCGTAAATCATAAGCCAATTGTGGCCACTTACTTACGGGACATCCTGTTCAAACACTCTTGAAAGGCCAAGCCTGAGTATAGAACAGCGGTGGAGTGCACATTAGAAACAGCGGAACGAAAACACGACGCCCTCCATCCAATGTCGAAAGGAAAAATACGAGACCCTGTGTATGACGGCTTACTAGCGCGAAAACCGAGAGTAACTGGTATCACAATATAAATGACATTAACAATGTTCTGTTTAATTTATAGAGATACTGGTAATCCACAGTGTTAATTAATAATTACCAGTATTTGCCAAGCCTTCCTAGCGCCAAAATCTCATACTTACAAATATGAGATAATTATAAATATCGTGGAGTAATTAAAATTATCAAGGGGTAATTACAATTACCATTGAAATTTTTTTTTTATTTTAATTTTCAGTTCTGGCTCTAACAATCTGTCTGGAAATGCGCCAAAACCGAAAATTGTAATTTTCACTTGAGAATTACAATTTGTATGTGTTAATTGTAAATATGTCGTTAATATTTGTAATTACCCCATGATATTTATAATTATCCGGTTTTGGCGCTACTTGTAGTTGGCCGTCATGTATGTGAATTACACAGAACACGTGTAAAATACCATTACCACTGATACCGATAAAGGCAAATTTTGGCGTAGTAAGCCGCCTTAGCGAGAACTAAGCATGATCACGTAAAAATTGTAATTATCAAGTGAACATTGTAATTATTATGTGATAAATACAATTTTCGTTTTTGGCGCATTTCCAGGCGGATTTCTAGAGCCAAAATTAAAAATTAAACATGGTCACGCGAAGATATTTGTAATTTTGCAATGATAATTGTAATTATCGATTTGATAATTGTAATTATTCCAGGATATTTGTTAGTATCTCATGATATTTGTAATTATCAAGTTTGGGCGCTAGTAGGCAGTCATACCCACTCTCTTCGGTAGTCTTTCCTTTTTTGTGACAGCATTCTTGCATACCTTTCCATTTTCTGCTTTGAGTTTTGATCTTCAATGTATCTGACAAGATGTCCCCAAGCCGTGTCATTCGCATGTTTTACTTTTAATGGGTAAGAAAATACACAGTGCATCGATGATGAGGCAGATGATGATGATGAGGACGATGATGATTGATTCTGTTGATAATGATGATTTATGATGTCAACGATGATGACAATTAATGATGATGATGATGATGACGATGATGATAATTGAAATATATGATGATGATGATGATGATGATGATGATGATGATGATGATGATGATGATGGTGATGATGATGATGATGATGATAATGAAGACGCAGATGATGATGATGATGATGATGATGATGATGATCATCATCATCATCATCATCATCATCATCATCATCATCATCATCATGGTCGCCATAATGTCCTAATTTGCGGCAACCCTGGCAATAAGTGCTCTCTGTAGCAGCAGCTGATTGACTCAGGAGCTCATTAACTCAAATCGAAGTAATATCACGCGCGTGCGGGCCCGTACGCACACACATACCCTCACACACACAAACACACACACACACACAAACAAGTATACACACCCACTTGTGACGGTGGGTTCTATTGTTGCTGGGCTCTGCACTCGTCTTTCGTCTGCGGGATTCAGCTAGTTAAATCGCCCTATGACTAAGCTTAATACATTTATATGTTTGGCCCGGTCTGTGTGAGGATGGGGGTACAGAGATAGGGAGAAACGTGTAAAAGATTCACTGACACACTAGCTCTCGCACGGCTATGAAACATAGGTAGTCCAGCCACTTGTTAACAGTAAATATCACACATTTATTTCCTCTACTCTATAGCTAATTCTAATTTCTACATTAATTTAAATGTCCAAAAAGTAATATAACTAGGATAAACTTTACAATCCGAAAGTCACTTCGAGTGGTTCGTAGAATGGGTAGATCTAGGATGGATCTATTCTGCTACTGTTCTCGATACTTGCTACTGTGTCATCCCTGGGCTTATTGTTCTTGTTTTGCCTAATGTTCGTTTTCAGGAAGAGTGGACTACCGCACAATCCTTATAGATCAGTGTTCGTGCACGTATTCTATGGAAATAGCTTAAGCTTCGAAGTGCGGTGCTGTTGTCTCCTCGTCTTGTTTGTTGACTACTGAGCTATTGGAGCTCAGTGCTCTGTGCTCAATTATAGGCCGCGTGTCTGGGATGACTCTCAGTCAAGTGGGGTCTATCTCCTGCCGCGGACCAAGCCTGCTCGTCTGCAAAACATAAGACGAGTTTCTGCAACGCCTTGCTTACAAAGGGTGTGCAGAGCGTCTCACTGTTGGCAGAAACAGCCCTCAGTGAGATCATCTCCACTTATACAGATAAGAGACTAATATTCTTCTAAGTCTGTGGTCAACTGGAATCTCCAACATAATTCATATATGTATATATGTTACCGGCAATCTGTGTATTCAGTCAATACGTGTATTGCCTAAAAAAATCAGTCAATTCGTGTTTTGACTGTGACCACTAGCCAATACATGTAATGACTAAAATTTCCAGTCAATACGTGTATTGTCTTAATTTTGACCCACTTCAAAACACACATTGACTGACTGTTCATGTTAGTCAATGCGTGTTTTGCTCAATCAAGTCTTCTAACAATTTCAGAGCACACGCGAGTGCACAGCATTATTTATATTACACAGAAATAAGATGAGCTCAGATAATAAATCTTGAGATGTGTTAATCGGCATGTAACTGATAAGGTCCAGTGTCTTTTTTGAAAATAAATCACTAGGACTTCAGGGAAAATCTTGTGGTGACGATTGTGATTGCAAACCGCAACAAAACTACGGTCGATCATTCATTCTAAACTTGCTTTGCCGGCTCTTCGCCACAAATGATGGATACGAATGAA
>CM072511.1:146625369-146847869 GCA_036898135.1 Oncomelania hupensis | reverse complement strand
TGATGTGGCCATACCATCGGAGTTTCCGTTTTTTCACCACTGTGAGCAGGACATCGTGTTGTACAATGGCTTGTGTGATGGTCTGTCGGACTTCTTCGTTAGTGATGTGCTGGGTATAGGAAATGCCCAGAAGTCTTCTGTAGCACCTCATCTCCATGCTTTGTATTCTTCTTTGGAGATCTGCTGTGAGGGTCCATGTTTCGCAAGCATATAGGAAGATGGAGATGACAAGGGAGCGCAGCAGCCTTACCTTGGGTATGTATATAGCAATTTTTCCTAGTGGCATCAGTTCAAAGCGCAGTCCTCACGCATTTATACTTAACGTTAACATCGAAACTCATACGAAAAGAAGTGAAACAAAAACGAGACACCAATAAATTATGCAAAGACATAATACAAACATAAAAAAATTTTTTTTACAAATAAACAATAAAAGACGAGGGAGTGATGGAGTTAAGGAGTGAGGGGACTGCGGGCGTGCGGTGGTCTGAATCAGAAAAAAAAGAAATGAAGAGGGTGTGATGGGAGGTAACTGAAGGATGAGATCTGAAGTACCTGCAGCCAAAATCGCTTCAGCCATTTTAGAGGTATTGAACAAAACGTGTTTAGCAACAAAATGGTTCCAGTGACCTTTGACCTTTGCGGTATAGAGTAAATATGATGGAAGAGGTGGCTTCATTAACCTAAGTAATATGCCTATTTAAAGTTTGGTCAAAATGAGTTCCGTGGTTCTTGATATGTGGCTTCTAACGGACTGACAGACCGACATTTGGCTCGTTCTGATTTCTCCCTCCCCCTCCTTCCTCCTCAACCCCCTTCCGATTATTTCAAAGTATTCCCAGAGGCAGGCAATATGAGACAGAGAGAAGGGGAGAAAGCTTTTTTGAGATTGGTGGAAGTAGAGCAGCGCCAATCAGGACGTGGAGGTATAGAACACTAGTGCCAACAGGATGCTTTTGTGTCTGACACCGATCTAGGACAGGAGCGTCCTATCCTATCCTCCCCAATCCTTTCCTATCCTATCCCGTAATTCGGAGGTCGTAGGGGCACCACAGATGATCGTTTAACCAGCGTACTCCATCTTTCTCTGTCCTCAGCAACCCTGATGGTTTCGCTCAGTGTCAAACCAGTCCATTCTCGAATTACATTACATTACATTACATGATTATTGCTTTAGGTCCTCCGAGCCAAATCAGGACCGGACAACCCCCAATCCGCATAAAAGATCTGCTGAAACAACCCTAGTGGTAAAACTGAAAGCTAACCACCAGCCAGTCACTTTACAATAAAGACCTCCCACGCAAGGGACGTTGAGGCTGTACTCTAATTTATCGAACCCCCGTTTGCAAAAACAAAATAGAATACAAAAATCATTATAAATTATCAACAAAACACAGACATATAAAATGCCTACATTGCAAAATAATAACATCATAGGAAGCCCTAGTGACCACCTGGCAGATAGTGTTCAATATTCCCAAGCCGATCCAACAGACCACATACACAAATAAGGAGTCTTGTCCCGGAAGAGTTTTCAAGAAAAAAAGGTAGATGACTGGTCTAGCGAAGAAGAAGATAGTATAGCAGATTGATCAGACCTGATAGTTCTCCGCGAAATCGCGGAAATCCGCGAAAACGAAAACGAAAAAAAAGAAAAGAAAAAAACAAGAAAAAAGAAATGCCAAACAATTTTCGGACACTTAAAATTTTTGTTGTTGTTGTTTTGTATCGGAAGACGAAAGTTGCTTTACTCGCTTCCGGTTTTGCGGCGCCATACTTTGTTTTGGAATAGTGGTGCAGCGTTGACTTTTTCTGTGTATATATTTTCGCCGTTCAAATTGTGGATTTGTGGACGTCATCAGACTCATTGGACTTCAAAATGTCTGTCACAAGGCGTGACATAGTCGCACGTTCCGCGGAAACCTCTCTTAGATCGCTATCAGGTCTGTTGATAGAACAGAGCAGGAATGAGAAATAGCAAATGAGAAAGATAGCGACAGTGGGAATTTAAAGCACTACATTTCCATAAGACATAAGACA
The DNA here is from genome assembly GCA_036898135.1 of Oncomelania hupensis. NCBI lineage: Eukaryota > Metazoa > Mollusca > Gastropoda > Littorinimorpha > Pomatiopsidae > Oncomelania > Oncomelania hupensis. The sequence goes on along the minus strand of CM072511.1, from coordinate 146,845,829 downwards.
TAAGATTCTTTATTCGCTTCAAATGTAACACACAGAAGAATTTGCTTTGCGCGTCTGGGAATGGCATAAATCATTAAAAGTAACAATTAAAAACACAATTGGTCCCGACATCTGTGAATATCTCGGGACCTAAAAACAATTTCTTCATTCACTCACATCCACAAAGCATCAGCGAACCGCACACTAATTTTGTCAGGAAACAAAACAAAAATGCTGACTACCAAAATAAGGAAAGAAAACAACAAAAAAGCATGCGCTCACACATACACACACACGCACACACACACACACAGAGGGTGCATCCAGCTGCACAACCCCTCACGCATGCCACGTTCATAACTAAATAATATAGGCCTATTGTATGGTGTAGTTATGACATATAATTATAAAGGAGATACAGATCCAAGAAATAGAGTTAGTGATTTTAGCAGTCTAAGGGGAATCGGAATCACGCTGTGTCGCTGCCAGGTGTGACAAAATAAAGCTGTGAAAAGTGAAGTTACACACTGGATTACTTGGAATACTATTACTGGATGTACAAGTACCAGGAGGGATGAGAATGCTGAAATTCCACAAAGGAGGATATGTCATTGTTTATTTTCCTACTAAGGAAGTTATTCTACATTGATCAGTGTTCCCTCCACACACAAAAAACGAGAGTCCTTGGGACTCCCAGGTATAAAATTTTAGGAGTCCTTGTGCAAATTTTGAGAGTCCCCAAATCGGAAAAAGAAATGTAAAAACAAGTCCAAGCCTCAATCTTCTTTTTTTTTTTACTCTGTTAAAGCGTCACATTAGTTATCATAATCATATAAAACCAAAAAATTAAAACATGTTTCTTTGGACGCTGTACTTCAGTTTAAGTTTCATCATTTATTTGTTTATCCTTGCTTTGGAGTTCCGTATTTTCGATAATTACAGGATCTGTACTTGATGTTGCTGTGGATGAACAGGTTTTGGGCCCAGTCAACCAAGTCAGAAGTGACATGATCGTGTATGATAGAACCAAAGAATGGATTCACGAAGATTTCTTCTGTTCAGTGAATGGATTGCTTGGAGGAAGTTTACAATGCGCGCGCATGCGATTTTTAAGGACGACAACTCCCGACACAATCTTTAATCGTCTGCATTGGCAGTCTCAGTTGGGTTCTTATTTTGATTATGCCGTGAAATAGTTCGCCACTCGTTGGTCGTATTTTTTACTTCAGCGATTCGAAAAAAATTATACAGGACGCACACATGCCAATTTTTCTGCGTCATTTTTCATATTTTGTGCGTAATTGACGCACTACTGTGCGTAATCGGGAACACTGATTGATGGCTCTTACCGTAAAAGCAGGTCATGAAGAAAGGTAATGTTAGGGTGGGTGTCACAATTATTGTGGTTATAGCCGAAACGTTTTCTCTGATAAGCTGTTCCTTCACACAGTCAATTGTTGGTGTTTGTATCGGAGTTGTTTTGTTGTTGATGGAATTTCTTTTCTAATGCGTGCGACACGTGCAGCAAGCGCTGTGTACTCTGACCTGAGACGGAGTGTGTGAACGGTTGTTTTATATTTTTCTACTGTTTTCTGGGTTCAGCGGAGAATTCGTAGAGCAGTGGTATTTGAAATTTCGAAGAGGAAAGACTTAGTCTTTTGCCGAGTTCTGATCGTTGGCGATCAGTGTCTATCCTAGCAAGTGTGAAATGAGGGGGCTTGCGTAGGAGAGGTTTTCCTAGTCAAGGTGCCTGTCTTGAGTCTCAGAGGAGGTAAGGGAGGAAGAACCATCCATTATCTGTTGTATTGTGCTTGTCTTTATGTTTTCTGCCTTTGTGTTGTCTTGCTCGTTGGTTAGTTTTGGGTTGAGGGGAGAGGGGGGGGGGGGTTGGTAGAGGGCGGATGGGTTTTATGCTGCAGCTTTTTCTTTTCATTTGTAAATAGATGTATACACCTTATCATGGTGGGCTTGTGTGGTTGTTATTGTTAAATTTTTTCCAGACGGTTGTAAGATAACTTGAGTAAAATTTTGATGTTTGCTTTTGCCTAACAGTATATAATGTTGCATTGAGTAGTGTTTCTGTAAGCCTGGTTGGGTAAATTCTACACAGTCGAGGGTTGGGACTACTTTTTGAGTTCATCCTTACTTGGCATTAACTTGGCCGTGTAGGCTTCCCTGTTTTATTCTTTGGAGGTGACGCTGATGTATGGGTTGTCGGGGAGACAACTGGATCCTTGGTGCAACTGCTAAAGATGTAAGGAGGCGCTATTGATCTGATCTAAGGGCTAGGCCGTGCCAGATCAGATTAAGCTCAACTGATACCACTCGATCCGATCCAAGGGTTAGGCCATGCCGGTTCGCATCGACGTCGACAATCATCCGTCGATCGAGGCGACGCTGCGCAAGTGAGGACGTCCTGCGTTAAACTACCGCACGTTCCGCGGCAGCGATTTGAGGACTCGAACCAACCCAATAAGTTAAGTGTTATACTTAATGACGGGAATTACCCACTGGGCATAGCGCAACCCGAACTGTGTTGGATCCTACATTGGTCCCTTGACTCTGTACACTAGCTGTTCTCGAGGAGGAGAACCGTTGTCTTGTGTGATGTGATACGTTTTATATTTGTTGACTCGCCCTAAACTTCATTGTTGTTTATTACAGTTTTGGGTACGGGATAGTTAAAAGGGGGAGTGGCGGGAGTAGGGGAAGGGGTTGGATTTAGGTGGCGGGTATTAGCTAGTGGGGTGATTATTGTTTATTTGTTTGAGATTTAATAAATTCTTGTTAATCGTACACTGGACTGGCTTGTCTATTAGTTAGACTTTAAGGGAATCTTTATTCTTATTCTGTCTGTCTTCTGCCTCTATGATCATTCTGTCTTAGCTTTTCCCTTAAATCGTGACAATGGGGGCTCGTCCGCGGGATCGGTGGGTTAGGTAACTAACTCGTTCTTCTAATTTCACGAGGCTCAGTCCAGTTGTGTCCTTTGTACTGTGAGGACGGCTGACTAGATGTTACGTGGGTGTTAGACCGAGTTGGGGCGGTTGGTGGGAGCTTGGGTGCACGGGTGGGAGTTCGTGCAAGGGAGGTTAGTCCCCTTTACCTCGATGTTCGAGACTCAGCGGGTTACCGCCAAGTAATTAGCTCTCGTATTGCTTACATTGATTTCTTGGTTCAAGTGATGAGCGACGACGAGACTCCAGCCCACAACACCAGAAGTCGGACCACCACGTTGCGGGGACGCGACCAGAGCGTGAACAGACAGCTTGGCGAGGTGGACGCCGCGGCCGCAGGTCCACAGCTGGCGTTACGGTTACCGAACATGGCGTCGTCTTCGCCGTATCAGCCGCGTTCCGCCGCGTCGCCGGGAATGGGGAGAGGAAGAGGTAAGGCGTTTACTCCTATTCGCTTACCAACTAATCGTCTACTTGCGTCTGGAGGCGGTTCTGACAAGACTGACGTCAGGGAGTTGAAACAGGAATCCGCGGAAGAACTTAGTGTTAGGGATATGCTTGAGTTCATAATGCGGAGGGACGAGCTTGAGAGGAGGGACCGAGAGAAGGAAAGAGGTGAAAGGGAAAGGAGAGAAGAAGCAGATAAGGCCGAAAAAGCTCAACTTCTGGATCTTTTGTCAAGTCAAGTCCGTCAGTCTGCAAAGAAATCTGAAGTGTTGTTTCAGCCAGCCGAGATAAGTCTCCCGCTTTATGATGAGAAGGAAGATCTAGACTTGTATTTGACTCAGTTCGAGCGGCTGGCGACGGTCATGAAGTGGAGCAAGGATACTTGGGCCATTAGATTGTCCACTAGGCTTCAGGGTAAGGCTAGAGAAGTCTTGGATAGGCTCAAACCTGAGGTGGCACTCTCTGGCTACGATGAACTGAAGAACGCGTTGCTAGCAAGATTTCAACTGACAGCTGAGACGTACAGGCTCAAGTTGAGGACCTCTAAGAAAGCAAAAGATGAGTCTTTTCCTCAGTTTGCCGTTCGACTAGAATTGTGGTTGAAACGCTGGATGTCCTTGAGTGAGAAGGGTGAAAAGTTTGAGGATCTGAGAGACTTAATCTTGTTGGAGCAGCTACTCAACTCGATGACACCGGAAATTGCGACTCATGTACGTGAGAGGGTACCCAAGAACGTCACAGAGGCTGCGAAGATCGCTGAGGTGTACGTGGAAGCTCGACAGACCACCTACAGACCGACTCTTCCACAGGAGCAAGCACCTGAGGAAAGGAATCGTGGAAGAGGCGGCAGCCACAGTAACTCAACCTCTGAGGTGTCAGACTTCAAGGGATCTCCCAAGCAGAGGAGTGGTTGTTTCCATTGTGGTGGGCCACATCTTCGGAGAGACTGTCCCAAACTCAAGGCAAGCGCTTCTGTAGCTCGTCTACAGGACCCTGTCGGAGCAAAGTTGCCTGATCCAGAACAGCTTCATACTAGATGCCAGGTCAAGGTAAACGAAGTCGAAACAAGAGGACTGAGGGACACAGGTGCGGAATGTCTGTTGGTTGCAGAACACCTCGTCCACAAAGATCAATACGATGGCTCGCAGCGTCAGGTAGTCATGGTGAACGGGGAGGTAGTGACTTACCCCGGTGCGCTGATCCATCTGGAATCTCCATACTATTCCGGGAAGGCAAGGGTGGTCGTCTTACCAGCCAACGTCCCAGAACCGGTCATCATAGGCGGAGTCGTGTGTGACGAGAAGGGTGTGATTCATCATCTTTCTCTTCCCACATCAAGGGTGTCGGTGGTTACTCGGGCTCAGGCTCAGAAAGAAATAGACATGGAAGCTCCACTAGTGATCACCAAACCTCTAGCAGTGTCCGTCACTCCTGAAGTCCTCAAGCAGGCACAAAAAGACGACCCATCTCTCGCCAAAGTCAGGTCCATGGTAGGCAAGCCTGCGCGTGAGTACAAGGGAGGAGGAAGGATGACGGTCTTCTGGAAGAAGGGGATCTTGTATCGTTCTTACACCACTAAAGCTGACAGCTACCATCAGGTGGTAGTTCCTCGCAACTTGCGTGAAGAAGTATTACGAGTAGCGCATGATACTCCTATGGCGGGGCACTTGGGAACTCGCAAAACTCAAGACCGTGTTCAGAGAAGCTTTTACTGGCCTGGAATGTGCTCAGACATCAACCGATATTGCAGGTCATGCGACAAGTGTCAACGATCCACTCCAAAGGGTGCCGTCAGGAAGGTTCCATTGTCAAGAATGCCGCTGATTGAACAACCATTTGACAGAGTAGGTGTCGATTTGGTGGGCCCAATCTTTCCAGCTTCTGACAGGGGTTACCGTTACTTGTTAGTCATGGTGGACTTCGCCACGCGATATCCAGAGGCTGTCCCGTTGAAGCGCATGGATGCAGAGACCGTAGCCGAAGCCTTGTGGAACATGTGGTCGAGGGTGGGGATTCCAAGGGAAATACTGTCAGACCAGGGACCACAGTTCGTCGGCAGCGTCATGCAGGAAGTACACAGACTACTCGCAGTCCGAAGCATATCGACTACGCCGTACCACGCTCAAGCTAACGGGCTGGTTGAAAGGTTCAATCAGACCCTCAAGAGCATGCTGAAGAGGTTGTGCCAGGATAAACCAAAAAGCTGGGATCGCTATGTGTCAGCCGTTCTCTTCGCCTACAGGGAAGTTCCACAAGAGTCCCTAGGATTTTCCCCCTTCGAACTCCTGTATGGGAGATCAGTGCGAGGACCTATACAAGTTCTGAAGCAGCTTTGGACTCAGGCACAAGAAGATTCCGAAGTACGCTCCACGTCAGAGTATGTCGTAGATCTTCGGAACAGGATAGAGGAAACTTGCACCCCTTGGGGTCATGAGCAATCTTGTCACTGTAGATTGTTCTAACCTATAAAGGGAACAGTGAAAGCCCCAGTTGAAAACCTGTCTTGCCTTTGTAGGCATGACTAATTCACTGTGGCAACAGTTCCCCCCGTTGGAGTGCCGGGGGTTTCAGTATAAATAGTATCCCCACTTTCTGGAAATTTAGTGCTTTAAATTCCCACTGTCACTGTCTTCATCATTTGCTCTTTCCCATTCCTGATCTGTCCTATCACTCTGCTATACTTTCTTCTTCTTCGCTAGATCAATGACCTACCTTTTTTCTTGAAAACTCTTCCTGGACAAGACTCCTTGTTTGTGTATGAGGTCTGTTGGATCAGCTTGGGAGTGTTGGACGCTTTCTGCCGGGTGGTCACTAGGGCTTCCTATGATTGTATTATTTCGCACTATAGGCATTTTATATGTATGTGTTTTGTTGATGATTTGTAATGATGGTTATATTCTATTTTGTTTTTGTAACCGGGGTGTTCGCGTAGTTGAGGTCAACCCTCAGCCGTCCCCCGCGTGGGATGTCTTTATTGTAAAGTGACTGGCCGGTGGAGGGCATTCAATTTTCCCACTAGGGTTGTTTCGGCAGATCTTTTATGCGGATCGGGGGTTGTCCGGTCCTGATTTGGCTCGGAAGAGTCCGCTGGACCTAAAGCAACAATAAATAAATAAATAAATAAATAAAGAGGAAACTTGCGAGTTGGCGCGAACCCACCTGCAGCAGTCAGCTAAACGCTACAAACAGAACTTTGACAAGAAGGCAAGACACCGTTCCTTCGCTGTCGGCAGTCGTGTGTTGTTGTTGTTACCCTACAAGAACAACAAATTGGAGATGACATGGAGAGGTCCTTACGAGGTATTGGCCAAAGTCGGAGACAATGATTACCGCCTGCGCTTTGGTAACAAGGAGAAACTCTTCCACGCCAACTTGCTGAAAGCGTACCTGGAACGTCAGGGTGGTAAGGCGACGGCTGCTTCGGTCTCCGTCATCGCTCAGGAGGAAAATTCTGATCTATCAGACGTAGAAGATGTCAGGCAGACTACAAGAAGTATTCCTTTGATTCCGCTGGTAGCCACAGAAGGTCCCGATGATGTGAACATCAACCCATCCCTGTCACCCGAGCGCCAGGATTTGTTGAAGGAACACTGTCAGCAATTCAAGGATGTGTTGTCCGACTTACCCCTACGTACCACGATAGGTGAGTGCAGCCTCACCTTGACGACAGGTGAACCTGTGATGGTGCGGCAGTTTCCCTTGCCTCATTCACAGGTGGAGACCATTAAGTCAGAAGTCCAGGACATGCTCAAGATGGGGGTGATCGAGCCGGCTTCTTCTCCGTACAGTGCTCCCATCGTCCTTGTGAAGAAGAAAGATGGCAGTGTGCGGTTCTGCGTGGATTTCCGTCGGTTGAACGCAGTCACCCAATCTGATGGAGAACCCATGCCAGACATCGAACATCTCTTTGCCAAGCTGGGAAAGGCCAATTTTTTCAGCAAATTGGATTTATGCAAAGGCTATTGGCAGGTACCTATGAGGGCTGATGACAAAGCAAAAACGGCGTTCGCGACCCCATCTGGTCAGTTTCAATGGTTAGTGATGCCGTTCGGATTAAAGACAGCAGGAGCGGTGTTTTCACGTGTCATGAGAGAACTACTCAAATCTCTTGGAGACGAAGTAGACAACTTCATGGATGACGTGTTGATAGCTACCAAGACCTGGGAACAACACTTAGTTGTCTTGAAGAAAGTATTTCAGCGACTACAGGAGACCAGGTTAGCCGCCAAACCAAGCAAGTGCTACTTGGGCTTCGAGTCGGTGGACTACCTGGGTCATCATGTGGGAAACGGTGAACTTCGTCCTGATGCCGAGAAGGTGGAGAAGATCCGCGGAGCTGAAGCACCAAAGACTAAACGGCAGCTGCGAGCATTTCTTGGCTTAGCGGGCTACTACCGCCGTTTTGTTCCAGACTACGCCGGGATCGCCCGGCCGCTCACTGATGCGACAAAGAAACATGAACCCAATTCGGTCAGGTGGACTTCGGAATGCGAGAAGGCTTTTCAAACTCTGAAGGCGATTCTTTCCAACCAGCCGGTCGTCAAGCTACCCGACTGGTCCAAGCCGTTCGTTCTGAGGACCGATGCATCCGGGACTGCGTTGGGTGTTGTACTGATGCAAGAGGGTGAAGGAGATCTGCCACATCCTATTGCCTACGCCAGCAAAAAACTCACTCAGGCAGAACAAAATTACTCGACGATTGAGCGGGAGTGCTATGCAATCGTTTGGGGCGTGAGCAAGTTTCGCACCTACCTGTATGGGCAGAAGTTCACAGTTGAGTGCGATCACAGTCCGCTACAGTACCTAGAGACACTGAAGCCAACTAATGGACGTCTCGCTCGCTGGGCCTTGCTGCTGCAAGAACATGACTTTAGTGTCAAGGTCATCCCGGGAGTCCAGAATGTCGGAGCAGACTACCTCAGTCGACTGAATGGTAGAGGTCGGGAAGATAATGTCTAGACCATCTTGGGCATGATGAACATTTCGCTGTGAGAATATTTGTTAAGATTCTCAAGTGTAGCGTTACATTTTAGAGGTTACGATACACGTTTCGTCTTAAATCGGGGGGTATTGTCACAATTATTGTGGTTATAGCCGAAACGTTTTCTCTGATAAGCTGTTCCTTCACACAGTCAATTGTTGGTGTTTGTATCGGAGTTGTTTTGTTGTTGATGGAATTTCTTTTCTAATGCGTGCGACACGTGCAGCAAGCGCTGTGTACTCTGACCTGAGACGGAGTGTGTGAACGGTTGTTTTATATTTTTCTACTGTTTTCTGGGTTCAGCGGAGAATTCGTAGAGCAGTGGTATTTGAAATTTCGAAGAGGAAAGACTTAGTCTTTTGCCGAGTTCTGATCGTTGGCGATCAGTGTCTATCCTAGCAAGTGTGAAATGAGGGGGCTTGCGTAGGAGAGGTTTTCCTAGTCAAGGTGCCTGTCTTGAGTCTCAGAGGAGGTAAGGGAGGAAGAACCATCCATTATCTGTTGTATTGTGCTTGTCTTTATGTTTTCTGCCTTTGTGTTGTCTTGCTCGTTGGTTAGTTTTGGGTTGAGGGGAGAGGGGGGGGTTGGGTTGGTAGAGGGCGGATGGGTTTTATGCTGCAGCTTTTTCTTTTCATTTGTAAATAGATGTATACACCTTATCATGGTGGGCTTGTGTGGTTGTTATTGTTAAATTTTTTCCAGACGGTTGTAAGATAACTTGAGTAAAATTTTGATGTTTGCTTTTGCCTAACAGTATATAATGTTGCATTGAGTAGTGTTTCTGTAAGCCTGGTTGGGTAAATTCTACACAGTCGAGGGTTGGGACTACTTTTTGAGTTCATCCTTACTTGGCATTAACTTGGCCGTGTAGGCTTCCCTGTTTTATTCTTTGGAGGTGACGCTGATGTATGGGTTGTCGGGGAGACAACTGGATCCTTGGTGCAACTGCTAAAGATGTAAGGAGGCGCTATTGATCTGATCTAAGGGCTAGGCCGTGCCAGATCAGATTAAGCTCAACTGATACCACTCGATCCGATCCAAGGGTTAGGCCATGCCGGTTCGCATCGACGTCGACAATCATCCGTCGATCGAGGCGACGCTGCGCAAGTGAGGACGTCCTGCGTTAAACTACCGCACGTTCCGCGGCAGCGATTTGAGGACTCGAACCAACCCAATAAGTTAAGTGTTATACTTAATGACGGGAATTACCCACTGGGCATAGCGCAACCCGAACTGTGTTGGATCCTACATTGGTCCCTTGACTCTGTACACTAGCTGTTCTCGAGGAGGAGAACCGTTGTCTTGTGTGATGTGATACGTTTTATATTTGTTGACTCGCCCTAAACTTCATTGTTGTTTATTACAGTTTTGGGTACGGGATAGTTAAAAGGGGGAGTGGCGGGAGTAGGGGAAGGGGTTGGATTTAGGTGGCGGGTATTATCTAGTGGGGTGATTATTGTTTATTTGTTTTAGATTTAATAAATTCTTGTTAATCGTACACTGGACTGGCTTGTCTATTAGTTAGACTTTAAGGGAATCTTTATTCTTATTCTGTCTGTCTTCTGCCTCTATGATCATTCTGTCTTAGCTTTTCCCTTAAATCGTGACAGTGGGAAGATTGTTTTGTAGACAAATAGGCCTGAAAGGCTCGCCGAGGGGATAAGGTTGGGGGTAGGAGAATGATTCAATTAAAATAACTCAGGTTTACACATTATACATTTCTCTACAAATGCCCCCATTCGCGCGCGCACGCACACATACACATGCGCTATCTATCTCCCTCTCTCGCTCTCTATCTCTTTCCTAAAAGAAATTCTTTTAAAACAAAATGCATAGAACATTATCAATAAATAAGAATTGTCATTTTAAAATTAATAATAAGAATAATGCATCGAACATTATCAGTAGATATTTATGCATTAGATTATATTAAATATATAATATGTTAGTGCTTGTATGCACACCCGCATCACACGTCTAGATACCACCTATGAAGAATTATTTTAAAATTAATAATAAGAATAATGACATTGATTTATCTGTAAAAACAGTAGAGCAAAGACTCTGTACATGGTCTACGAGTCCAGTAAATGCCCTCACATTAAATTTAAGAATAAAAAGCTAGTTCAAAGAATAAAAAAAAACATTCTGCATTCTTACTTCTTATTAAAGTCTAATATCAACACAACAGACCCTTAACTGAATAAAAAGTTTGGCAATAATTAATGTCCATTAATAACACATCAATAATCATTAGAATAATTATCCCACATTCCTGTATTAATCTATTTAACTACTTCTGCAACCGCCAATAATGATGATGATGATGATGATGTCAATAATAATAATAATAACAACAACAATGGCAATAATAATAATAATAATACTAATGATGATAATGATGATGATGATGATGATGATGATGATGATGATGATGATGATGATGATGATAACAATAATAATAATAATAATAATAATAATAATAATAATAATAATAATAATAATAATAATAATAATAAATACATCTAATAACATCATCTTTATTCTAAACTAAAATTAATCATTGTCAGTAGAGATTATTATCGAGGACTGGAGATTCTCATTTCTTAAGTGCATCATTTAAGGTTGTAATGGCTATTGGCACAAATGATCTCCTCATTCTCTCAGTTCTGCACCTCGCTGCACGGTACCGGCGCCGGGAAGGAAGCAGGCAGAACTGACTGTTTAGAGGGTGGGTATCATCTGCCACAATACCACGTGCCTTTTTAAGGGTTCTGGTGGTAATCAGCTCTTCCAGGCCTGGTAGATCGGTGCCAATTACCTTTTCTGCCTGCCTAATAACTCTCTCATGTCTGTGCCAGTCTTCATAACTGCAAGCATGGAGCCAGACAGTGAAGTTGAATGTCAGGATACTTTCAATGCTGGCCCTATAGAACATAGCGAGGATCTCAGCACTTACTTTGAATTGTCTTAATTTCCTAAGGAAATACAACCTGCTGTGACATTTATTTACCACCTTTTCAATATGCTGTGACCAGGTGAGATCTGCATTGATGATAGTACCCAGGTACTTATATTCATGAACTCGTTCTATTTCCTTGCCTTCAATGACTATGGGTGTTGGGACATCTGTCTTTCTTCTAAAGTCATGCAGTACTTCTCTGGTTTTGTCAACATTGAGATCGAGGCTATTATTCTGGCACCACCGCACCATGTGTTCTACATCTTCTCTGTAACCTGCGTCATCATCTTTGTCTATCAGACCAACAAGTGCAGAGTCGTCGGCAAATTTTACCAGTTTATTGTTATGATTGAGAGCAGTGCAGTCATTGGTGTACAGGGTAAAGATTGTCGGTGAGAGACAACATCCTTGTGGTGCCCCTGTATTTATTGTTACTGTGCTAGAGCAGACACCATCAACAGCTACAAACTGAGACCTACCTACCAGGAAATCTATCACCCATTTGATGATCTGAGCATTGACAGACATGTTTTTCAGCTTCACATATATAAGACTCGGTCTCACAGTGTTGAACGCTGAGCTAAAGTCTATGTATAGCACTCTGGCACAGGAGTTCGGCCTATCTTCACACTTTTCTGCTATCCTATGCACCAACGGGAATCCCCTCAATGAAACATACTTCCAGTTTCTTTCTTCGCGTGTTTTAGTGAGTTATTTCCAAATATTCAAGAATAATAACATGTGTCACTGGCCACCAGTATCGTACCCTCATATATATATATATTTTTTGTGCTGCAGTTTATTATCCCTTTCTATCGCCAGTGGCGCGCCTAAACCCTACCTACCTAACATTATTTGTGAATTTTTGAAAAATATTCGAAAAAACATAACGCCCAGATGCTGGCTCGAACCCACACCTGTCAGGCGCCATTGGTTTCTGACTTGTGGACAAGGCAAGTTAGTCCCGCCTTAGCCCACTTGGCCACAACGCTCGCCTAAAATAGTCAACTACTTCGTGTTTTGTGAAGGTTGCGACGGCGAAGCTATGGAAAACTACAAGAGTCTTCAGGTCCTGTTTCACTTTCTGTCGATGATCGACGCACCTCCGAAGTCGCCACAAATACAGGCCTCTACGATTGTTTTTTGCATTCTTTCACTGAGCATGTACTTCCTGCACCGTTTTTATACTTTTCCCACTCGTTTTCTGGCTCTAACAATCGTCGTTTTCGGCAATTTGCCATAGTTAAAAGTCACGCATCAAGCTTTGATAAAAGCAAAACAAGCCAAACCGGAACTTGGTTTCATAGTAACCTCGTTTTGATTTATAATGGCGCTACCCACGAGTTTTTATGAGAGGTGCCGGAAAGTTGTGACTAGGTGCTGCAGAATGCTGTTTACTATCAGTATGGTGGCATCGTCTGTTTCCTCTGTGCGCTTTATAGGCAAACTGTAGTGGGTCCAGCTCCTTCTCCGTCTGCTGTAGTAGTCTCTTCAGAATTAGTTTTTCTAGGCATTTCATTACAACTGGAGTGAGTGCTATAGGCCTATAATCGTTATACACCTTGCATATTGCCTTCTTGGGGACTGGTACAATTCTGGATTTTTTCCATTGCGCTGGTACTTTCCCTAACCTCAGACTCATGTTATATAGACCCTGAAACACAGTGTCACGAACTGGCTAGTTTTAACTCTGCTCATTGACTATTCAGCATGTGTAGTCTTTGTAACATAAGAGAGTTAGTATATAACACAGCAGCAATTACAGTACACACAGCGAGCGAGCCACACACACAGCGTAAGTGAGTCAGCACTTGAGCTTTGAATCTGAACATTTTACCCAATGATAGCTTAGGCAAAGCGGTTCGAGCCAGTTTGACTGTGTCAGAGCCTAACACAGCTTTGGTCAGTTGGGAGGAATACGTCGAAGTGTGAACAGCTAGAAAGCTGGCAGAGAAATCTCTCCACACATAGACCAGGAAGCAGGACTTAGGAATCTTAGAATTCTCTCAAGTCGACACGGGCCTGAACTTGTCAAACAGGTAAATGAACACCCTTCTGTTTCATCGTGATATATTTATATTATTGTTGAAATTATGTTTGAAGAATTTGCTATGCATAAATGTGAATTGTTAATCCGAATTTGCGTGACTATGTGGAAACGCCGAACACGTGGCGAAACACGACCGGTTGCGCCGCCATGTTGCAACCACTGTTGTTTAACTTATATGTATGTTTGCAGACCAGTGGCTGTACCACTGAATGTTTATAATATTATTAATTCTGTATGTGTATAGTTAGACACGATTTATATTTATGTATGTATAGGAATTTAGAGTTGAGATTCCAGTGGAACCCGGAAGTAGCAGAATGTTCGTCGCTTATGTATAGAGATGTGGAGCTATCACTGAGGGCTACTTTGGCTTTCAGTGAGACGCTCTGCACAAACCGAGTATTCAGGGTAGTGCAGAATTTCGTCTCTTATATTACAGACGAGCAGGCGAGCTATCCCGAGCTATCGCGAGCTATCCCGAGCTATCCTGTGCACCCCACTCCACAGAAACGACTAGTTGGTCGAGGAGACTCTACCGCACAAGACGGAAAGAGATACCCGAAGAAACACCCTGTCAGACCCCACAGCGTGGCAAGGGAACCCAACTACACAACGACAAAGGTGTACCAGAAGCTACCTCACAGGACTTCGAACACCCCACACATGAGTTAAGTGCATAAGGCGAAGGTGCACTTAAACTGATCATAACAGGACCACAGTAGTCCAACTCTTCAGAAACTGTAAAACGGACCACAGTAGTCCAAATCTACATGAGATATAAGAGCAAGTGCCCGAGGAAGATATAACAGCTGCCTAGACTATCAGCGATCGAACTATTAGCATTGAAAGAGACTTTTTAAGTTAGATTAGTACTTAGAGAATCTTGTATAGAGTAGAAGAAATAAATGTGTGATTTTAACTGTTATCAAGTGGCTGGACTACATATGATTCATAGCCGTGTGAAAGCTAGTGTGACAGTAATCTTTTACCATTTTATCTATCTATTTCTGTACCCCAACCTTAACACAGAACGAGCTAAACAAATAAATTTATTAAAGTAATTCATAGGGTAACGTACTAGCAGTTCCCACCGAATAAACGTGAGGGTCCATAATTCCATTGTGCAGAGCCCAAAAACCCCACGTGACACTTTAATTTGGCGAGCCTAGCCAGGATCTGTGTATAATAGGAATTGGGTATAACCGGATCTAAGTACAATAAAATTAGATAACAGTAGAAGTAGAATAACTTAAAATAGTGTAAGGGTATAACACTGATCAGTTCTGGTGCACTATTCTTTACTTAAAAACTTTTTTTGCTTCAAATATTTTGGTGCCTGTATGTTGCATTGTTCTTTTGCAGGTTTTGCTTAAATAACTGTTGTATGCCATTTGACTCTGTCCCAAACCTGGGTGTTACTGGGTGATCACTACTGATGAAGGACTACCTTGACTTTCATGACTTACCCCAGAACATGGTTTTATTTCAATAAAAAAACCTAAGGTACACCATTTACTTCCAACACTTCACAAACACATAACACGTTTTTCCAAGTTAGATTATTTTATTATATTCCGTTCATTTTTTTCTTCGAAATCGGAACGATAATTTTGCGATACTTTTTCCGTCGTGGTTACCGAAAATGTTTTTGCTTTCAATTATTTTTACTTAGCTTTCTATTTTCGTCCTCGTTGAAATCGTTGTTAACAAATGAAGAAACCAGTCTTTAGATGAGTTGTAGAAAAGTTAATAGGAGCTGGAACTTGACGTCGATGTCGCCGTTAGATCTAAAGGCTGTCCATGACCCACCAGTGACTTCTGTAGCCCTCGTTAACGTACAGTTCCATTTTAGAATCAGTCACTCCGATCATAAGCCAGACGTCATCGAAGAATCCAGTGCCAGTCTCAAAGATGACATCGTCACGTAGATCCAAGGCGATTCATACCACAGAATAAAAACACCTGCCGAACAAAACTAGTCTTAGATATTTGCATGAAAATTATTTTCATACAAACTTAAACTCCTCCAGGTCCGGCTCTGCTTGGAAAAACATGTTACGATTAATCAACACATCAGTCCCCTGAAAACCAACTGCATTCAGACGAACCAAATATCTTTCCCTGGAAAAGAAATGCATTCAACCAAACAAACTATCTTTCTTTCTCCTCTGGAAAATACATATCTTCAATGAACAAATCATCACACGTATCAATCTTCTTGGGAAATCATCTTGAATGAAGAAAAATCTAAATATTTACCCTACGGTGCCAGAATTCAGCCAAAGCTGATCAAACGTCGAGGAACAACTATCTTCCTGGCCCAACCACATCTGACATCATTCAGCCTCCAGCTAAACCGTCGTTGGCACCCCACAGAATAAGTTGCCTCGGAGCTTGGGTAGAATCCTCCCTGTCCAGTCTAGATCTCTTTCCCAACTGATTGACAGTTTTCCTAACCGATTTCGCCTCTGTTTCATTTTACTAAGGTTACCATACTTTTATCATTAAAACAACCAATGAAAATTTCCCAACGCAAACAAATGACCTATCACCTCAAATATTATATTTTGTAAAATTAATAGCTCACAACCTCTTTGCTTTTCCTCAAATTTTATTATTGGCATTAATCACAAACTTTCACACAAAAGAATCATCAATAAAAATCGTCCATTTTATTCTTTTCCAGGAATACACAAAATGGCGATTGATACGCAGAAAAATTGACGTCATATTTCTAAATGTACCACAGGCACTCTATAAAACAATTTGCACTTGGAAAATAAAAATACTCGCGAGCGTTTCGTTTCGCGACATTACGCCCCTCCTCTTGAGCTGAAACATCCATGTTTTAAGCTATTCTTTTACAAGTGCAGTCGACTCAAATAGTCTGCGCCAACGTTGTCTTTCCCTTTGATAACTTTGACTGTGAAAGAATACTGTTGCAGCTGGAGAGCCCACCTCATTAGCCGACCATTCTCAGTCTTGGTTTTCTGCAAATATGTGAGTGGTTGGTGGTCTGTCTCCAAAGTGAAATGTGTTGAGTACAGGTACTGTTCAAACTTCTTGACAGCCCATACCACTCCCAAACACTCCTTTTCGATGGTCGAGTAGTTTTTCTCTGCACGGTTAAGCTTCTTGCTTGCATAGGCTACTGGCTGAACCCTTGCCCTTGATCTTGCAGTAAAACTGCTCCCACTGCAACATCTGATGCGTCACTCCTCAGAGTAAATGGTTTGTTGACGTCAGGTAGCAACAACACTGGTTTGCTTACCAAGCAATCTTTGAGTTTAACGAATGCTGCTTCACATTTTTCATCCCAGGCCACTTTTTCTGGTAGACCTTTTTTCGTCAAATCAGTCAACGGAGCGCTGATTTCCGCATAGTTGCTGATGTATTTCCTGTAGAACCCCACTAGTCCTAGGAATGCTCTGACTTCCTTCTTTGTGATCGGTCTGCTGGCTGACCTGATTTTCTCTGTTTTGTCATCATCAGGCATGACTGTGCCTCCACCCACATGATGACCCAAATAGTCTAACTCCCCGAAACCAAAGTAGCACTTAGAGGGTTTCGCTGTAAGACCTGCCTCCTCCAACCTTTTCAACACAGCATCAATGGCCTCTACATGCTGTTCCCATGTTTCAGTAGCAATGATGATGTCCATCAATGAAATGTTCAATATCATCACGCTTCAGAGGTTCAAGTAACTTGCGCATCATTCGAGTGAAAATAGAACTCGCAGTCTTGATTCCGAACGGAAGATAAGCGAAACAGTACTGTCCCATGGGTGTACTAAACGCTGTTTTCGGTTTATCCTCTTCTTTGACTGGTATTTGCCAATACCCTTTCGTCAAATCTATCTTTGACAAATAGCGTGCTTTCTGCAATTTTGCAAAGATTTGAGGCACATCAGGAATAGGTTCCGAATCGAACTCTACCTGCTTGTTGAGGCTTCTATAGTCAATACAGAAACGTATTTCACCATCCTTCTTCTTCGCCAACACAATCGGACTATTGTAAGGCGACACTGTTGGTTCTATGACCCCCAACTCCAACATGTCAATGACCTCCTTCTTCACTGTTTCTACCTGCGCAAATGGTAGCGGGTATTGCTTCTCATGCACTGGCTCTCTTGACGTAAGTTTGAATTCACATTCTTCGATTTTACATTTCCCTGGTATGTCTTTAAGCACATTTTCTCTCCTGTCGCAAATAGACAAGATTTCAGCCTGCCTGTGCTCGTCCAACTCAGGGTTGATCTTCACGTCTCTGGGACCTTCTTTTGCATGCAATGTAAGCATGGGAAAACGATCTATGCCTAGTGCTCCCATCTCTTCATCGCACACATCGTCAACCACAACGCACACTTCCCCCTCATCTGTCTCCATGACCACCGCGTTTGGCTGTGCTTCATCTGTTCCTGTTTGCTTTCCGTCACGTTCGACGTACAATTTCAGCAAATTCGCATGTAGCAGTTTTTCATGTCCCCTTATCTTGATCCTGTAGTTGCAGCTGCCCACTTTCTCCACAACTGGATAAGGACCTTTCCACGTTAGCTGCAGCTTGTTGTGCTTGGCGGGCAACAAAAGCAAAACTTTGTCCCCGACATCAAATTTTCTGTCTTTGGCCTTCTTGTCGTACACCCTCGTGTACCTGAGCGCTGCCTTGCTGAGGTTGTTCTTGGCAATCTCACAAGTTTTCTCGATTTTGTTCGTGAGATCCGTGATATGACTAATCGTGGATCGCACTTCCTCTCCTGCATCCTCGTTTGTCCACACCTGACGTAGAACCTGCATAGGCCCTCGTACTTCACGCCCATACAACAGTTCAAAAGGCGAAAATTGCAAGCTTTCTTGCGGTACCTCCCTGTAAGCAAATAATAAGGCTGGCAAAAACTTGTCCCAGTCTTTGGGCTGTTCTTGACAAAGTCTCTTCATCATGTCCTTGAGTGTAGCATTGAACTTCTCTGTCAAACCATTTGTTTGCGGGTGAAAGGGTGTAGTATGGATCCCCTTTATGTTGAGAAGCTTGTTCACTCTCTCCATGATCTCGCTGGTGAATTGGGTACCCCTATCTGTGATCACTTCCTTAGGAATTCCCATCCTGGTCCAATAGATCCACAATGCCTCGCTCACTGTCTCTGCCCTAATATCTTTCAGAGGTGTCGCTTCTACATACCGCGTGGCATAGTCAACCATAGTCAATATGTATCGATGACCCCTGCTGGACGCTGGTAGTATCGGACCAATGATATCTACCCCAACTCGCTCGAAAGGTGTGCTGATAAGCGGCATGCTTTTCATCGGAACCTTCCTAGTAGCTCCCTTCCTCGTGCTCCTCTGACACACGTCACATGACGCACAATAACGTTTGACGTCACCACAGATACCCGGCCAATAGAAATCACGCCATATCCGGTCGCGAGTTCGACGTACTCCTTGATGTCCTGCCATCGGTGTATCATGAGCCAATTTGAGCACATCTGATCGGTACCGTTCTGGCACTACCACTTGTCTACATGGTTTACCTTCACTCATGTAAACTCTGTACAGAATGTCTTTCTTCCACTCGTAGTGGGTTTCTCGCTTGAGCGCTAGCTCTGCCCTTTCCCGAATCTTTCCTAAAGTCGGGTCCGCCTTCTGTTCCCTGGATAGATCTTCAGGGACGTATTTGCCCTAAGTCAATCTGCTTAGGAATCCACGGCTTGGCTTGTGCTTGTTGCTTCTCCTGCAACCTGGTTTGTACCGGTGCTACAACTTGTTCCTCCGGTTGCTCTACCAACGGAAACAATGGAACTTTGACCTCAGTCCCGTCTGTCATCTTTCTGCTATTTCCTATCAGAACTTGATGTACCAGTGTCTTCAAAACCAAAACACGCGTTTCTCCAACGAAAAACGGAGTTTCCAAATTCACCACAGCAATGGGCACTTTCTTTCGCTTGGATGAATCTGCAAGTGTCACGTTCTGATATTCGCCCGTATACTTGCTTGGGGAAACTAAACTTGAATCCACCAATATGCTACTGGCCCCTGTATTCAGATTCAGATTCAGAAAACTTTATTATCTCCAAGGAGAAATTCTAACATGGATTTGCTGTCAGCAAAAGGTAATAAAATGTAACAATACTATAAACATGTAAACATGTACGTGTAATCACGCTTATGTACTACATATTAACAAGAACATTTCCGACACATTGTAAAACTGAAAATACATATCACACTACATGTCCTTATTGCACTCCAACATCAGGGTGGAGAACAACTGAATCAAGAAATCTCTGAAATCCGGCCGGGGCCCAGGGGCCAAGCCCCGGTATTCGCCCCCTGGAAGAAAATGAATTTATGCAATTTTGAAAGTAATTTAGGGCCTCTCCTGAAAGCAAAAAGCAAAAAGTAAACATGAATAGAAACAAAAAAAAAAAGTTTTATGCACATGTCTTTCAAAAAAGTTAAGAATCTTGATTTGTAGGCCTAACAAAGTTTGAGGTCCACCACTGTTACACACAGACTCCACATTTCCAATTTTACTGGGCACACGTTTGTCTATTTTTTAGCTGTAAACAGGCAAGAATTTTTATAATTTTAGAGATATTTAGGGGTACGTTAGTAAAAACACCACATCTTAGGTATTAGTGACTAGTGTATAGATTTAAATGAAATAAAATGCAAAATGAACAGAAATAAATTCTATTTTGATTATCTACCTTTTTATACTTCTCTTGTCATGTCTTGTTTTTTATTACTCCATGTGTATACAAAAAAAGTTTTAAAAAGTCCAAACAAGCCCCATCTTCTTCACTTTCATGCCAGTCGGAAAGATCGTATGCATGCACACTACTGACACTAATTGTCTAATGTCAGTACCGATCTCTTCCTCAGACTCCAAGTCCATTTCTCTCACTTTAATGTCTGATAAATGGAAGCCGAATACCTTGAGCCTTTACTCCATCCACTGTCAATTCACAGTTCGGTTCATAGCCGTCTTCACTACATCGATTACATGGTTTCCGTTCCTGGGTCACGTTGACCGCATTCACAACAGCTGACGCTAGGTTTGAGTTTGGTCTGTTTCTATTCACATTTGCCTTTTGGCAATCCCTCATCAAATGTGGGCCTCCGCATCGAAAACATCCCTTGAAGTTTTGCTGAGTCTTGTTCATTCCTGACGCACCCGCGTTACCAGGACCTGTCGCTTGACCACTCACCCCTCCATTACGTCGTTGTCCCATGTTCGAATTCTGCGTTTGCTGGTTAACCCTGGGACGGTTATCCATTCTAGCACTGGGTCCAATGGGCCGCCTTGTTGCAATCGGACCTCCAGCATTCTGCGCATCTTCATACGTTTGAGCGTGGACCACCACTTCGTCCACACACGTAGGGTTTCTTTCCCTAATAAATCTCGCCTCCTCTTGAGACACTATCTCCAACATTTTGTCCATGAGAATTAAATCTTTCAGCTCACCTGATTTTCCTTCTTTCTCAGACAAATCCACCCATCTGTCCAAATACATCCCCATCCTGTTCCTACACTCCCTGATGCCTTCATGACTGCCCCGCTTGAATTCCTTGAACCGTTTCCGATAAGTTTCAGCGGTCAGTTGGAAACGCCTCATGATCGCAGCCTTGACCATGTCGTAATCCATAATCTCCTCATCAGACATCTCAGTGTAGACCTGCCGCGCTTGGCCTCGCAATTGACCAGACAGTCTTATCGCCCACTCATCCTTGTTCCAACCTGACAACGTAGCGATACGCTCAAACTGTTTCAGGTAGACCTCTACATCGTCCTTATCATCCAAATAAGGTACATTCACATTCAGACAGCTCCTTGCTGTTCTGGGCTCCGGATAAAAATTTTGATTTTGGTCCCCATCATCTGCAGTCCACTCTTGCGCCTTTCTCAACTCAAACTCGTTCTGCATGGCCATTTGTTCCAATTTTGCCTTGGCCTCTCTTTCTTCCCTCATAATGCGCTCTTCTCGTTCTTCCCGTCGGAGCTGGTCCTCCCGTTGCTCCTGCCGTATCTTCTCCGCTTTCTCTTCCTCCTCCTTCCGGATCCTCTCTGCTTTCTCTTCCTCTACTTTTTCCTTTCGGATCCTCTCCGCTTTCTCTTCCTCCCTTATTCTCTCCGCTTTCTCTTCCGCTTCTTTCCTTCTATTTTCCACATACTCTGCCAGATCCTTATCTGTCAGACCCAGGATGATCCCATCCTGCTTGTAGGCTAGCAGCGGAGACTCAATCTCCATCTGAACTGGTTGCTGCCTCGGCATCCTCCTAGCCAAACTTTCCCTAAACTAATCCTGTTTTACTACACGTAACCCTGGTAGATAAAACCACGAACTATTTAGGCCTCTAACGTACTCGCCTTTCCAAAGGTTAAAGTACTTACACCGGATACGCCTGCGCTCTAGCCCCAAAATGGCTATTCTATCACAGCTATCCTTACGTGAACGGTTATACACTAATAACACGATCACCGACGATAATCAACCACCTTCCAGATTATCATCCACACTTAGTCTCCTGGTTAAGTAAAACGTCTAACTAGACCCACATTTACTAACCAGCACTACCAATTACCACAATTGGTTAAACTGTCAATCGGACACTACCGAATCTGACTTTCAGACCCTCAACTAGAAATAATTCTTGGTTAGAGGTTTGACCAGACTAAGCAACACAGAGCTAATTAGGTTGACCGCCTCACCGATCAATACCTAACCTCTAGCCTGTCTTCGAACAACACTGAAACTTCACAATGTTTTCGGAACATCCAACTTACTTAAAGTTTAAGCTGGAAAACTTACTTTCAAACTATGACCGATACTTTATCCTACGTACTCCATCAGGATAATAAACGTCATAGGTTGCAGAAACTGTTCAGTCTAAGTATACCTTCGACCAAAACACTAGTACCTACGTACAATAGCTATTGCAAACTCTGCAATCAAAGGTTCGAAATTTTGGAAAAGTAAAACTTATATCCAAAATATCTTTAATCCTACTACGGATAATACCGGTCTTCACTGCTCAACCGCCAAAATAAATAATTTCAAACGAGATGATTTCCCTGAAGATACTT
Organism: Oncomelania hupensis; assembly: GCA_036898135.1. Taxonomy (NCBI): domain Eukaryota; kingdom Metazoa; phylum Mollusca; class Gastropoda; order Littorinimorpha; family Pomatiopsidae; genus Oncomelania; species Oncomelania hupensis. The sequence continues at coordinate 146,823,372 of CM072511.1, read as the reverse complement.
GCACAGCTGGGCTCTCAGACAATATGTACCCACTGATGCACTAACATGTTAGCAGATATAATGCACATTTTATGTAAGCAATGACTAGCAACAACATAAAACAATATCTTACCTATACTGCTCTCTAATCATGCTCATGCAGACGTGCAACAATTACATCAAGGTAACCACAACTTGAAGCAAGTTTTTATAATCGCTGAAGTGTTGAATTTGTAAAGTATTGGATTAATGGTGCACCTCTGACATTAAAAAAATGAATGGCTCGTTACCCCCTAGAATTTTCCCAAAAATTCTAATCCCGGACGATGAACCCAGAATGTCCCAAACCTGGGTGTTACTGGGTGATCACTACTGATGAAGGACTACCTTGACTTTCATGACTTACCCCAGAACATGGTTTTATTTCAATAAAAAAACCTAAGGTACACCATTTACTTCCAACACTTCACAAACACATAACACGTTTTTCCAAGTTCGATTATTTTATTATATTCCGTTCATTTTTTCTTCGAAATCGGAACGATAATTTTGCGATACTTTTTCCGTCGTGGTTACCGAAAATGTTTTTGCTTTCAATTATTTTTACTTAGCTTTCTATTTTCGTCCTCGTTGAAATCGTTGTTAACAAATGAAGAAACCAGTCTTTAGATGAGTTGTAGAAAAGTTAATAGGAGCTGGAACTTGACGTCGATGTCGCCGTTAGATCTAAAGGCTGTCCATGACCCACCAGTGACTTCTGTAGCCCTCGTTAACGTACAGTTCCATTTTAGAATCAGTCACTCCGATCATAAGCCAGACGTCATCGAAGAATCCAGTGCCAGTCTCAAAGATGACATCGTCACGTAGATCCAAGACGATTCATACCACAGAATAAAAACACCTGCCGAACAAAACTAGTCTTAGATATTTGCATGAAAATTATTTTCATACAAACTTAAACTCCTCCAGGTCCGGCTCTGCTTGGAAAAACATGTTACGATTAATCAACACATCAGTCCCCTGAAAACCAACTGCATTCAGACGAACCAAATATCTTTCCCTGGAAAAGAAATGCATTCAACCAAACAAACTATCTTTCTCCTCTGGAAAATACATATCTTCAATGAACAAATCATCACACGTATCAATCTTCTTGGGAAATCATCTTGAATGAAGAAAAATCTAAATATTTACCCTACGGTGCCAGAATTCAGCCAAAGCTGATCAAACGTCGAGGAACAACTATCTTCCTGGCCCAACCACATCTGACATCATTCAGCCTCCAGCTAAACCGTCGTTGGCACCCCACAGAATAAGTTGCCTCGGAGCTTGGGTAGAATCCTCCCTGTCCAGTCTAGATCTCTTTCCCAACTGATTGACAGTTTTCCTAACCGATTTCGCCTCTGTTTCATTTTACTAAGGTTACCATACTTTTATCATTAAAACAACCAATGAAAATTTCCCAACGCAAACAAATGACCTATCACCTCAAATATTATATTTTGTAAAATTAATAGCTCACAACCTCTTTGCTTTTCCTCAAATTTTATTATTGGCATTAATCACAAACTTTCACACAAAAGAATCATCGATAAAAATCGTCCATTTTATTCTTTTCCAGGAATACACAAAATGGCGATTGATACGCAGAAAAATTGACGTCATATTTCTAAATGTACCACAGGCACTCTATAAAACAATTTGCACTTGGAAAATAAAAATACTCGCGAGCGTTTCGTTTCGCGACAGACTCTTGTTTTATTCTATTATTGATTACGAATTTTATGGTCGTTGCATTGTTGTTATTGACTTGCAATATTGCTAGTGTTTTGGTATTCCACTTGATTCAGAGGTTGTTCATAGACACGTTTGACAATGTCGGACCCAGTGGCCTTGAGATTGCGTTTCAAGGAACTAGGAGAAGCTTTACACTTAGCAGGGGCAGACCTAATTGCGTATATCAATGCAGAGGTAGAGAAACAGGAGGCTAAGGCAGAGAGAGCAGCAGAGAGAGAGGCTAAGAAACTCGAAGCAGCAGAGAGAGCCGCAGAGAGAGAACAGAAAAAAGCAGAATTAGAGGCAGAGCAAAAGAAAGCAGAATTAGAAGCAGCAAGAGAGCAAAAGAAATTAGAATTAGAAGCAGAACAGAAGAAACTAGCATTAGAAGCAGAGCAAAAGAAAGCAGAGTTAGAAGTAGAACAAAAGAAGGCAGCATTAGCAGCAGAGAGAGAAGCAGAAGTTAGGAAATGGGAGTATGAGCGGGCAGAAAAAGAAAAAGAGAGGGAAGAAAAGGAAAAAGAAAGACAGCATGAGTTAGAGCTACGAAGATTGGGATCAGGAGCTTCAAGTTCTTCCTCAACCCCTTCCCACTCAGATCAGCTAGAGGTAGCATCCAACCCTGTACAAGGAATGTCATTTCCACTGGGAACATTCAATGAGAGAGAAGAAGGTTTAGATCTCTATCTGACTAGGTTTGAGCGCCTAGCAACAGAGTACAAACTAGATCCCACTCATTGGTCTTTCAAGCTTAGTCAAGGGCTTAGAGGAAAGGCTTATGACATCTACAGTAAGCTACCGACTGACAGAGTGACTGACTATCACAAAGTAAAAGAGGCACTCCTAACGGGATTCGAACTAACAGGAGAATGCTACCGGCAAAAATTCCGCACCAATCGGAGAGTGAAAGGAGAGAGCTATGCGCAGTTCGCGGATCGGTTGTCCACAACGTTGGATAAGTGGATTAGCCAGTCAGCCACGGCTAAGACGTATGATGGACTGACAGAACTGTTAGTATGGGAACAGCTACGGGAAACCATGACCCCCGAGCTGAGAACATTCTCAGTAGAGCAGGGCGCGGAAAGACTAGAAGATCTGGTCAAGGTCGCAGATAGGTACGTGGCCGCCCACGGAGAAGCCAAGAGCTTCAGGCGAGACCTAAAGCCTAACGGGAAAGAGGCACAGAAACGAAGCCCTAACCGGGAAGAGCGCACCGCGAATAAGCCGAATAACCCCAGACCTGGGCAAAATAAAGGACCCAACACGGAATTCGGGAAAAGAGGTCCCGCAGAACAGAGACGGTATTGTTCGTTCTGCAACAGAAACAATCACTCCACCGCAGAATGTTTCAAGTTGGCCGCACAACGGAGGGAAGAGCGCGAAAGCCGGCCAGCGCACAGAGTTCTAACTCAAAGCAGCGGGAACAAGCCACACACGATCGGAGATCACCCATCGGTGACAGACACGGTCAAGGTCAACGGTAAAGAAGCGAACTGTCTGTATGACACAGGTCTATCATACGACGCGATAGTTAGCGAATCTCTTGTATCGCGCGCGGACTTGACAGACAAGACAGTCGACTTACAAGGAGCAGACTTGACGAAACCGACGACTACTTGCCCAATAGCATGGATCGAAGTAGAAAGTAGGTACGTCACAGGACGAATCCAAGCAGCTGTTTTACAGAAACCCCTGTATGATCTAGTGCTAGGTTGTAGGTATGTGTTCTTAGGCACGCCCCCCAAAACTGTAGAGATAGCTGCAGTGCAAACCAGGGCCCAAGCTAAAACCCAACCACCCCAGCCCGAGTTCGCTCCGAATCCAGGACTCGAAAGATCAAAACAGCACAGAAAGAAGACACCTCGATAGCGAAGTGCTTCCAGAAGCTACCCAAGGCGCACACACCCCCGCACAAGGGAGACTTCTACATGGAAGAGGGAGTTCTACATCGACAAGGAGATGGAGATCACACCCAACTAGTACTACCAGCCACCCTTCGAGCCCAAGTACTAGAACTAGGCCACAGCATGCCACTCAGCGGACACATGGGAATTGGAGCCACAGTGCAGAGAATCAGCGCACACTACTATTGGCCAGGAATCACGGAGGATGTCAAGCGCTACGTGAAATCTTGCCACCAATGTCAACGATATTCCCCGCGACCTCACACCGTACCAGTTACCTTAGGACCATCGGTAGTAGTCGGCGTGCCATTCCAGCAAGTCTCAGTAGACATAGTAGGACCACTGCCCATGACCAAGAAGAGGAACAGATTTCTACTCACACTCGTCGACGCATGTACGATGTGGTGCGAAGCAGTCCCGTTGCCAGCGATTGACACCAAGAAGATTGCAGATGCACTCATCGCCATCTTTACCAGAGTCGGATTTCCGGACAGCATTAGAACGGACAACGGATCTCAGTTCACCGGCCGCCTGATGCAAGACGTGTTCGAGTTGATACAAGTTCATCACATTCGCACACCACCATACCACCCCGCCAGCAACGGACAAGTAGAAAGACTGAATGGAACCCTTCTCACCATACTCAGGAAAGTCGCCGACGACAATCCAGAAGCGTGGGACACCTACGTGAATGCGGCACTGTTCGCATACCGAGAAACGCCCCATGCAGCCACAGGCTACACCCCGTCAACATTGCTATTCGGCAGACCGCTAGCAGGACCGCTAGAAGCCCTACGCAGAAGTTGGACGGAGGCCAAGATAGACGACACACCAAGAGGTGCCACCAAGTACGTCGCAGACCTGCAGGAAACCCTCAAAGCAACGTGGAAGAAAGCTGGTGAAGCACTGAAGAAGGCAAGAGCCCGTCAGGCGAAGTACTACAACCGCCACGCGAAGGACAGAGAACTGCAAGTCGGCGATCAAGTGCTACTCTTACTTCCAAGTGGAACCAACAAGCTGGACATCGCTTGGAGAGGACCGTACCGGGTGACTGCCAAGAAATCCAAGACAGTCTACCAAGTAGAGGTGAACGGGAGAGCCCGGTACCACCACATCAATCTCCTCAAGAAATACACGGACCGACCAGCGACCCCCAGCACACACACATGGATGGCCATCGCCATCGCGGAAGAAGTTCATCCCCAACTACAACAGCATCGCCGTACCACTGACAAATGGAACCCGGAAAATCGCCCCGGACAAAGTCGTATGGACAGCGGAATGCGAGACAGCATTCCAAACACTCAAGGACAGAATGACATCGGCGCCAGTACTCCACCTACCCGATTTGACTCAGCCATTCGTTCTTCGCACCGACGCAAGCGACTTAGGCCTCGGAGCAGTACTGCTACCGCGCGACCCCAAGAACAGAGACGCTATTCCCTGTCGCCTACGCCAGCAGAAAATTGAGACCCGCCGAGACCCACTACGCCACGTCGGAGAAAGAATGCCTTGGACTAGTCTGGGCCATACAGAAGTTTCAACTCTACCTGTATGGGACTCACTTCACAGTTCAGGTGGACCACCAACCACTATCGTTCCTGGCAGCCTCCAAGTCTTTGAACTCTCGCCTGATGAGATGGGCACTCACCCTTCAGGCATACTCATTCCAAATCGAGTACATCCCCGGCAAAGAGAACCACGGAGCCGACTACCTCAGTCGCCATCTCGTGGAGGACACAGCAGCTGTCGCCCACCCAACACAACTAAGGGCCACAGCACCAGAATTCGTCCCCGCCCACTAAAACCCTGTCACTAGTGTCCATAGCTACCTGGCATAGCATTGCAGCTCAGGTAGAGCAACTTAACTAGTGTGTAAATAGGACCCTAGGATAGTGCAGCGTTAAACTAGGCTCTGTAGTAGAAAAAGGTCGAATCCAGTAGTCATCGCCTTTTTTCGGTTGAGGGAGCCTGTCACGAACTGGCTAGTTTTAACTCTGCTCATTGACTATTCAGCATGTGTAGTCTTTGTAACATAAGAGAGTTAGTATATAACACAGCAGCAATTACAGTACACACAGCGAGCGAGCCACACACACAGCGTAAGTGAGTCAGCACTTGAGCTTTGAATCTGAACATTTTACCCAATGATAGCTTAGGCAAAGCGGTTCGAGCCAGTTTGACTGTGTCAGAGCCTAACACAGCTTTGGTCAGTTGGGAGGAATACGTCGAAGTGTGAACAGCTAGAAAGCTGGCAGAGAAATCTCTCCACACATAGACCAGGAAGCAGGACTTAGGAATCTTAGAATTCTCTCAAGTCGACACGGGCCTGAACTTGTCAAACAGGTAAATGAACACCCTTCTGTTTCATCGTGATATATTTATATTATTGTTGAAATTATGTTTGAAGAATTTGCTATGCATAAATGTGAATTGTTAATCCGAATTTGCGTGACTATGTCGCCGAACACGTGGCGAAACACGACCGGTTGCGCCGCCATGTTGCATCCCGTACGGAACCACTGTTGTTTAACTTATATGTATGTTTGCAGACCAGTGGCTGTACCACTGAATGTTTATAATATTATTAATTCTGTATGTGTATAGTTAGACACGATTTATATTTATGTATGTATAGGAATTTAGAGTTGAGATTCCAGTGGAACCCGGAAGTAGCAGAATGTTCGTCGCTTATGTATAGAGATGTGGAGCTATCACTGAGGGCTACTTTGGCTTTCAGTGAGACGCTCTGCACAAACCGAGTATTCAGGGTTGTGCAGAATTTCGTCTCTTATATTACAGACGAGCAGGCGAGCTATCCCGAGCTATCCCGAGCTATCGCGAGCTATCCCGAGCTATCCTGTGCACCCCACTCCACAGAAACGACTAGTTGGTCGAGGAGACTCTACCGCATAAGACGGAAGAGATACCCGAAGAAACACCCTGTCAGACCCCACAGCGTGGCAAGGGAACCCAACTACACAACGACAAAGGTGTACCAGAAGCTACCTCACAGAAGGACTTCGAACACCCCACACATGAGTTAAGTGCATAAGGCGAAGGTGCACTTAAACTGATCATAACAGGACCACAGTAGTCCAACTCTTCAGAAACTGTAAAACGGACCACAGTAGTCCAAATCTACATGAGATATAAGAGCAAGTGCCCGAGGAAGATATAACAGCTGCCTAGACTATCAGCGATCGAACTATTAGCATTGAAAGAGACTTTTTAAGTTAGATTAGTACTTAGAGAATCTTGTATAGAGTAGAAGAAATAAATGTGTGATTTTAACTGTTATCAAGTGGCTGGACTACATATGATTCATAGCCGTGTGAAAGCTAGTGTGACAGTAATCTTTTACCATTTTATCTATCTATTTCTGTACCCCAACCTTAACACAGAACGAGCTAAACAAATAAATTTATTAAAGTAATTCATAGGGTAACGTACTAGCAGTTCCCACCGAATAAACGTGAGGGTCCATAATTCCATTGTGCAGAGCCCAAAAACCCCACGTGACACACAGCAGCAAGTTGCTGTGCACATGCTTTTAGTAGCCGAGGCCGAATGCCATCTGGACCACAAGCCTTGCCTGATTTTAGTCCAGAAAATACCCTCTTCACCTCCTCCTCACTGACCTGCAGATTTTTATCCGGCTCTATTTTTTCCAGCTCTTGGAGCACTTCATATAACTTGTCATCTGGTTTGTCAAATCTGGCATAAAATGTGTTCAGTTCATTGGCTAGTTCTTCGGGATCTCCCTCCGCAAGGGTAGTGGTCTTCTTCTTTTTAGTCCCTGTAATTTCCTTCACTCCCTCCCACACGCCCTTGGCATCTCCCAAAGTCAGTTTATCCTCTAGTTTTTCCTTGTACTTTCTTCTACATTTTTCTGAGATTTTCTTAACATTTTTCTTGTCCTGAGAGCCATTGTGTTTCTTTCTGAGTGCTTCTTTAAACTCTTTTGTAACCCATGGCTTCTGATTGGGGTATATTGTGACTGTTCTCTCTTTGATGCATAGATCCTAACAAAAATTAATATAACTACTAATAGTGTCTGTCATTTTATCTATATCTCCATCCTCAAACACTTCCCAATCTGTGCATTCAAAGCATGCTTGCAGCTTCTCTATGCCTTCCTTGTTCCAGACCTTCACTCTTCTCTTCTCTGCAGGTTTTGTTTTCAACTTCTGTCTGTATTTAGGAAGAAAAAGCACAGAGTGGTGGTCTGACTTTCCTATGCGAGGCTTCTGTACAGAGGTGTAGGCGTCTTTGATGTTGACATACACAACATCGAGGGTTCTGTCTTTCCTGGTTTTTACTGTGGCTTGTTGGTAGAACTTGGGAATTTTCAATGTACAATGAGCATTGAAGTCTCCACAGATGATCACTACCCCATCTGGCTTTCTAGTCTGAATCTGTTCCACAAGTACTGTTATGTCCTTAATCACCCTTTTTGCATTTGACTTAGGATGGGTATACAGGCCAATGACAGTGACACATGCTATTTCTCTGGGTAAGTAGAATGGCCTACACTGAACGTGTAGTAACTCATAATCTACATTGCATTCACTCTTCCCCACAGTGACTTGTTTACACCATCTTTGATTAACATACATGCAAACTCCTCCACCTCTAGTTTTGCCCGAGTCCTTGGTCCAGAAAGTGGGGATACTATTTATACTTAAACCCCCGGCACCCCAACGGAGGTGCCCATTCTCGAATGAGCGACATGTGCGTCGGAACCTTTAAAAGTCCAAACGATGGAATGGGGAAGGGCGCAAAGTCCCCTATACGCTCTATGTGTCCGGGGACGTTAATTTACCCAATCAATCAATCAATAAATCAATCAATCAATCAATCAATCAATCAATCGATGGGGAATGGCGGGGATAAAGGGAGCGGTGGCGCAGTAGTGCAGTGGTTAGGACACACACAACCAAGGTTTCATGTTCAGCAACGTCGGTGTCACGTTGAAACGCGCTCGATAGTACGTCTGAGACGCGCACGGTAGATCACGGTAGACGCGCACGGTTTTGCAAAGCGTTCAATAAGAGAGAGTATTTACCTTTGATTTGATTTTGCATTGTTGTTAGAAGAAGCTTGGTATAATGTTGATAATTTTCGTTGGCCGATATTATTGGAGAATTCTCTAGGGTTGCTTGTTTACTATTGATCGAAGGATCTAGATAGATCGACTAAAAGCTGAGAGATTATTTTATGATGAAGAAAGTTGTATGACGTAAGACAGTGATGACGAAGTTTATTATGATAGGTTATAATGCGTCGCGCTGGAATGCTCTGACGTTATCTGGAGTATAGAAAAACTATTATAATTGATGCACTGTGTCTGAAGGAGAGAAGAGAGAAAGTGGGAAAAGCGATTGTATGCAGTTGCTGATGTACGCTGAATAAAGTTGGAAAACTTCATACGACGACTCTTGCCTTGTTGCTGAGTGAACAGGTTGCGTGGATAAACGAATCCAAGTTACACTTATGAGGATTCAAGCATTGGGGCTGAATCAACTACTGATAAAAAAAACCAACAACGAGTGTAACAGTCGGGAAGGGTTAGTACTTGGATGGGTAACCATGCTTGGAAGGCAACCACCAAACGACACAAAAAATGATTGAAACAAGCGCGCGACACACCCCAGACCCCTCAACTGTGGATGGATACCTGGATCTATTTAAGAATCGGGGAAGGTAACGATGGAAAGGAGATAGGGACCGCCCCCATTAAGCTGGCCTAGAAAAAAGGGAGGTTCTCCCCAACGACCGACAGGTTAGAGGAACACCTATCTACCCACCTACGATGGAAAGTATGTGTACACAACTAGGCATCGGTTTACCAACGCTCCAATCCGGAATGAGGAGATGCAGAAGAAGGAGAAGAAGGAAAAGGAGAAAAAAGATGTAAGAGGAAGGGATGAGAAAGAAGAATACTGAGGAAGAGCAGGTTATGTATGAAGGGGAACACAGACTGGAGAAGGAGATGGAAGAAGAAGAAGAAGAAGAAGAACAACAACAACAACAACAACAACAACAACAACAACAACAACAACAACAACAACAACAACAACAACAACAAAAGCAACAACAGCAAGAAAAGTAATTATAACTCGTGCTAATGATAATCAATTCCAAGTTAGAGAGAAGCCTGTTTTGGTTTTGTGAAGAGATTTAAACCTAATTCCAGCAGATGTTGAGAAATATAAAATCACAGACCGGTCGGTAAAAAAGCAACGAACTCGTTGTGCACCAGACACCGGCAGATCTTTTTTTTTTTAAATTCGGTAGCCTTCAGAACATTCACCATTAAACGGGCTCTGCAATCAGAGAACCGGCAATTTTTGTAATCTGTGCTCAGTCGTGTGGTACTGTAAGTACACATTGGAGGAGGGGAAGGGGTGGGATGTGTCGGGTATGGGGTGGGTGGGGAATTTATGTTATGTTTAGGTGAGAAGAGGCTGATGGATCTAATTCCCCTCTCGCCTTTTTATCAGTTCTCGGGTGAGCAAGCGTTTTGTTGAGAAGCACCCTTAATTTCAAACTGCTTGCGTGAAAACAACTATCATTTATTTCATAGTTCTTAAAATAGCGCTTTTCCAGCTCACGAACAACTCAAGGCGCTATACAGGATCCAACGCAAGCAACTTTTGGGCGCATAGTCCGACGTCCGGACGGCTGAGTACAATCCTGAGCGACCGGGGATGGGAAGTATAGGGACCTAGTGCGTGCTGGGTGGGTTTGTGTAGACGGCACTCACCCGTCTAGGACACGAGCGTCAGGATCTTTAAAGTCCGTGCGATTGGATGCGTGCGTGCAGACTAGACCTCGGTTTATACTCTCACCCAAAGGGTGTCTCAGGATAAATTTTTTAAATTTGATGGTGAGTTTTTTTTATACCCCAGGTCGTCAACGGGGTTTGAACCGCTGCCCTTACGCGCGGCAGCTGCATGCTGCAGGTTATCGCCTGACATTTTGACTACATTGCGTAGTGTAACAAGAGCCGAGATTTACACAGCACAGATTAAGCTTTTGCCTTGTTCAGTCAGTGTAAACGTAGAAGGTTACTGTTAGTCTGAAGCAGGCGACAGAAGTTGCTCTATATCTATGGTACACATTTCTTAGCCCAGTAGGCAATGATATCATCGCAGCTTATGTTAGAGCGCTTCGATTTTACAGCCAATGAGAACACAGCAAGGTTAGGTAGAACCAGTTCTGCCTGGTCAGTCAGAGGCGAGGTAGAAAGTCAGTCTACGTTCAAACGCCGAGCAGTACACAGTTACGCTCGAACAGAATCTCTCCACTGATAGACTAAAGCAGGACTTGTTGAAAAAATTCGAATCAACTAAGTTAGCCACGGCCTGACATTGTCAAAAAGGTAAATGAACATACTTGTGTTTCATCGTGATGTATTGTTATTGTTGTTGAATTATGTTTGTGAAATTTGCTATGCTTAGAATTGAATTGTTAGTCCAATGTGGCCTGACCACGTGGCGAACACGACCGGGTTCGACGCCATGTTGTATTCTGTACGGAACCACTGTTGTTTAACCTATATGTATGCTTGCAGACCAGTGGCTGTACCAGAGAATGTGTATAATATTAATTCTTTCTCTATGTTTATAGTTAGCCATTATTTATATTTATATATGTATAGGAAATTAGAGTGGAGATTCCAGTGGACCACGGACTTAGCAGAATGTTCGTCGCTTATACATATAGAGATGAGGAGCTAATCACTGAGGGCTACTTCGGCCTTCAGTGAGACGCTCTGCACACACTTATTATACAGGGTTGTGCAGAATTTTGTCTCGTATATGTTACAGACGAGCAGGTATTGTATCATGAGCCCAACTAGGCAAACAACAAAGACAAGTCGTCGCTGAACGTTGGTCTGCAGAGGCCTCTCACACACTGTGCTAAGAGAGCCCACCCGTCTAGCCACAAGGAGAAGACTCCACAACAACTCAGCTTATCAAGGAAGCACCCACAACACAGTTCGTTGAAAAAACAGGTAAGTGCAGATCGAAACCGTGCACCAAATCTGTATCACAGGATCACAGTAGTCAACTCTTCCCGAACTCTGACCATTAGGGCAGAAAGTATCCAGTGCACGATGATGATAAAGTAGCTGCCTAGAACTATCAAGAGCGAACCATTCGCAATGACGTTTGAACTTTTAAGTTAGTTTCGTACTTCGAAGATCGTGTATAGAGTAGAGGAAATAAATGTGTGATATTTATTGTTATCAAGTGGCTGGACTACTTATGTTTCATAGCCGTGTGAAAGCTAGTGTGACAGTGATCATTTACCATTTTTCTATCTATCTCTGTACCCCCAGCCTAAACACAGACCGAGCTAAACAAATAAAAGTATTAAGTTAAGTCACAGGGAGATTACTAGCGATCCCCATAGACTAAAGACGAGTGGATAATAGCATTCCATTGTGCAAAGCCCAGCAACAATAGACCCCACCGTCACACATAGACCGCTGAGCTAACTGCGTTTCCAAATATGTTCTAAAACATCAAAAATAAGATGGACGGGGAGAAGGGAGAAAGGATAAAAACGTTACAGACAAGACAATGATGTCAACAACGAAGAAGAATGAAGAAGGAAGATGGTGAAGAAAGAGAGAAGAAGGGGAAAAGAAAGAAACGAAGTAAAGTTAATGAACGAAAATAAGAAAGAACAGAAAAAGAAAAAGTAATTGCTTAGTATATAGAAAGATAGAAAGAAATAACAGAAAGAAAGAAAGAGGGAGTATTTTAATGAAAATATAAAAGCAACAAAAAATGGAAAGGCATAGACAACATTTAGCGAGAGAGAGATAGAGAGAGAGAGAGAGAGAGAGAGAGAGAGAGAGAGAGAGAGAGAGAGAGAGAGAGAGAAGAAAAAGATTTCTCTTATATAGCGCACTTACAAGCTCAAAGAGCTTCTCAAGGCGCTGGAGAGAGAGAGAGAGAGAGAGAGAGAGAGAGAGAGAGAGAGAGAGAGAGAGAGAGAGTAAACAAAAAACCCAACCAAACAAAACAAAACAAAGATGATTAAATAGAATTTCGCAAGAACACAATTATGAGTAATACTAGTTCTAGGTTTCTTTTTTTTTAACGCACACACACAGCAACAGCAGATTAAAAACTGCCTACGAAAGATGCTCCAGAATAGAGGGTGGAACCGGTACGATTTCTCAAACCGGTTTTTAACCGGTTTTCCCAATAGAAAACCGCGGTTTAAAACCGGTTAACCGGCTAGAAGTTACAACTGGTTACCCCGGGTAAAGGCGCATAGTAAGCAAGGGAAATAACCTCTGTATTTAATTAATTTTTTTTTTGGAATTTATGTCGCTAACTACTTAACTCAGAGGCTATTTCCCTCCTCCACTGTGGGTAGATTTGGGAGTTTGCTTTTCAATTTTGAGTTTGTGAAACCGTTGGTGGAATCTGGAGTTAGCTGGATATACCTGCTTCTTTTTGAGTGCTTCACTGATTGTCATTTGTTTTGTGTCGCCTTTACTTGTACTGGCACCTCCTTCAGTCACAATGCTCACGTCAGCGTCAGCGCTGCTGGTAAACGGACTAGATCTAGCATGTAGGACTTGTGGGTTAGATCTATTGGGTGCAGGGCCCGCAGGCTTGGCTGGCTTCAGCAGCAGCAAAGGGTGGTGTCGGCGAATGCGTGCATTCAGATTTGAAGTGCCACCGCCAAGTTTAATACTTGCCTTACACTCTTCACAGTAACCGGTATTATGGTCAACCTTTCCTGCTGCTGTCTCTCGCAGGAGAAAGAATCTCCAAATGTCAGCTTTCCCACGCGAGTTCGCTACGAATTTCTCTGTTTCTGCCATTTTGCTAGTGCTTTACGGGACGAGTGATGTCCCTTAGAAAAACCGCGGTTTTCCGGTTTTTTAAGGCCAAACCGGTTTACCGAACCGTGAGAAAGTCGAACCGATTTTAACCGGAAAACCGGTAAAACCGAACACCCCTACTCCAGAAGATCATGAAGTTGACAAAATAACAATGATTAAAATAAGGAAAGGAAATGCGAAACAGACAGTCCATATTGCCCTTCCTTCCGTGAGAGTGCGTGCATGCCTGCGCGCGTAGATGCGTGTCTTCGTTTGTGTGTGTGTGTGTTTGGGGGGGGGGGGGGAGGGTTGGGTTGGGTTGTGTGGACGCGTGTGTGTGTGTGTGTGTGTGTGTGTGTGCACGTGAATAAACGCACAAATGGGTAGCAGACCTTGTCTTTCTTAGTAACAAATGGGTTTATTTGCTTGGAACCCACTTTTTTCCAGGACCCCACTTTATTCTAAGTGCGCGGAGTGCTCTTTTAGTGCATGGGAGTGCAGTTCTAGTGCATGAGAGTGTTTTAAGTACACAGGAGTGCTCTATCCGGGACTGAGAAAATACAGTCAATTTTCGGAGAAATTTTGAAGAAAATTCGACCTATTTCGTCGCCTATAGGAGACGAACTAGGTCAACTTTTTAGACAAGGGTTCGGGTAAGGGTTAGTTGTAGATCTAGCCCTAGCCCTTGCCCTAACCCTTTTCTCTACAGAAATCACTTTCCGATTCCTACATTCTTAAATAAACCCAGTTGTGATGTATTGCAAATATAGGTGTTTGTGTGTGTGTGGAATTTCCTAAACCGCCTTCATTCCTCCCATCAACTCTTCTTTATGCCCCCACCATCCCGCCATTCCCAAAAGGTTTTCACCGCTAAAGATTAGATCTCTCCTGAGATAGAGGTGGACACTTGTAAAAAAATGTTGTTTATAGACTGATCGTCCTTAATAGGATTCCGGATAATTTCTACTTGTTGTTGTGTGATGTTGTACTACTTCTTCCCTCTTCACTTCTCTCTTGCTCCTGGGCAACTGTTCCCTCCCTCTCCCTCCCTTCCCAAACTCCACACCTCCCCACTGGCCACTATTTTCCCTTGCACAAAATCCTTTCTTAATAACTCTCTCTCTCTCGCCCTCTGTTTCTGTCTCTGTCTGTCTCTGTCTGTCTGTCTGTCTGTCTCTCTGTCTCTCTCTCTCTCTCTCTCTCTCTCTCTCTCTCTCTCTCTCTTCCACAACCTGCTGCTTCTCCCCTCCCCTACCTCTTTGGCATTGTCTGTCCTCTAGCCAGCTACGCTACTCTGTCCAGCGTTGCTCTGGCAGTGTTTCCAGTTGTGTGATTTCGTTCGACAGCACGACTCTTTCGCAAGCCAGAGGGACGGACTGTTAATGTTTCCCCATGGATTCTTCAGTATATTCCGGCTTTCGGAGAAGTTCTAAGTAAAAAACAACGATAGATTAAGTATATACACTACTAAAGTTACAAATGTATCATGAAAATGTCCATGATAAAAAATGACTGCAATCTAGATCTCTACCTTGCCTCGCAAGTTTTGGCCTATGGAAGCACGGTGGCCTAATGGTAGAGCTGTACTTCCATGATGCGGACATAAGACTTTCTGCAACCGGAAGTATCGAACACAAGGGCAAAACCACGTGACTTGGCTGCGAACTCCCTTAGTCCAAGAAAGAAGGAGATGTGTTTCCATAGTTTGTACTTCCATGCGTTTCACACAGCACGCGTGCCCACGGCACTCTCCCTCTCTCTTCTATGTGTTTCGTGTCCATCATATATTCTGCTTCTCCCTTGGGTGTGCGTGTTGGCGCGTGGGTGTAGACGTGAGCGTTTGAATCCAAGTGAAAGTCGCGACAGTCTTTTCAGTTGAGTTTCTTTTGACCACGGAGGTAGCATCTTAAATCAAGGCACGCGCCGCGATGGTGATAGCAGTATTATTTTGTTTGCTATAGAAGACAAGACTTAAGCGTGAAAGTGTCAAAAAAGACAGGAAAATTTGTTTCAGTGTTGTTTCTTTTTTTTCTTTTTTTTTTCAGACGACATTGTCAAAAGGTAATAAAATGAGAATCGGAAAACATTTATTTTAATAAAATCCAGATCTGAATTCTCTTGTTATACATATACAGTCGGAAAGTAATGTTCTTGTTGAAACCAGTGATGGCTCGAATCATGTCTTTCCTAAAGATTTGATAGTGAAAGGAAGTTGAAACAGACCAAAGGAAAATAATTATATACTAATCCACGTTATTTTTTGTCACCTTGGGTAGGTACCATTGGATTGGGTTGTTCATAAAGCAGTCTTAGACTTTATAGTTTGGTTGCTATCAAAATGAGGGACTAAATCTATTCGAGAGTGATAACAGTACGCGCACGCGCGCGCGCACTCACACACAAACTTTCTCATGTACATGTGTGCCTGTTTAAAGGCGTGAGTTTGAGAGTGTGTGTATGGTCTTTATCATCTTCTTTATCATCTTGGTGGAAAAAAAAGACCTTAATAAAACAACCAACCAACAAGCTTTCTCGAAAAAAGAGTAGAATCCCATCATATCGATCACAAGTATGAGATTTTGATGTTTTGTTATATCATAGTCTATCCCTTACCACTATGGCTTTTAGAACACAAAAATCGGTTTACCATTCTAATTCATAGTTCCACGTTTTCATTTACCGCTAAACCTTTGGCGCTACCAAATAATTTAGGTACTCCGTTCATCTTCAACTGCCAGAGAATGTGTAGGTTTACAAGTAAGAATTCAAATCAAATTTAGTACACAATGTATTGGAGATGTTAAAAAAAAATTGTGAATATTTTCTTTTAAAGTAGAAGAAGAAGAAGAAGAAGAAAAATGATAATCTTAAGCTAGTTCAACAAGACATATATCATTAATTGTTTATGTCTAAATATTTAAATTAATTTAAAATCACAATATTTTGAGTGGTGCCAACTAGTTAATAGTTGTTCTTCCTAAACGTCTTTTCCTATTTGGCTTGCTAGATAAAATAAAAAATAAGTTTATGCTGCTATGTAAGAGAATTGCAAGTAAACAAAAAGAGTCAAAGATCAAGAAACACCTGTCGTCTTGAAAAAAAAAAGATTGGAAAAAAGTAGATAAGTAGTATTAATTTTAACACAGCTCGTACATGGCATTTTAAATCTGAAATGTTTATTGCCAAATACCAAAACCCCCTCAATGCCAAAGAAAATCTAAATGCCATTGACATTGCATAGGTATGTAATTTGTTACTCTGTTTTTTGTTTTATTTTGATCGGAATACTTCGGCAACATCGCCTTGCCTTCATCAGCATACTAAACGGCCACTCCAGAATCTAGAAACGTAATGCTATGTTTTACCAAAAGGAAAAAAACAACAACCGGTTGTTAGCTTTAAAACAGAGACAGTCTTTTTATGACATTTGTGCCATCTAATTATTTATGCAGCCTCTGACGCACGTTAACGTAACCGTTCGTCGTACCTTCGCTTTCGAATTCAGTTTTACATTCTACACAGCTGTGTGATGATGAATCAGCGTTGTTCATTAAATTTGATGCATTTAAACCGTGTTACTTATTTTTGAAGAATACAACCTGGAATTTCATTACAATTAAAGGAAGTATTGGAATTTCTTAAGATGGTTTCATCAGCTTTGAAGTACGGTAAAGGTTAAAGTGAGTTTAAAGGCATATTTCCTTCTTCAAACTGTTACACCAGGTGGAATGGTAATATAAGAGTTTATTAGTCCGCACTGTTTGAGTAAAAAAACAAACAAAAAAACTTTTACTAAGTATCTGTGAATACATGGGTGCGGCTTTGTTCCGGTCTTTGCCGAAGTTTGACAGTTAGCGGAAACTCCCGAAGGTTATGACGCCACGAGGAGAACAGATAGCCGAAGTGTAAGCGCTGTGTTGGATGACCTACTTAGCGTGCAGGAGAGGTTGTGGTTTATGCAGTCAGTAATGCCGGCTAATACTCTAAGACTGGTGCCTAACTGCGAGTGCCGGTAGCTTCCGAGGACAAGCATAATGATAAAGATAATGATGATGCTGATGATGGTGACGACGACGACGACGACGACGACGATGATGATGATGATGATGATGATGATGATGATTATGATGATGATGATGATGACTTTTCAATTAATGATTCTTTACAATCTTTTTAGAGAGGCCTTTTCTTAGGCGCCATGAGAGAGTGTTGTTAGTTATTTTTGGTGTTGGGATGTGTATGTGGTTGTGTGTTATTGACCAATGTACGCATGTTGTGTTTACATTTGTTTGTGTAAAGCGCTTTGTGATTTTGGAAAGCGCTGTATAAATTGCCTGTTATTAAGCCTATCATTATTGAGAGAGCAGTCATGTACCGATTATAGCAGACGACCTTTAATTAGTTAAGTGTATGGTGTCCAGTATGGTGTCGGATAGCGCAGTGGTTGGAGCACTCGCTACTGTGTCGCAAGTTAAGCACCGTCCAGAGCGGTTAGCACTTGGTTGGGTGACCGCAAAACGTGAAGCGCCAAATAACAACGCCCCCAGTTGACTCAACTGTGACTGAGTACCTACTCTCTTAAGGGTGGGGAAGGTAAAGCAGCGAGGGAGAGAGATGGGCATCACCCTCATTACGCTGGCCCAAGATAAGTGTGATCTCCACAGGGGCGGATCTTTCCATTGTTGAGGGGGTGTGCGAAGCAGGCGAGTGTACTAGGGGGGTCCGGGGGCATGCCCCCCCCCCCCCCCCCCCGGAAAATTTTGAAAATAATGGTTAAAATCTGTGCAATCTGGTGCATTTTGGGCATTATTTTAAGGACTGAAAATAGTATTGTTTTGTGCTAAAAGTCCTCTTTTAGTCCCCCCCCCCCTCCCACACACACACACAAACACATCTCTGCAAACTCTGATGATAAAATTTACAATAGCAGAACATCTTGCATAAAGGCTTATACAAAGACAGATAAAGTTACTGCAAATAAAACAAGAAATAGCCACTCACATCAGTTTTATTCAAAACTGACCTAATGCATGTACAAGTTTGGTCACAAAAAAAAAAAAATAAATAAATAAAAAATTGGAGGTACATGAAACTGTGTGGTGAGTGAGAATTAGTAATTTTTTTCTCTTCTTTCTTCTCCTTTTCTCCCTCCTTTTATTTTTTTTTGACTGCCAGGGGGGTGTGCACGTGCACAAGTGGCACAAGAACAAGATCCGCCCCTGCTCCAACATCACGCTCCCCTACGGCCACAAGGTTAAGGGACTACCTTTACCTTTTTATGGTGTTCAGTGTGGTTGTGATTACAGTTACTATAGTGTCTATAAGATTTAGTTAAAAAAAACTGAATGCTTATCAAGTGTTTTTTGTGCGGGAGATAGGCTTCTTTCGAAACACCCAATTTGTAGTTCTTCGTGCTTTTTCGGCTCTAAGTCTCAAAACGAGCGTCGATCCCCATTTTCATATCCAAAATGGTTGAATAAGGTCCTTTACACAAAATCATATCGTTGTGGGTGTCACACAAGCGGTGTAATAAACAAAATATACCCACGAAATCAACTTCGTGAGAAAGTCCGTTTTCATGAAACCACTATGTGGGATTTCGTGAACTTTGACATTTGCATACTAATGATATCATAAACTGCTGACGTCAATGACAGAAAGTAGTGCGGACACATTCACAACGAAAATCACTCGCTTCCGAAAGATCCCTGATTGCTTAAGGTGTGGATACGTGGATGTGTGTGCGACTGCTTATCAACATCGAGGCCATTTCAATTTGCAATGTTTTGCTGTCATTTGGCTGAATAAAGTCTGTATTCTAGAGCGCTCCGACACGACGTTTAAATTCGAAATTTGCAAATATCAGACATAAATAAATTGTAATTAAATAAATTATATAGTCTTCATCCTTTAGCATGAATCAGACATTACTTTTTAATGATGATTTAAGATCCAAATCAAGGGTTCCAACTCACTTTTTAGTAATAGTTTGAGTCGTCGGCCACTAGCATGCACCAAAATAATATCTGTTGGCACTGAAGATCAGCGTCACATGTCAGCTGTCAAACAGAAGTCCGAGATAATAGGGGTCTTTCGGAACGGGTAAAAGTGAAAGTGATTGTGTGTTCGTTTCGTCCAACGAGAGGCACGCCGGGAGATTCTTACGCCGCGTTACGAAACGAAACGAACGTGTTTTTGTGCGCTTTCGATTCCAGCACCTAGTTTCGTTGTGATTTTATTGAGCACACACAGGGCAGGCCCAGAGGCAGAGCACTATTATGCCTACGTAAGGCTTCTTCTAACAAATCATGATTTGACACGAATGTAACGATTAGGTTGAACTTTAAAGATGGATTAGTGCTCTAACATTGAAGATATTTTACATTCTAGCTTCGAGTTTCATTTTTGTCACATAAAACAGTTTTTGGACTGCTGATTGGTGATACAGAATAGATAGATTCTAGACAGCCATGACGGCTTTTCAGTAGCTCGTTTGAAAATACGTTTTAAGTCTGAGACCGAGTTTAGATCCCCATTATTCCTTCTAAAATGGTTGAGTAATGTACCATATACAAATTCAAATCATTTTTGGACATTTTACAAACGATTTAATAACCAAAATGTACTCACTAACATTAGTTCGTGGAAATCAGGTTTTCCACGAAGTTTTATTCCTTGTGGTAGGCAGACTTCGTGACCTTTCACCACGGGAAGTTAAAGCGTCACATAAATTGCTGACGTCACAACAATAAGTAGTCCCGATTCACATTCACTTTCACCCGCTTTCGAAAGATCCCTAATGTAGACAAGTGGAAACGTGGATTGGATTTGCTTTTCCCCGCTACGATTGACAATCCTGTACCCACAAGTGGATTATTTCTATGCGTACTTTCTCTCCTATCTTTTCAGGACACCGAGGGTTTTCTCCGATACCCCGGTTTCCTCCCTCCATTTAATATTGGTCTTTGATGCGATCTAAAATTTCAAAACAAAAAATTCCATTCTGACACCTTTTAATACAGATATTTTCAGATCGCCGCACTTTGAGTTCGATTGAAGAAAAAAAGCACGTGATAGAATCCTTTATTAATATCAGTAGTAATAGTGGTAGTAGTAATAATAGTAGCCTAGTAGTAGTAGTAGTAGTAGTAGTAGCCTAGTAGTAGTAGTAGTAGTAGTAGTAGTAGTAGTAGTAGTAGTAGTAGTAGTAGTATCTTTGAAAATTAGAATGAGACGTGACAACATAAACATGGACCCTAAGCTTGGACAGAAAGCAGTATCAAGTTCAACAAAGCGCGTGTCTGGAACTTTAAATCTGAAATGTTTATTGCCAAATACACCAAACACCTCTAAATGCCAGATTAATAGGGATAAAGAATGCAGTTTTAAGTAGAAGAAAATGGCACGCGTAGGCCTACAGACCTTGAAATCCTGCCGTTTAATTGCAAATACTAAATTTGATCTGTTCATTATTCATTACTGAAGCGTAGTGTAAAACTGTTTATCTGTGGGAAGAAAAGCGAGGCATCTACTTCAAAGAAACGTTCTTTCATTAAATATTGCGAATTGATGCTACATTTCAATACATATAACATCTTTGTCAATTAAATAGTTAAACTAAATAGTATTGTCTTATTAAATAAGCGAAATGGAATGTTTGTTATTTGTTCTTGAAACAAGCTTCATTCATTTTACCTTCATGTGGGATAGTTTATGCAAGTTTTTTTGTTTTCATTTGGGGTGTATCGTTTATGCAAGTTGAAAGATTTCCGCTTTCCTCTTGTTTTCAGAATTCAACTACGTTTCTTTGTTGTTGTTTTTATTTTTTTAAATGTAGATACAGTATCTTTTACTAAAGAAGAGGAACGGATTTTTGCAAGAACGGCACCGATCTTTCTAGAACCTTTAATGGAGGAGAACGAAGTATTGGAAGAAACTTTACCTTATCGATCTAACCGCCACCAATATCGAAAGGTAATTTAGGGCAAAATATAGGCTACAGGTGATGCCAAGGTCTCGTTCAGTTGTCGAAACGAGCACTACAAACATCTATGGCTTCCTCTGTCCCGTTGGATGAGTGGCTTCTCTCTATAGTCCAATAAATGGCTTCGAAACAGGATACAAAACACGTGCTCAGTGGACTTTTGCTTCCTGGCGAACAGATAGGCGTGCCGTCGATACAACACTTTGAAGATTTTGCTGACAGAGTAACTCAGAACGAAGCAGAGGCAATCCATTTTGGATTCCATGAAGAATCCGGTTTACTTGAAAGAACAGGCCTTTCGGGGTTACTGGAAAGTGTAGGCATACCTGATAAACGAACAAAACTTGAGTATATTGAAACTAGAATGGAAGCAGCAGAAACAGCAGCAGAAACAGCAGCAGCAGCAGCAAGTAGTTACTACAACTTCAGTAATATAAGTCATCAGCAGCTGCTTCACCGCATCGCGGAAGAGTACCAGAATCAAACGCACTGGTTCAGCACAGGGACTGTGGTGGCTCTGGTTGTCTCCTATGGGCTGGTTATAAGTCTCGGCCTCCTAGGCAACATCCTGGTCGTCCTCATCATGGTCAGAAGGAAGGTATGAACGATGAATTCACTCTGCTTTCTCCTCGTCCACGTCCTAATCTTCTTCCTCTTCTTTCTGATTTTCCCTTTCTCATTCTAATTTTACTTTCAATAACCAAAGTGAATGATCTAGTCATTTGATAAAATCACATTAATATTCGCTTGAAGCATTTTAAAAACGCCGTGTAACCAGTAATGTTGTTTATATTTTTATTCCTAAATAATCTTTCCCAGTAATCCTTTCCTTTTATTTATACCTCCTCTTCCTTCTCATCTGATTCGCAATGTTCGTTTGGAATCTGATACACCTATTCAACAGACACGTAAATCGGACCTGTTAAACCTGCGAGATCCTGATTCAGTTTCGTGTAAACTACTGGACCCGTTGGAACAATGATCGAACAACGAGATACCATGTACGAAACAACCAGCTTCTCTTTCTCTTCTTATCTGACTCGGATGTTTCTCCAACGCATATGAAGTTTAAAAAACACTTGCTTTATATAGGACTACACTAATCTTTATTACAAATGATGGATGCTTCATACTAACAAATGGTTCCATTCAGTGTTGCATACAATGCTTATGAAATGGATTGGATGCCTTAATTGGCTTGTAACTCCTTACGAAAGCTTTTTAGCGAAATACAGAAGTAGTGGGTATTTTAATTTAGTGTATGTTATATCCTTCAATTCGTTTTACGCATATAATAATAATAATAATAATAATAATAATAATAATAATAATAATAATAATAATAATAATAATAATATATAGATTTATATAGCGCACACATCTCACACAAAAACAGTTATACAAGGCGTAATCTCACTGTTACGATTGAGACGCGCACGATAGTTCCAACGTTTTTTGTTGCAATCCTATCCTATCCTATCCTAACTCGAAAGTCGTTGGGTACCACAGATTCTTTTTTAAACAGTGTACTCTATCTTTGCATGCAATAATAGCGTGTATTTATCTTTGATTTGATTCTGCGCTGTTTCTAGAAAAAACTTCGTATAATGTTGGTAATTTCCGTCGATGAATATTGTTGTATCATTGAGAATTTTCTGGAATTACTTGCATGTTTATCATCGATCGAAGTTTCCAGATCTATCTGGCTATAGCTTGTAAACTGAGGAATGTTCTATGACGTAAGACAGTGCGTTGTTCTGGTGATGAATTTGGGTGTTATTGCGTCATCCTGGAATGTTTGAAGCTTTTCTAGATTGTTGAGAAACTAGATACGTAATGCACCGTCTGCTTGTAAAAAAATGATTTTTGTAGTGATTTTCGGAAAGCGATCTTGTATGCAGTCGTTGGTGTTTGCTGAATAAAGTTGGACAACTTTATACGACAACTCCTGTCTTGTTGTTGAGTGAACAGGCTTCGTGGATAAACGAATTCGAGTTACACATATCAAGATTCAAGCATCGGGGCTGACTCGGCTATTGATAAATTGTATAACACTCACGCGTTCGCACACTTAATAGAATAATGGTACATACCAAAAATTGTAACTGGATTCCCAATCAAATGAGTACACGCCCCCTCCCACACAACAACATGAATATAAATACTTATGGTGTAGGAAGAAAGACCCCACCCTCACAAACAAACACACGCACACACACACATGTATATAACAGACATATATGTACATAAAAAGTCTGTGAAATAAATATTATATATCTATATTATACAGGATCTTCGGACGTCTCGCAACCTTTACATCCTGAACTTGGCGCTGTGCGACGTTCTGATGTGTGCCGTGTGCATGCCTTTCTCCCTCATCAAGTACGTGCTCAAGCGCTGGCCGTTGGGCGCCGTCATGTGCAGGGTCGTACCCGCCCTGGCTACCATTGACGTCTTCGTGTCCACCTTCACCATCCTGGCCATCGCTGGTGACCGCTACCGCTCCATCGTCCACGCCTCCGTCCACCACTCCTGCGACCGACCCAACCAGCGGGCCCATGGACGGCAGACCAAGACCCTTATCTATAAGGTTAGTGTAGAGTTTCAAAGATTTCTGTCGCTGACTCAATTAGTAAGTTTTATTCATCGGAGTAACTTAAAGTTGCACAGTTGGAAACAAAGAAGAAGCAAACAAAATGACAGACTTACTACGTAATCCTTGACCTCTGATGAGGTTCTGGGGGCAACCAGGGATGACCTGACAACTTCTCTCCATCTCGTACTGTCCTGTGCGGCTCTCTGGGAATCGCCGATAGACAGACCCGTCCAGTCTTTCGTGCGCTTCAGTGAGCCTTATTAGTCATCCCAGTCACACCAACTCAATTCCTATGTGAGCAGTAGAGGTCCTTTTGTTGTTGTAAGTGTATTTGTATGATGATACGACATTTACAGATTTTCTCTACCGGGAATTTGAAACCTGCCTGTCCCTCTTCATCTCCTCTTAGACCTTGTTGTTTAAACGGTTCAGTATTATTTTCAGCACGGTCTTACTGCACAGCGGCTTAACCAAAGCTTTAGAGATTTTAAGGTTAGGTACGGTCAGCCAGGCTAGCTATAAATAGCTTTGCAAATGCTTCCTTTCACTGGAAGGGTGGTGCAGGCAAACTATAAATAGCTTTAGATTAGATTAGATTAGATTAGATAGATAGATAGATAGACAGATAGATAGATAGATAGATAGATAGATAGATAGATAGATAGATAGATAGATAGATAGATAGATAGATAGATAGATAGATAGATAGATAGATAGATAGATAGAATCACTCTGTCAATCATTTATTCACTAACAAGTTCATTAGCTAGCTAACTCACTAAATATTAGACAGACTTATTAACCAATTACTCATTTACTAATGTTGAAAATCAGACTATATAGTGCGCGAAATCAGAGACCAATGCAGAAAAGCCTGTAAAACAACCGGAATATAGGCCTACCTGGTAAAACATATGCCCTACACAAACGGTCCAGATCCAAAACTACCCTGGGGTTCAGACGCGTTAGACGAATTTCACATTCATTCATACAAGCGTAACTGATTGGGCGACAAATTATGTTCGAAACCACGAAACTTAAGTTCCAGATGTATACTGTACTCTCTGGACCACAGCCATAAACTAAAACTTTGAAATGAACTCCTGACGTTGACGCTGCGGTATTGTAGAACATTCCTCTTCCTAGTTAAAAACAAATCAAAATAGTCAGATAGACTTTCTGGTATACCGATCTCATGTTTTGTTTTAGAATTATGTAATCTTGACTTTACATTTGTAAATCAAAAATCGACTTTTCACATTAGGTGGTTTCATACTCTGATATCAGAAAATATTTTTCTGGATGTTACTAATTTTCTTTCATTTTCTTTAGCTTTATATAAGTTTTGACAGTCCACGTCGGTGATGTATGGATCAGAATGGTTCCTTGATGTTCCCGTTTTTGGTATTTCCAGACAAATCTCGAAACATTTTGAAATGTCTAGCTGTCGGCCGCTCGTTCCAAAGTTCACTTTGTGTGTGTTCAAAACGCATTTATTTGGCCTAATTTCAAGAATAACTCAACCGAAATGCTTCATTTTTACTTTGCCGATGCATTAAGTAGTGCTAAGCATGTTAGATCATTTGTATTTGTACTTTCTCAAAGGTCAAGGTCAGTGTGTTTCACCATTTTCTAAACACCTTTTGTGCTGTATCTCAAAATTGTCTGAGCCGATTTTGATAATATTTTGCTTGCCGATTGTCCGTGTGTTCATGTTTTGCTTCGTTAGGATAAAGCCGAGTCACAAAGCCGCCAACAACATTGACACTTTTAAAAATGAAAAACAAATTCCTGCTGTTTCAGGGCTGAGATTTAGCAAGCCAGGCTAAGGAGCCAGCCGGGCTCCTAACCTGGGAAGTTGAAGTTGCCAAAATATTTCTCAGGTTGCCAGACCCCTTGATTGAAAGCACGGTCATTTTTTTAAAACTGTATAACTATTGCAGCTAATAAACAAAATAAATTTCAACAACAACACTGTTTCATTTTTTAAAACAAGCACTGTATAATTTATTCATCATCGACATCCTCCTCCTCAATATTCTAAAACTTGAAGGAGCTTGGGTGTGCCTTCTTCAGCTGTTTTTTTTTCTTCTTCAGACTTTATTTTGTTTGCTGGAGGCTCCGAGACACCGCTTAAAAAGCGCCACATCGTTCGAGATTGACAAAAGACTGAGAATGGGGAATATTGAAAGTACGGCAAGTCTCGCGTGACTCATCAAGGAAGTCAGAGACTCGTTCCGATACACGCAAGGAAGCAAGAAGGCTAGGATCTCGCAGGGCAGTAGCGTTTCGCGGCGAGGAAAAGAAGAAAGTCTCGCGAGAAAAGGCTACTTTTACTTCGCAAATCCCTCGCTTTGCTAGCGTTATCTAACTTCCTAGCATGCATCGGAACGGGTCTCCGGTGCTGACTGCAGAAGCGGTTGGCGCGTGTTTTGTTCTACATTGCAAGTCAAAAGTCCGTGTACAGGTACAGCATCTCTACCACTGGCGGTATTTTCAAGTCGCCAGCCGGGCGAATGGTACCCCAAAATCGAGCTCGCCACACACTATTTTTAGGGGCCATTGGCGAGTTGGCGAACGTTAAAGCTCAGCCCTGCTGTTTTTGGGAGTGCCTGGAAATACATTTGGATAGGTTGCCATCTTCTAATAATAATTTCTTTAGCGGTATATCAGTTTCTACGGTCCTGATCAATGAACCATTGTCCCTGCCGCCCCGTTGCTTTTGGAAATACTTCAGAGTCTAGTCAGCTTCCTGTCACATCCTGATGGTAGGGCTTTCTGTTTTGTCTTCACAGAAATAAGATATTGTTCGGTGGAGCAATTTTGTGTTTAAAAATATCTGATTGCCACAGAGAAATGATTGCAACTGTGAAAGAGGAGAATACAATACATCACATCTTCATTTGCTCAAAAAGAATTACGACAGGCACAGAATCATTATTCTTTTAACTCTCTCTCTCTCTCTCTCTCTCTCTCTCTCTCTCTCTCTCTCTCTCTCTCTCTCTCTCTCTCTCTCTCTCTCTCATACGCAGAATATATCGATTTCACATGAACCTTGTAAACATCATCCAACCCACCTAATTCGCTCGCAATGCTGAGAATCTCAAACACAATAGTACAAGTACCTTACACACCCACACACCCACACACACACCTACACACACCCACATTGCAGCTGACAAAGCCATGCAGTAAGTTATATATCGCAAGATATCGCATTGCACTGAAATCACATGGGCTTGCAATATAACAACAAATAATAGATTATCACAGTACTAAACAATTATCGTCTTTTAGGCATTAAGACATTAGGACATAATAGAAACAAAACTTTCATAAAGACAGAAGTAGTAGGGTACTCCTAGAATATGTAGATCTCTATTGTGGTTTACAGGTGTAGAATTATTCAGAGACTCATTATTTGTTTTATTATGTAGTAACATATGAGAAGCCGCTCAAACTTCTGGTAGAAAAAAAAAACAACTAATCACAAGCGCATTAACCAAGAAGAATGGATCTTCGTGAAGAATTAGTGGATTCCCGATAGCATTGGGGCAACAGTGCAGTGTATCATATTTATAGCTACATACTACTCTCCTTCTATGCCATCGGGGGATCCACTAATTATTTTTGAAGACCCATTCTTTTTTGTTAATGCGCCTGTGAGCTAACTCAAACCGCGTTGCGCATGACATTTTCAGATAAACTCGTGACAAACACATAGCTCACGGTGGAGATTGTTCTTCAGCTATGATTTGTTCAGGTTAGGGTTTCAACCTGTTGAGTATTATTTTCAGGAGGAGCAAGCAAGATTCATGGCAGGGCGAAGTAGACTACCACTGAGCAGATTTTCAACCTCAGAATAATCTGCGATAAATACCTACAGCCC
Organism: Oncomelania hupensis; assembly: GCA_036898135.1. Classification (NCBI taxonomy): domain Eukaryota; kingdom Metazoa; phylum Mollusca; class Gastropoda; order Littorinimorpha; family Pomatiopsidae; genus Oncomelania; species Oncomelania hupensis. Next base: position 146,795,388 of record CM072511.1, on the reverse strand, counting down.
CAACAACATCTATATCATGTGTTTGTAGACTTCAAGAAAGCGTTTGACCGAGTCTGGCATGCAGCTCTGTTGGCAACCACGAGAGTGTAATCAGCCCTAACATTATTGAAATCATCAAAAGACTGTATGACAAGGCTACCAGTGCATTCCTCCATAACAGCACCATCGGGAACTGGTTCATAACAACTATCGGCGTGCGTCAAGGATGCCTACTCTCTCCAACACTCTTCAACATCTTCCTAGAGCGCATCATGTCAGATGTACTTGCAGAACACCTTGGCACAGACAACCTAGGAGGTAGAGCAATCTCTAACCTCCGTTTTGCGAATGACATTGATGGTTTGGCTGGAGAGGAACAAGGACTTGAACAGCTGGTACAAAGGCTTGACACCACCTCCAGAGCCAATTGAATGGAAATAAATGCAGAGAAGAACAAAATGATGACCAACAACACCAATGGCATCAGCATAGACATGTAAGTCCAAGGCCAATCCCTCAACACAGTGAATAGCTTCAAATATTTAGGAGCCATCGTATCAGACAATGGGTCCCGACAGGAAGTCCTATCCAGGATCGCACAAACAACTGCGACCCAGACAAGGTTGAAACCCATTTGGAAAGATTGGACCATCATCAGTCTACACTCCAAGGTAAGGCTGCTGCGCTCCCTTGTCATTTCCATTTTCCTATACGCTTGTGAAACATGGACCCTCACAGCAGACCTACAACGAAGAATACAAAGCATGGAGATGAGGTGCTACAGAAGACTTCTGAGCATTTCCTATAACCAGCATGCACATCACCAACGACAAAGTCCGACAGACAATCACACAAGCCATTGGACAACACGATGACATGCTCACAGTGGTGAAGACACGGACACTCCGATAGTATGGTCACGTCACCAGATCATCAGGCCTTGCAAAGACCATCCTGCATGGTGCAATGAGGCAGAAGAAGAGGGAGATAGAAAAGGAGGTGGGAGGACAACATTCGAGAGTGGACTGGCTTGACACTGAGCGAAGCCATGAGGGTTGCTGAGGACAGAGAAAGATGGAGTACGCTGGTTAAACGATCATCTGTGGTGTACAACGACCTACGAGTAACGGGATAGGATAAGATATGATAACATTTACTTTGATACATTGTTGTGATTTCTTCTTTGTTTCCGTACATAATTTTGATATGTAAGTATCCTACATTTCATGTTTTGCGATAAACAATTCAATGTACTAAATACACGAGTGAAAAATGCGATATTTTATCACATTTCTTGCCCACAAAACTAGATCTATCTCGGTTAAAATTATACTACGTTTATGCGTTTAGAGCTTGATGTTAACCTTGACAAAATGCCTGAGATAATCTAATTTAAGTGAGCATACATTAGAAATATAATATGACAGCTGACGAACAGAGAGCAATTGTCAGTTGCAGTGAAAAGAGGGATCTGTGAGTCACTTTTGATAAAGAGTTAACATTTGATAAACATATTAATTTTGCAATGGCAAAGAAAAAGAAAATCCTGGGGATTATCCGGAGATCCTTCCCCTGCCTTGATACAGGTACACTAACATGCCTGTACAAGACACTTGTCAGACCTCAAATGGAAGATGTTAATGCAGTATGGTCGCCGCACTGGAGAGAACAATCGCAAGCTATTGAAAAAGTGCAGCGAAGAGCGACAAAAGTGGTTAAATACTTGGAAAATTTGCCTGACGTAGTTGGATTAAAGAAACTGTCCTCCGAGTTTGAAATTTAGAAGAGTTACAGGTGATCTTATACAAACTTATACAATATTAAATAACATAACAAAGTTAATGCTAATAGATTCTTTATTTTCCTTCTGGACGCAATACTACAAACTCAGAAAATAAATTTTTTATCCAGCACTGTCATACTAATAAAAGAAAGCACTGTTTTAGCCATAGAATGGCATCACTCTGGAACAAACTACCATTACATGTTTTAAAAAGCTAAGAACCTTAACACCTTCTGGAAACGGTAAGTTTCATAGTGGATTAAAAATACTCTCTCCAACACTCTTTTAACATTTTCCTAGGAAGCTCGAGTTACGGGATAGGATAGGATAGGATTAAAAATGTGAGTTTGATGACTGATGGTAATTTTAATTTCCTGAACAGCTGCAAAACTAACCGGACAAGTTAATGTCATTGAGAAACAGGGACATTAAGCGAGGCTTAACATAGTCCCTTCGAACTGAATTGAACATACCTATACGCCACGTCGATGTCCTGGGTACAAAATCGGACGTAACAACCGTCTGGGTACGTTTATTCGTTTAACGTGTCTCCAACGTGCAGCTGAGACTACAAGACTAGCCGAGGTTTACGCTGGTCTCTCCACTTGTGAGTTCGAAGTAACCGTAAGCCTCGGCATGTCGCATCTACGCAATGTGCGCGTCTGGCTTTGACACTGAGGTAGAAGACTGAGCAAAGAGATAATTCTTGACTGTAAAACGTCTGAGAGTCGAGTGTGCCAAACTTAACTTCTGACTTTGAATGAAAGGCAAGATTGGGTAATAATCTTCATACCTTAGGTTGTTTATGTAGCGGAAAGGGAGGCGACTGGTTGAGGCGTGGGAGAGAAGTTATCTACCTTGAATTTCTTGGTTAGACTAGCCTTGGGTGGCTCCTGCTGTGCAGAATCCTTTGGGGATGCCATTGGGTTATGCAGGACAAGGCGACACTACATTTGTTCTCCCCGACTGACCATTCGCCTTCTGCTTTTGGTGGTGAGCGGGACTACATTGTTCGCAAACATTTTATGCAGGTCGGTGGCAGCGACTTGTGTTGAAGTGTCGTGGCACTAGTAGCCGGCAGCCCGGTTTACTACCAACCACCATCACCGCCTTGCAGGGCAAATATTTTTATGTCCCTCTTTTGAGGGATAAAATGAAAATAACAGCTCGGGTTGAGCCGTGTTCTCAAGGTGTGGCCGAGAGACGGGAGCCAAATACTTCCGCTCGGCTACATTTATTATATATTATAGCACTCTTTTCGGTTTAAAGAGTAGCTGAAGGCGCTTGGCATGTTCCCCACGCCTAAGTAAATCGCAGACTTGGTGCATGATCGCGCATGCTTTATCGCAAGTGATCACTCAGGAACCGGTTACATTTTATACCACTTTTAACATAGGCAAGTCTGAGATGCGTTCTGTTTGACGCCTGAGAAAGGTCACGACAACGCCAAAATGTTGATGGTGAGGGTGATGATGATGGTAGTGGTGATGATGATGGTGATGATGATGATGTTGAGGATGGTGGTGACGATGATGATGATGATGATGATGATGATGATGATGATGATGATGATGACGATGATGAAGATGATTTTAAAGAATATTTTCGTGGTATTTTGTTGTTGTTTTTTAATCAAAGTTCAATTTATCAAAATGTGACAGAGGTAGTGACGTAACACCAAAGTGTCTAGTTTTTGCTCATGTAATTACCTTTATTTTAAATTTCGAAATTGACATCTTTGACAAGCTTGACAGAGATGAAACGGAAATAGAATGGTGGAGCTTGTGTGTGTGTGTGTGTGTGTGTGTGTGAGAGAGAGAGAGAGAGAGAGAGAGAGAGAGAGAGAGAGAGAGAGAGAGAGAGAGAGAGAGAGAGAGAGAGAGAGACGCAGTGCATTTGTGAGCACATTGGCATCCTGACTCTGAAAGTTAAATCAGCGAGCTAAAAGAGTTGGGCACCGCCCTTATAAATCTGACCCAGAGAAAAAGGAAATTCTTCATGCTCATCGCCCTTGCGACTGAAGAATTGCTAGAAAAAACACGTGTCTCATATTACATCATGAGCGCACAATTTGGGATAATGGGTGTACCAGGTATTTACCCCCCCCCCCCCCCCCCCCCCCCCAAAAAAAAAAAAATAAAAAAAAATAAATAAAATAAAATAAATAAATAAATAAAAATAAAAAATAAATAAAAAATAAATAAATTTAAAAAAAAAAGAAATCTATATATAGAAATCTCTCTCTCTCTCTATATATATTTTTTTTCCTTTACTTTAAAAGTTCCAGAGTAAGATTCCGACTATCTGAGGTGACACAATGTGAAATGCAACCCGTTTTTGTCACCACCCGGTCACTGATATTCTTGGAATTTCCATGTCTGGATTTGAAAAGAACTCTCGTGTTACGTCTCACTGCGTCTTCTCTGGAATGAGGAGACAAATGATGACAGACGCTGCCCAAATTGCCCAAATTGTCTCCCCTAGGGAAGAAAACGACAAAGGCCATTGAGGTTGATGAAAACGTTTGTTTCCTCGAGAACGTCGGAGAGGGTTGAACGGGAGTGGCAGTAAAACAACAACAACAACAGCAACAACAACAACAACAACAACAACAACAACAGTAAAAGATGGCAAGCCCTTCAAATTATGATCATATTTTTGCTCGCAGATCGTTTAGGGACTGGCCCGTCATGCCATTCGTTTCATTTTGCTTTTTAAAGATGAACAACCGAGTCACGACATTGCCACGAAAATTAACGCTTTCGAAAATGCTGAATTTCAGCTATTGTGCGCCAGTGTCTGGAAATACATTTGAATGGCTTGCCATCTTTTTGTTTTGTTGAGCATGCTATAAAAATCAATAATAGTTTCTTGACATAGCGACCTTTTGAGGGTGAAGAGAAGGATGGGGGTGATTGGAGGTTAAACAGACAACTACAGTGGTCTTTGGGAAGCGAGGAGGATGGTCGAGTTTTTTTTTTCTTCATCTTTGAAAAGAGACATACTTCATAGTTATCGTTCATGGCAGTTCTTTCTTGTCAGAATTTTCCGCCATTGAACGGAGTTGAACGTTTGGCCTTTAAATAAATTTTTTATAAGCTTACCAACTCATTTTGTTGTTGTTGTTGTTGTTATTGTTGTTGATGTTTATCATCATCATCATCATCATCATCATCATCATCATCATCATCATCATCATCATCATCATCATCATCATCATCATCATCATCATCATCATCATCTTCTTCTTCTTCTTCTTCTTCTTCTTCTTCTTCTTCTTCTTCTTCTTCTTCTTCTTCTTCTTCTCATTCTTCTTCTTCTTCTTCTTCTTCTTCTTCTTCTTCTTCTTCTTCTTCTTCTTCTTCTTCTTCTTCTTCTTCTTCTTCTTCTTCTTCTTCTTCTTCTTTCTTCTCCTTCTTTCTTCTTCTTCTTCTTCTTCTTCTTCTTCTTCTTCTTCTTCTTCTTCTTCTTCTTCTTCTTCTTCTTCTTCTTCTCCTTCTGCTCCAGCTGCACTTCCTCCTCCTCATTTTCCTTCTTCTTTTTCTTCTTCTTCTCCACCTCCTCCTTCTCTTCTTCTTGCCCTGCGCTTCTTTGGCTCCCTCCTACAGCTCGTACGTTGTATCACCATCGCTCGGCCAGATATTACTGTGTTGTACTGCCGAATTAGATGGTACAATGTTTGACCTTAATCCAAAATAATGCATGAGTAAAGACACCGCTGGGATGGACCTCTCTCTCTCTCTCTCTCTCTCTCTCTCTCTCTCTCTCTCTCTCTCTCTCTCTCTCTCTCTCTCTCTCTCTCTCTCTCTCTCTCTCTCTCTCTCTCTCTCTCTCCATTTTTTGTTTACTTTGTTTCTCTCTCTCTCTCTCTCTCTCTCTCTCTCTCTCTCTCTCTCTCTCTCTCTCTCTCTCTCTCTCTCTCTCTCTCTCTCTCTCTCCATTTCCGATTTCCAATATTGTTTGTGATACTCTTTTCATCGATTGCTGGGCTGTGCGATTGTTTTTTGTTGATTTTCCAGGCATAAGGAACGGGTTTGGAGGCTTCTGGATTTATTTCTCATTCACGCGGGGTGAAAATCCGTTCGTTATCAAGATACAAGATACAAGATAAGTTATTGCCAAGTGAGTAATACACAAGGAATGTATTTGGTCAACGCTGCAGACCACACACAAAAGTAACAATCAAACGTGGTGAGCAAGTTGACAACAAATCGCAAAAGAAGGATTGATTGATTGATTGATTTATTGTTGCTTTAGGTCCAGCGGACTCTTCCGAGCCAAATCAGGACCGGACAACCCCCGATCCGCATAAAAGATCTGCTGAAACAACCCCAGTGGGAAAATTGAATGCCCTCCACCGGCCAGTCACTTTACAATAAAGACATCCCACGCGGGGGACGGCTGAGGGTTGACCTCAACTACGCGAACACCCCGGTTACAAAAACAAAATAGAATACAAACATCATAATAAATCATCAAAAAAACACATACATATAAAATGCCTATAGTGCTAAATAGTACAATCATAGGAAGCCCTAGTGACCACCCGGCAGAAAGCGTCCAACACTCCCAAGCTGATCCAACAGACCCCATACACAAACAAGGAGTCTTGTCCAGGAAGAGTTTTCAAGAAAAAAGGTAGGTCATTGATCTAGCGAAGAAGAAGATAGTATAGCAGAGTGAAGGACAGAGCAGGAATAGGAAAGAGTAAATGAGGAAGACAGCGACAGTGGGAATTTAAAGCACTAAATTTCCATAAAGTGGGGATACTATTTATACTGAAAACCCCCGGCACTCCAACGGGGGTACTGTTGCCGCAGTGAATCTGTCTTGCCTATAAAGGAAAGACAGGTTTTCAACTGTGGCTTTCACTGTTCCCTTTATAGGTTTGAACAATCTACAGTGGCAAGATTGCTCATGACCCCAAGGGGCCAAAAGAAGGATAAGAAGATTAAAGTCATAAAACAGATGAACTGTACAAGAGGGCAAATATATAGTTGCTAGTCAACACACACATTATGAGATGTACACACTGAAACCCGCAGGCGCATGAAAAAATAGCATGCAACCTGGAGGTTTCCCCTACTGTACTCTGCAACAACGTCGGCAGCCACGACGGGTGGGAGTCCAAGGAGGATAATGGTACTACTTAGCAGAATACACCTGAGTACTGCATCTACCATCTTATTGACGTCACACACACACACACACACACACACACACACACACACACACACACACACATACACACACACAGCCGGGGGTACACAGTATTATCATGATTTTCCTGAAACGCCACATACGTTGTGCTGACAATGGGTCATATTTCGTCCCCATTTTAAAGTACTTTTACGTGTTCGAATCCTAACCCTAACCCTAACCCTCACCCAGCTCTAACCCTAACGGATCATTGTTCTGACGTCAAAACAATAGGTATGTCAAAACAAGTTATGTAGATGTTCACTGATTTGTCCAGATAACCCTGTGTAAGTGTGCCCACACACACACACACACACACCACACACACCCATATTGCTAAATTCTAACCATCCAGTTTTCATACTTCCTCCATTCGAACTCGTGTTACTTTTACATTAGCACGCCTGTAACGTACAGCAGCCACACCGCAGTGCCATTGAGTACAACGTGTGGAATTGGATGGTGATTGTTATGTTTATGTTTATATTTGAGTCTCCGCCGTGTGTGTGTGTATGTTTGTGTCCTCAACACTCCCCACTTCCCCTTCCAAAAAAAACGGCAAGTAAGGGGGGGGGGGGGATCAAATCTTTGAAATCTTGTGATTTGGAAAGTGTTGTTATACAGTGTTTGGTAAAGACGAGCTTAAAGGGTTGCTCAAGCTCGCGGAAGGTGCCCTTTTTAACGCGTAACGCTACAGACAACCGAGGGGATTATGACCTAGTGTTTGCTGGGTGTATATGCACAGGGGCAATACATGTACAGCCAGAAAGTGGGTGCTTGAAAGCAAAAGCGGTAAATAGCGTACACAGTCGTAGGTCAATCGTAAATAGGCATTATAGACGTTGAAAGTGGATCCTCGCTGGCGAAGCGGTAGATGGCGTACCTAGGTATCATAGATAAATAAATAATAAATAATGTTCGTCATTTATAAGGCGCCTTAGCCTAAGGATCAAGGCGCTGGCCGATACAGGATCTAACTCAAACCGTCCGAGACGCCCACCCGCAACCTTTGGCGCATGGTCTGACGCCCGGACAACTGAGCACAATCCTGGGCAGCCAGGGATGGGGGAGGAGGACCAAGTGCATGCTGGGTGTGTTCTTGTTACCGGCACTCACCCGTCTAGGACATGAGCGTCAGGATCTTTAAAGTCCGTTATGATGGAATGTATGCGACACAGACTAGACCTCGGTTTATACTCTCATCCGAAGGAGTAGGAAAACAGGAGTAAAGTGTCTTTCCCAGGGACACAACACAATGGCCCGGCCAGGGCTCGAACCCGGGACCTTCAGATCCTCAAGCCGAAGCACTACCATTAGACCACAATGCCTCCCTATGAGATGGAGAAGAATGGGATCGGACGGCGTTTGGGGATTTTTTGTTTGTTTGTTTGTTTGTTGTTGTTGTTGTTTCATGTCGTTGATATCGCTTATAAGTTTTATGTTTGAAAGATTTTTAAATTAAAACACACCCACACATTTTGCGAACTTATTGAGGTTGTCTGATGCACAGTATAAATACAATGAAACATCTACCGATGTAGAGGAAATAATAAAAACAACCAGAATCAAACTATTTTGTTCGAACAAGGGAATTAATTATTGCAAAAAGATATCGGCTTACCAATTTGCCATATTTTATTTCAATGTCCAGTTTTAAATGAAATGTATGAAAATCGAGGACACCATTTGACTGAATATGAACATTCTTTAGATGATGTATTACGTCATTCACAGATAACAGCAGTTGTGAAAATTAATGCAATGACGCCTATTGGTAATCTTTAATAGCTTGGTGTTAAATCTCTTTTCCCCTTTCATTCCATTTTGTTATACGATTTCTTAATTCTGATTTGATTGATTTTGTTATTAATTAATGTTTAATGTCACCTGAATGTATGAATCTATATATATGTAAATTGCTTAGCCGGAAGTCCTTCTTCGCCTCTACTATAAAGTTTGTCCGGTATGGACGCTGATCTGGGCAGGTGCAGGGCCCCGCGGATCGGCCTGCTGTACGCTCAAAACCAGCGAAATCGTTATAGCCGACATTTCCTTACCGAACGTTTAACCGTTTCTGAGATAAATAAATAAACAAAATGTCCACAAACTGCAATAGCCTCATTCCGCGCGCTTCCATTACAAATCAAATTGAGGTTTCAGCACGTTTTCCCATATAGACCAAAAAATTGATGGTTTTTATACGAAGCCTTGGTAGCTTACTTAGTAAAACTTCCGCCTACCGTGCAGGGAGACCCAAGTTCAAAGCTCACGTGGGGCATATTTAAGTGGATATTTTTATTTTTAATTTGGGCTTTTTACCTTTAATTTATTATTATTATTATTATTATTATTATTATTATTATTATTATTATTATTATTATTATTTATAAACTAATAATAATAATAATAATAATAATAATAATAATAATAATAATAATAATAATAAATTATTATTATTATTATTATTATTATTATTATTATTATTATTATTATTATTATTATATCTTATATCACATTTTCTTTTAAAACCTTGGTGTTTTTATGATTTCTATTTGTATTATTCTATATTCAATATTATTATTATTATTATTATTATTATTATTATTATTATTATTATTATTATTATTATTACTACCAAGGATAGGGATGGGGTGGTACGTGTAGGTAAAAGGGGGCTACGGGTAGGTTTAAAGGGGCATGGGTAGGCATAACGGGGATACGGGTATATATAAGGGGGTATGGTGATGGTCGATTCCTTTCATCCATACCTGCGAAACGATCAACGGGGAAGTATCAAGGAGGGTACAGGTAGGAACCAAGGGGGTATGGAAGGTATCAAGGGGGTATGGGGAGGTATCAAGTGGGTTCGGGGAGGTATCAAGGGGGTATGATGAGGCATCATGGGGGGGGGGCGGGGAGATATCAGGGGGGGAGGGGTATGGTGAGGTATCAAGGGGGATATGGGGAGGTATCATCGTCCAAATGAAACTCGCAGACAAAAGTTCTCTCTGTCTACATTTTAAACAGCATCATGTGTACCCTGGCTTGCCAGGGTACAAAAACCACAAGTAGACAATAAATGAAACATTGATTAAACACCTGATGAGCATATATATTAAAATGAACTAAGACCTCAAGTGTTCCCAGTGAAGATTTGCCGTTAGAGTTGACAGCTGTACTCTGCCTTATGTTTTGAAGGTAAAGTGGTTGTCCTTTATTCCCCCTAAAATTCCAAATGACAAAGACAATCATCTTAGCTTCCAGGAATAAAGCAGTATGGCACTATCAACTTTGTTGTTAAATCCCCATTGGGAACATAAGGTTATAATTCCTTTTTCTACAAAGTACACTACTGAACTGACGATCGAATATTTTCTTTGTATACGCGTTTACGTACTGCTTGCATGTGGATTGTTTTGGTAAAAAACATTACAAAATATCTAATGTTATTTTCAATTTCAGGTGTGTTCTTTTTGGTGCTAATGTTAGAACAGATAAATTCTAAATAACATCGTTACTCGTCCTTCAATGTATTTTCTGATGTTAACTGAATGATATACATGTGGTCTGAATTCAAATTTTATGAGACAAAAACAAATGTTTAAAAAGTAATATATCTTGATGTTAATCAAAGGATATCGAAAGGGTTTCCCATTAAAAAAAATTTTTTTTAAAGAGACAGAGGGCAACTTAATCAACACATACAACAACGACAACAACAAAATTATATCCAGTAATAATTTTAAGACTACCTCTTCTAAACTACTCGCATCCCTCCTCGCATTTGAAATGGATCGTGATAGTTTGAATAATGCAAGAAAGAAGATCTGATTTGCTTTGCTTTTTGTTGTTTTGGCTATTGATCTGGATGGCGTGGCATTGCAAATGTCGTGCTTTCGTGAGAAGGTGGTTTTAATTGCTCCGCGTGTTTTCCTAAACGCTGTCATTCTCCGCCAAGAATCGTTTCATCAATGTTTCCAAAGTGAAAACATTGACCGACTTCGCTCGCAGTCATCGTCGTGAGGGCAGTCGGACACTGTACCGTTGAAATCCACTCAATAGCAAGGAACTCATGGGAAGCCTCGATCCTCGAGCCTCAATCATCGTTGTTCAAACGCAGAGCGATTAGGTATTTTTTTTAAAAATATTTATTTTATTTATTTAATTTAAGGTCTATTCATATCTGTGATATTAGACAACATATTAAATTAGAAACAGATTAACTTAAAATTAAAATAAAGGAGTTAATATGAACAAAAATTAATATAACGACATTATTATATACAAGAAATCTATTGTTATTGCTTGTTTATGATGTATGCATGGATAAGAAAGCACGATGACAACATATATGCTTATTTCAATAATCGCGGAGAATGTATTTTAAAATATATTAATTTCGAAGTACTTACAGAGTAATCTATGATTAAAAAAATAAGTAATAATAAATATAACTATTTAACCTAATTCTTCGAGCATAAGCCGTTCTGATAAAACCTCTGTTAAAACTTAAAATTGAACTCTACGGATCGTTTTAAATAATCAGTATATTTTATAAATTTAATTTCAATGATAAATGGTAAACGTTTAAATGATTACCATCTTGAAAATGACATTTTCATTATAACTTATGCCTTTTTTTAATTGACATATTAAAAGTTGTTATTTTTAAGCAAATCTGTATTTGACGTCATACTTTGCATACAATTGACAATCATGCTTTTTAAGCATTTGCATTTTGGCATTTATTTTTTTTTTGACTGGCAGATTATAACTAACACACGTCTCCGTTGATCATCCTGAGGTGCGGCTGTGGATGAAAGGCATCGTGGAATCGTGGATTGGGACCCTTTAGGGTTGTATAGCTTTCAAAGCTGCAACTATTAAAAGTTAGAAGTGCATGATTATTTACGCCCACTTGCGTTTCTACATGTATCTACCGCTTTCTCCTTTGAATACTCTGAACTGTTGCCGTCCACATTTCACTTTAGCATTCTCGCGCCTGGCATTATATACTCGATTACTACGCGAACGCAACTACACACCATTCTCTCACCACACCAACTTTTCTGTATTATTTTTCTTTCTTTCAGTTAAATCTTTCATTCTTTCTTGTTGTTGTTGTTCTTTTTCTTGTTGTTGTTTTTGTTGTTGTTCTCCTTCTTTTCCTCCTCCTCCTTTTCTTTCTGGAGAGAGTAGGCATCCTTGACGCACACCGATTGTTGTTCTGAACCAGTTTCCGATGGCGCTGTTGTGTTGAATCAGACAATGGGTCCCGACATGAAGTCCTCTTCAGGACCGCACAAACAAATGCTGCCCTGACAAGGTTCAAGCCCATTTGGAAAGACAGGACAATTAGTCTACATTCCAAGGCAAGGCTGCTGCGCTTCCTTGTCACCTCCATCTTCCTATACGCTTGCGAAACATGGACCCTCACAGCAGATCTACAACGAAGGATACAAAGCATGGAGATGAGGTGCTATAGAAGACTTCTGGACATTTCCTATACCCATCACATCACCAACAACGAAATCCGGTAGACCATCACACAAGCCATTGGACAACACGATGACACGCTCACAGTGGTGAAGAAACGGGAAAGACCATAACTTGGAACTTCCGTTTGCTGTCTTTTCTGACGAGTTTTCACTTTATTCCCATCTTTTGGATATTTTACTTCCTTTCAGTTCTTTTTTTTTTCTTTTTTTTTCTTTTCATTCTGTCGTGTTTTGAATAAAATAAAGCCGGCGGATATAAAACTTTAAAGCGAAAAAAAACCACCACACCGAAGTGGTTTTAAAACAATTCTTTGTTGACGTATTTCGTCACCCAAAAAAGCTGCGTTAGAAGATGCATGCCAGCAGAGACATAAAATGGAAGTCTCTTGTGAAAAGGGAAGCAAAATTTCCCCACTTCAAAAAGCCCTAATATACAAAGATCTCGTAATATACCGTCATAGTCTGCCATTTGTCTTTAAACAAGGTTTCATTTTCACTCTGCATTTTTTTAATTAACAATTTCTCTGTCTGTCTGCCCTTGTCTATCTGTCTCTGTCTCTGTATCTCTGTCTGTCTGTCTGTCTCTCTCTCTTCATTTGTTATTTCTTTTCATTTTATCTTTGTCATTGTTGTTGATATCGTTTTTGTTGCTGTTATAATGTTTTTCCTGTCCATCGCAATGTTGATAGTTTTTGTTCTTTTCTGTTTATTCTGTTGGGCGTCCGTCTTTAGCCATTGTTTTCTTGTTTTTGTCCTTCTCTGGCTCTGTTTTGGAATTTTGTTTTTTAAATTCTGTTTGTCATTATTTCATCCATTCTTTTATTTTCAAATTCTTCTATTAATTCTCTGTTTATTTTTTTTAATGTCCTTTTCCCTCCTGGTCTAGTTTTATATTAATATCCGTACGTGTAAGTGTGGTTGTTTTGTTCTTCTTCTTTTCGTTAAAATTATTTCTTCTTCTAGTCCTTAAAAGGACTTCTTCTTCTTCTCGTTAAAACTACTACTTCTTCTTCTCTTCGTTTTAAATTTCTTATTCTTCTTTTCGTTCAAATTTCTTCTTCCCGATAAAATTTCGGAAGGCGATTTTCCGATCGTTTCCTGCCCGGAAATTCGAATCCTGGCCCTTGTAATTGTAGCAGAAAACATTAATGCTGCTTGCAGGAAGCCAAAAAAATCCATTGTGCCTTCCACCCAACTCTCTCCCTCCCCTGCCCACTCCCTACTCCCACGGCCTCCACTCCCTTTGTTCTCCACTCACTTATTTGCTATATTCCCCTTCACCATACACAAACACACACCCACACACACACACACACACACACACCCACCCACCCACACACACACACACACACACACACTCTCTCTCTCTCTCAATGATAATATCTCACAACGAGTCATTCTTTTCTTATGAAGGCAATCCGAGTAGAGTATTATGTATCCTTTCGTGAGGAAAATAGAGTTCAAAATGAAATGTTAGCGCAAGTGTGAATGTTTGCTAAGAATAATTATTGTATATGTGTGGATATGTGTAAAATCGTTTATCTATATGTGTGGTTTTGTGTGTCTGTAGTCTATGTGTGTGCGCAAATTCCACGTGCATGGTTGTGTGATTGTGAATGCGTGTATTTTCCAACTTTATACAAGCTTGTTCCAACTCATACTGCGCGAAAGCATTATTCAAGAAAGCAAGGTAGCCTTACTACTCTCCGGGGGTAAAGTATTCTCGTTTCCTCCGACAATACGTAGGTTTCGTTTACACAACGTGACATTCACGTGGCTTTTGAGCATTACGAATGAGAGAACAGTGTGAGTTTGCCGGGCGTTGGTTGGTTCGTAGGTTTACGTACAGATTAAATAAAACCTCCGGAATAATTTTAAAACGCCAACGATAATTGTATTCTTTCGCTAGTCTATTTTCGCACCATAATCTCTGACGGTACTCGGCGGCATTGCGCGTGTGTGTGTGTGTGTGTGTGTGTGTGTGTGTGTGTGTGTGTGTGAGAGAGAGAGAGAGAGAGAGAGAGAGAGAGAGTTTCAAGTAATTCCTAAGATTGTTTGATAGTTGCGATCTCATGCTTTTTCGTTGTAATAAAAATGTTTTAAATGTCGTAAGGGAAGTCAACGACCTATTTTGAAATACATTCATCCACTGTAATGGGTCATATGAGTGCGAAGTCGACTGATAGGAGATTGAGGACTATGAGAGAGAGAGAGAGAGAGAGAGAGAGAGAGAGAGAGAGAGAGAGAGAGAGAGAGAGAGAGAGACTCAGGACTCAGGACTCAGGAAACTTTAATGCGAGGCCACCAGCCTATACGCATGGGGGTAACACAACAGATATGATAAAAAAAGGAAAGAAAAGACAAAAATCACAAAAAACCCCAAAAGTTACAAATATAAATATGACAAGCACGCGTCATTTGACAGAATGTGTCTCCCAAGAAAAAACAAACAAACATATTTTAGGTTACTTTTAAATCAACAATTCTTCACGTTTTTTCAACGCATGGTACGTGAACATCGCTACTGCTCTGGTAATAATAATACTATCACTTTGTAATAAACAAAACACCATTTGTGGTACATCAACATTGAAGTGCCTCAAAATGTACTTTTCACGAATATCCTTATACGCTGGACAATACCACAAAAAATGCATTTCATTTTCAACAGCCGTACAGAAAGGGCATGCCTTTGAAACAACACTGTATCTTTTATTTCCATTCAAGTCTATAATGCCTAGACGTAACTTTACAAAGATATTTCTAAACTTATTTATAGTAATATCTGTTAAGTACTTCTCACACTGCAATAGTGATTTAAAAATACATTCATCCACTGTAATGGGTCTTATGAGTGCGAAGTCGACTGATAGGAGATTGAGGACTACGAGAGAGAGAGAGAGAGAGAGAGAGAGAGAGAGAGAGAGAGAGAGAGAGAGAGAGAGAGAGAGAGAGAGGCGGGTTTAGGGAATAGAGGGAGAAGGAAGTACGTCCAGTGCATCAACGAGTAATGCGTACATTGAAATTTACTATTGCTATTGCAGTCACAGCCAGAATTAGGGAAGTTATTGTCCCACTCTACAATTCACTTGTACGGCCACACCTGGAGTATTGCATCCAAGCATGGCGACCATACCTCAAAAAAGACATCGCAGAGTTGGAAAAGGTGCAGAGGAGGGCTATGAGATCGATCACAGAGTTTGGTCACCTGCCGTACCTTGAGAGACTGGCTTTTTGCAATTTGCAGAATCAGAAGAGAGGAGAGACACGAGATCATAAAGGGACTCGAAAAAGTTTCTGATTAAAATTTTTTTACTTCGTGCCAGTAATCATTCTACAATAGAGGTCACAGCAGCAAACTGTTCAAAGAGAGGTCTAGACTGGATCTCAGAAAGAACTTTTTTTTTCACAAAGAGTTGTGAACCCATAAAATGCACTGAAACAATCAATTGTTGAAGCTGAAACTGTCAACCAGTTCAAGAACCGCCATGATAAAGAGACAGTTAAGGGGGATACAATAAGTTCTCAAACTTCCAACCCCGTCGACAGCGCTCAGTGACCACTCAGGTAAATTCAGGTTGTTACGTTGAAACGAACGAAAGTATGTCTAAAACGCGCACGATAGATCTAATCGTTTCGTTTTGCAAAGTATTCAATAATGGAGTTTATTTACCTTTGATTTGAGTTTGCATTGTTGTTAGGAGAGGCTTTGTATAACGTTGATAATTTTCGTTAGTCGATATTGTTGGAGAATTTTCTGGGTCCGTTTGTTTACTATCGATCGAAGTTTCTTGATGGACGTAGATAATGGAGAACATTCTTTTGACAGGAAGAGAGATGTATGACGTAAGTCAGTGATGACGATCTTTAATTCTGATTGGTTGGTTGTAATTCGTCATCTCGAATGAGAGAAAAAATTATAAAATGGATGCCCTGTGTGTGGTTAGAGAGAAGAAGTTGTTGATAGTGAAGTTGGAAAGTAAATTTGAGAGTGGAAAGGCGATTGAGCGATTGTATGCAGTTGTTGATGTGTGCTGAATAAAAGTGGAAAACTTCATACGTCGACTCCGTGTCTTGTATGCTGAGTGAGCAGGCTGCGTGGATACACGAATCTGAGTTACACCTTATCAGGAATTCAGCATTGGGGCTGAATCAAATACTGATAGAAAACACCAACGTCAAACGGAGTGTAACACAGGTAAATATGGCAGCGTTGTACTCACACCAGCTCAGTTCCTATGTGAGCAGCACTGTTGAGTGCCTCCACATTTTGCTTGCTGCGGGCTATTTATAGCTTGCCTGCACCCTCCCTTCCAGTGAAAGGAAGCATCGGCGAAGCTATTTATAGCTAGCCTGGATGACCTAACCTCAAAATCTAAAAAGCTTTGGTTGAGTCGCTGTGTACTTGAACGAACACAATCGCCTTACGTTACATGCATGTGATGATGGGAGGCCCAGATTCAGTCAGTCAATATACACATTAGCCTGCCCACCGATTAACAAACCAACTAACCAAATAAACAACTAACCACTCGATCGCCTGATAAATAACCAACAAACCAACCACCCATCCATGCTACTAACAAGTCAAACCAACCAAGAAGTCGTTTTACGACTTATTGGCCATTCAACTAACCATGCAACTCACTAACCAACCAACCAATAAGTCATTATACTATTTGATTTCTGTACAAGTGTTGCGTTCCGTTGTTTCAGATGGTGCTCAAGCTGATGTCGATATGGGCAGCATCCATCGTACTGGCAGTCCCGTTCTTTCTCTTTCACCATCTTCGTACGGAGAGCGTGCTTGAAAAGCCAGTCATCCACACCTGTATTGAGGTATGAATAACGATAATGATGATGAGGATGATGATTAGCTAGTTAGTTAGTCACTGTTTATTACAGTGTCGATGATGATGATGATGATGATGATGATGATGATGATGATGATGATGATGATGATGACGATGATGATGATGATCATGATGATGATGACGATGATGATGATGATGATGATGACGATGATGATGATGATGATGATGACGATGATGATGATGATGATGATGATGATGATGATGATGATGATGACGATGATGATGATGATGATGATGATGATGATGATGATGATGATGATGGGGGTCGTAGCGGTGTTGACGGGGTATGGGTGGTGGTTATTGTTTCTACAGAGGTTTTTCAATGGACAGATCTGCTATTTACATCAGAATGCAGCTCCAAGAATCCATTTTCCCCTCTTCCGGAACAAATAAAATGTATGTCAAGGCATTTGGATTGTCAGAGTTAATAACAAAACAAAAAAGAAAAGAAGCTTTAAGCTCTGGGTTATTGAATTAATAAAAGGAAGTAATCCCATGACCATCTTGATCAAGGTTTTTGCTTTAGCTCGAGACAACTTGTTTGCTCTCTCTCTCTCTCTCTCTCTCTCTCTCTCTCTCTCTCTCTCTCTCTCTCTCTCTCTCTCTCTCTCTCTCTCTCTCTCTCTCGCTCTCTCTCTCTCTCTCTCTCTCTCTCTCTCTCTCTCTCTCTTTTTTTTCTCTCTGTGTAGTTCCACACATTTAGGAAATTGGAAATCATGAATAATTTTGTGCGAAGCACTAATCGAACGCACCCTTATCAGAGGATCATGGGACAGCGAGCTATTTGAAAGTGCTGAATTTGGGAACAAAGGCAAATGATGATTGTTTTCCGTCTCATTTGCTATAGAGTTAATTGTATCAGAACAGCTACCCCCGGGCATTCACCCCCTGGACAAAAAACCACTAAGACATTTACCCCCCGGACAATACCCCCTAAAATTACAGTTATTGAATTTTAAAAAGTTTTTAAAAAACTTGTTTTTTATTTGTTATAATTATTTATTATTTTATTTTACATGTCATGGACTAATTTCTATATACAAGACAAAACGTTCTACTAAAAATAACCTTGACCTTCAAGACCAAGGCAAAAACAGAACATCTAAACGTGTAGGTAAAATCAACAACTGGAACATTGTAATAATTACCTACATTATGCATAACATTTACATCTGTATGTTGTGTGCAATTGCTCGTAGAGAGTCCAAGATATAGCAGTTGCCATAGTCTGGAATTTGTCCTTGTATTACACAAAACAATCACAATTTCAAGAAAATATTAGGCT
Organism: Oncomelania hupensis; assembly: GCA_036898135.1. Lineage (NCBI taxonomy): Eukaryota > Metazoa > Mollusca > Gastropoda > Littorinimorpha > Pomatiopsidae > Oncomelania > Oncomelania hupensis. The sequence continues at coordinate 146,776,770 of CM072511.1, read as the reverse complement.
CATAGCCCATGGAGGCATTTTAGCCGAATGGGGCAATTGGCGGAATGGGGTTAAAAATATACATATAGAAAAACAATAAAAGGCACATACGGAAACTATACAGGGGTTAATATCCTATCCTATTCCTATCCTAACCCGTAACTCTGAGGTCGTTTGGGCACCACAGATGATCGTTTAACCAGCGTACTACATCTTTCTCTGTCATCAGCAACCCTGATGGCTTCGCTCAATGTCAAGCGAAGCCAGTCCATTCTCGAATGTTGTCCTCCCACCTCTTTTTCGGTGTCCCTCTTCTTTTACCTCCTTGTACTGTGCCTTGCAGGATGGTCTTTGAAAGGCTTGATGATCTGGGGACGTGGCCATACCATCGGAGTTTCCGTTTCTTCACCACTGTGAGCAGGTCATCGAGTTGTCCAATGGCTTGTGTGATGGTCTGTCGGATTTCGTCGTTGGTGATGTGCTGGGTATAGGAAATGCCCAGATGTCTTCTGTAGCACATCATCTCCATGCTTTGTATTCTTCGTTGTAGATCTGCTGTGATGGTCCATGTTTCGCAACCGTATAGGAAGATGGAGATGACAAGGGAGCGCAGAAGCCTTACCTTGAGCAAATATGTCACAAACAAATCACGGAAAGTCAAGTTAAGAAAATGATGTGATATTTAGCTTTAGTTGGCAAACTAAATCGACTTTGTTTTCTCTTCAACTCTATTGATCACTACTAACTACTCATATGTGACCTGTTCTCACGAATGGGGGCCAACAATTATTGTGTTTGTAAGGGTACTTGTCCGGTGGGTAGATGTCATAAGGGGCGAGGGGGTTTGGGAGAGGGGTTTTGTCCAGGGGGTGACTGTCCGGGGGTAGTTTTCCGGGGGATATTTGTCCTAGAACCATTTAGATATAAATTTAAAATAATCATGTTTATTTGCATCACTGCTCTCATAATCTTCAGGTTTGGCCTCACGACCGCTTTCGTGAGATCTGTTCGCTGCTCGTGGCACTGTTGCAATACCTGACTCCTACCATCGTCATTTCCTGTCTGCACGCACGCATCTGCAGCTTCCTGCGCAGGCGCATTCACGACAGCCCCACTTCTGAGGCACAGGTAAGGGAAGAAAACTATGTAGTCGGTTTGTTGTTGTTGTTGTTGTTGTTATGGAGACAAACACAAGCATGTGGTGAACAAAAGGACGGCTAACTGTGTAAAGCTATATAACTACTTTATTTTCTTTCCCTCTGATTCCTTGACAAAAGTATGTATGGCACTGATACCTTGCAACATTCCAACCTCTACGGCAAAGACGTTTTCGGTGTATCGACCTTTCCATATTGTTCAGCTAATATTAATATGAGTTGTATGAATTTCTCTCGCTGAGAGGATGCAGTTATCTACATGTTTGTCTTGTTGCTTTGCTGATCTTGCAGATACGACGCAGTCAGCGGCAAATGAAACGGCACCGCAAGAACCTGGTCCTGCTATCTTCCATCGCAGTATCCTTCTCCCTGGCCTGGCTGCCGCTCACCATCCTCAACATCACCGCTGACTGGACCCACGACAACTCCGTGTTCGGTATGTTCGGCGAGGAGCAGTTCTATCTCGTGCACGCCGTCTGTCTTCTGATAGCCATGACCTCGTCCGCGGTCAACCCTCTTTTGTACGGCTGGTTCAACGGCAACTTTAGAAACGCCTTTGTGCAGATCCTGCGTTGCTGCAAAGAGGTGTCCAAGAAAGAAGCTGGGGAGACGTCTTCGCTCAAAGCCCAACTGTCAGGAGAAAACGGTGGAACAGACGGAACGAAAGAAGGAAGTGGGGTCAAATCTCGTACGGGAGAAGGCGCTGTTGCATTTGGAGGGCAGTACGACAGCCTCTTGCAAACGCCTTCTCCGGCCCGCCGTAGCGGTGAGGGCAGAATGGCTGGTGACCAATTATCATCGCCCTCTCTACAGTCCCCGTGTCCCAGTCCTACCGTCTCTGATTGATCGATCGGTGTTTGACTTGTTTCTAGTCAGTAGTTCGTGGCGCGAGCCTTATATGTGCGTCTTGAGTGCCGAGAGGTTAGATCCTATTAACCGTTCTGTGCATGCTGTATCTCGATGGTCAATGCTGTTTGCTCAACACCTGTACAAATCTACTACACGTTAAATGTACTGAAAGTCTTTTAGAGGCGTACGAGAATCATGAATACCCTCTTTTTTTTAGGACTCTTGTTGGATTCGCCCGCATCTTGTTGCACAGTGGCTATTATCAGCACGGTTCTAGAGTTTCAGGACTGAAACTAAACCACGTGAACATGCGTTACATTATTAGATTTGAATTGAATTATCAGACTTGCCGCGCACGCGTTCATCCATTCGGGCCGTGTGTGCTGTTCCACGGCGGAGCTGCACGGTAAATAGCACTGGAATGATCTCATCAACGCTGTTAAAAGGAGGTGCCTGAAACACAGAAGGTCGTCTTCATGCGTGCGTCGCCGCACGCCATCGTCGTTCGTCAATAGCAGGAAAAGACTATCGTGTAGCAGCAGCAATATCGTGGCTAAAATTTACTGCTCACTACGTCAAAAACAAGAACTTGTGTTGTCCTCCTGCAATTACAAGGAGACACTTTTTTACAATAGTGTTTATATACTTTTTTTTTAATGGCAAGGAATTGATCTAATGACGAAACTCATTCTACAACCTATCTTAATTATACAACAAAACCAAACATTGTTTCAGAGTAAACTCCAGACACGTGCAGGCCCGTTGCCTCACACAAGCAGCAAATCTCTCTCTCCCACCCTCTCCCTCCCTCTCCCTCTTTCTCTCTCTCTAATACGCCATTTATGTGTGTTCCCTGCTCTAGGGACAGTTGTCCATGAGCAATAAACCAATCTGAATCTGAATCTCTCTAACAAGCAAACACAAACACACACAAACACACACTACGGTGCACAAGGCCCACCAGATCCACACAGCCTCCTCGTGCTTACACAGTTATTCAGCAATTATAACTATTCTAGCATGATAAGCCTATCCGTAGGCTAAACTCTTAAAGTCGTATATACATGTACAGTCAAGATCCTTTATTGCCCAATGCATGGCAATCAATATAATATATAAACATACAAGTACTAGAAAACTACTAGTGTTAACTTACTTCTAGTCTCTGGGAATCGTGAAACCGTCTCTAGTCTATCACTCTGTTGGTGATGGCTGAGGAATTTTTCTTCACTTCAGTTCGCTCCTTGAACTCAGTTGTTTTACACTTCGTATTCGACTGACGGTATACGCTGGGCTCTCGCCTTTTCATGTGGAAGTGACGTTGCGTTCTCTATAATTAGATAGGCGCGCCAGGGAAAACCCTTCGCGTGTCTAAAATTAGATTGCTTTGCTGAGAAACTCAACTCGACTCGCGGGAATACTATAGTAGGCCTAAAGTCCTTCTCCTACGCACCTAAGCAAAGTTGAGTTGTACATTTATTTTACACACATGCTGAAATACTGTATTTCCGATTGTTTATATTTATCATTAAAGCAATGATTGTTTTGTTTAATATATAGAAAACTAGCTTATGAAATGTATATTTCTCAGAACTGAAAACAATTTGATTGTTTTTATTTTTTATTTTAGATGATTAAATTTTGTTCTATTTGTACTAGATAGCATGTTGATTTATCCTTTTATTTTATTTATTTACATATATTTAAATTTACTTTATTATTTTATTTTTATTCCTTTTATCTATTTATTTATTTACCTTTTTTTAATTTATTATTATTTTTTAGTTTGTGTTTGTTTGTCAATAATAATGTAAACTTGTAATCCATCTCTTGGTGAGGGATATATTATATTCTAATTATAAATTCTATATACCCAGCATTCTTTATTGGGTCAAGAATAAAGTGAATTGACTTTAAAAAAAATCCATACATTTATTTTTAAAAAAAATCTTTGTTTGGATTTATGTTCCACACTGTTTAATAGTAGCATTTTAATTTGAGTGTGTCAATGCAGATGCTGTTGATTGTGTATGTGTGTGTTTGTTTTTAAATGTGTGTGTTTTTATTGAATTATAAATTCATTGTTTTGATACTTAACGTGAGTGTGTGCATGTTGAGCATTTATAAGCTAGGCTCGTTTGTTTTGTTCCCAGAAGAGCTCTGTGATGTAAAACAAAAACATGGTTAAGTTGAATTTTTTTAGAGCAATCAATGTCTTTATATACATGTGTGTGTGCATGTGTGTGTGTGTGTTTTCTTGTAGTGTTTTGTTTTGTTTTTGTTCTTTGGAGAATAGGGTACTCGTTTCTTTTTATTACTACCAAGCACACGCAACAAGTCAACACACACAAAACAGACATAAACAGTGATTAAGTCTACAAAAAAAAATTAAAGACACAACAAGGCTAAGAAAGGTTTCTTTTTTCAGTTTTCTTTGTTTCTTATTTCAAATTTTATTTATTAAATTAATTAAGTTCTATAAAATAATTAATTAAAAATGGTTGTATTATTACTATCAATACACCTGATCATACAGTTTCAAAATTGAAATAAACATGTTAATTAATCAGTGACAGCACAACTCTGATGCATAAATGGCAAGGACCATACTAGTCTCCTACATGAAATGGTGAGGACCATACAGGACTGCTACATGAAATGGCAAGGACCATACTAGTCTACTACATGAAATGGTGAGGACCATACTAGTCTACTACATGAAATGGTGAGGACCATACAGGACTGCTACATGAAATGGTGAGGACCATACTAGTCTACTACATGAAATGGTGAGGACTATACAGGACTGCTACATGAAATGGTGAGGACCATATAGGATGGCTACATGAAATGGCGAGGACTATACAGGATGGCTACATGGAATGGCGAGGACCATACTAGTCTCCTACATGAAATGGCGAGGACCATACTAGTCTCCTACATGAAATGGCGAGGACCATACAGGATGGCTACATGAATTGGCGAGGACCATACAGGATGGCTCCATGAAATGGCGAGGACCATACTAGTCTCCTACATGAAATGGCGAGGACCATACTAGTCTCCTACATGAAATGGCGAGGATCATACAGGGTGGCTACATGAAATGGCGAGGACCATACAGGATGGCTACATGAAATGGCGAGGACCATACTAGTCTCCTACATGAAATGGCGAGGACCATACTAGTCTCCTACATGAAATGGCGAGGACCATACAGGATGGCTACATGAAATGGCGAGGACCATACTAGTCTCCTACATGAAATGGCGAGGACCATACAGGATGGCTACATGAAATGGCGAGGACCATACTAGTCTCCTACATGAAATGGCGAGGACCATACTAGTCTCCTACATGAAATGGTGAGGACCATACTAGTGTACTAAATGAAATGGTGAGGACTATACAGGACTCCTACATGATATGGCGAGGGCCATACAGGACTGCTGCATGAAATGGCGAGGACCATAAAGTCTACTACAAAAAATGGTGAGGACCATACTAGTGTACTATATAAATTTGCGAGGACCATTCTAGTCTACTACATGAAATGGCGAGGACCATACTAGTCTCCTACATGAAATGGCGAGGACCATACTAGTCTCCTACATGAAATGGTGAGGACCATACTAGTGTACTAAATGAAATGGTGAGGACTATACAGGACTCCTACATGATATGGCGAGGGCCATACAGGACTGCTGCATGAAATGGCGAGGACCATAAAGTCTACTACAAAAAATGGTGAGGACCATACTAGTGTACTATATAAATTTGCGAGGACCATTCTAGTCTACTAAATGAAATGGCGAGGAACATACAGGACTGCTACATGAAATGGCAAGGACCATAAAGTCTACTACAAAAAATGGCAAGGACCATACTAGTGTACTATATAAATTGGCGAGGACCATTATACTAGTCTACTACATAAAATGGCGATGACCATACTAGTCTATTTAATGATATGGCAAGGACCATACTAGTCCACTACATAAGAAGGCGAGGACTATACAGGACTGCAACATGAGATGGTGAGGACCTAACAGGACGTCTACAGGCGATAATGAGGACCATACAAGATGCTACATGAGATGGCAAAGACCATAGAGTACTGCTGTATGAGATGTCGAGGACCACACAGGACTGCTACATGATACCAAAACAGGGCAAATAGTGATGATGAGATAAAAAAACAAAACACAGTAACATTCACAATGAAAATTCAAAACAATTCTATTACAACCTATTTGTTTTCCCTATATATATATATTGCCATGTAGCATCTTTAAAATGCTGATAAAACATCAGTGACATCATTGTCAGTCTCGACTGTTCCAATTATTCTTTGGTCGTCTTGAAAAACTATCGATAAGCACGAAGGCAAACCAGCTTCCATCGTAACTGTTACCTTGGAGATTGTTGACATCAAGTATGCCGTATTATAGGGCTCCGTAATCGCGGGAAGTCGATATAGGCCTAGCGGGAATTCCCTACACGCGCTGTAGCTATCTAAATTTAGCTTATGCAACGTCACTTCCACATGAAAAGGCGAGAGCCCAGCGCATACCTCGACTGACCGGTTAAAACAGGGGTGTATAGAGAATATAAAGGATGTCTACGTCATCTCCGACCAACCATCTCGTTCTCGCAACTACGACAATCTTTCCTCAGACGCCTTTGTTGTCCTGTTTTGCTTCTGGGACACTATCTTTTACGTCTCAACTTCGAGTGTCAGGGGAGAGACGCAGGGTAGATCTAAGCGTGATATAATTCGCGTGGCTACTTAACAGTCCTGTGACACCGGTCAGATGTACAAGTGGGCTAACTTACATTCCCATAGCGAGTTCCACAAGATACTATTGGGAATTAACGTTTCAAGGTTTGTTAATTTAACATCTGCGAACCTTCCCTTTAGAGAGCTGGTAAATTAACGTCAGGTTTTGTTCAATACTATCTGTTTATCTCTAAGCTGGGTTACAACATTTCTGATATTACAAGGAGGAGTGCTGCTAGATTCACCAATACATCCAGCGTGCAGTATAGGTCTGTTCCCTCCGCTCCCTATTCCTACAGTCCTGGGTGACGCTGCTCTTGCGTCTTGCGTCATGCTGGAATATTCGAACTTTTTCTCGATTGCAGAGAGGCTATATAAGTAATGCACTGTCCGCTTGTAAGGATGATCTTTTGAAGTGATTTCTGGAAAGCGATCTTATATGCAGTTGTTGATGCTTGCTGAATAAAGTTGAAAAACCTTTTACGACGACTCCTACCTTGTTGCTGAGTGAACAGGCTGTGTGGATAAACGAATTCGAGTTACATTTATCAAGATTCAAGCATCGGGGCTGAATCGGCTATTGATAAATAATCGTGTAATACAATCAATCGGCACCCAAACTACGGAATTTATTTATTTAAAACATAACTATACTTTGGAAAGTGGTGTTATTTGTTGCAAGTTTTTTTTCCCCTGTATAATAGGGCAACATTCACTGTGAATGTTCCCCTGTATTATAGGGCAACATTCACTGTGAATGTTAAATGGATCTGTGGAGGGGGCGTAGTCAGAGAAGGGTCGCTTTACACAAATAGGAATGGCATGAGACCTGAATGCAACGTGGGATGCAGGCGCGTGTCTTCGGAATGTTCAAAGTTCAACTCTTGGGAACACGGTTAAGGTTGGTTGCAAGAGCAGCCATTGTAATTGAACTCGTGCACTGTATTAGAGCATTCCTAACATCATGTGCAAGTTATTCAGCCTGTGAAATATATATATATATTTTTTTTTTATTTTTTTTTTTACGTTCTCATGAAATGCTTGACTTATCTTAGTTTTCCTTAAAAATAATCATTATGTTTGAAATGTATGCTTATGCTTGTACCAGTTTCTATATATATGTGATGGAAAACGCGTGTCTTTGTAATATTAGAACAAAATAATTATTGTCAAATAATTGATTTGTGTGTGTGTGTGCGAATACTTTAAAAATTATCTGAGCAGTTGGAAATTTTGCACAAGTTTTATTAATGAATTTGGGTGGGTGGGAGAAGGTGGGGGGTTGGTGGGTGCGTAGGCGGTGAAGGGGGGGGGGGGTCTTTTGTGGCATCCCTATTCCAGCACGAATTGTGAGTGTGTGTTTTTATTGTGTCGATGTGCTTTTGTGAATTGCATGTAGTGAAAAGAACATTCCTGTGTTTGTTTGTTTTTTAATAACTAGTGTAATTTGGTCGCTATGAGCGAAGAACATTCCAAAATAAAGCTTGGTGTATTGAAAATTATAATACGTATTTATACGGAGTGTTTATTTCGGGAAATTTTATCTTTGACGCGAAGCTGATAAAAAGAAAAAAAATATGTATCCTCTGTCTCTCTGTCTCTGTCTCTCTCTGTCTCTATCTCTCTCTCTCTCTCTCCCTCTCCCTCTCTCTCTCTACGAGTATGTTTTGCGCAAGCCTTAAAGGCGCATCAAGCGTTCGTCTTGGATGGAACACACGAGGAAACGAGGGGACATCATCATCATCGTCATTCTCATACCAATTATTCTTATATACTTCCAGCTCAAGAGCTGCTCAAGGTTCTGGCCGAGAATAAGGTCGTAACTCAAGCCGCAGCATCAGCAGCATCAGCAGCATCACCATCACTATTTCTCCCACACCGAACACACGCACGGAGCGGAGAAACGAAGAATATGAATGGACATGGGTGCCGTGATGGTTGTTGGAGAGGGTGAGGGGGAAAAAAGGCGGGGGCGAGGGTGAGGGACAGAGACAGACAGAAACTACAGACAGACAGACGGACAGCGCTAAAACATGCGGAGTGACGGATAAACAAACGACATATAATTATACAGACAGGCAGACAGTAGAAAAGCATGCTATGGTCAATGACAGAAAGCTGATACTATGAGACCATCGTGCTCGTCATATCCAACGGCAGGGGGGGGGGAGGAGGGGGTGTGGGTTGTGGGGGGAGGGAGGTTATATTGAAAGTAACGTTGGAAGGGGGAATCGTGATTAGTGTTGGTACGGAAGGGTCGACCTAAAGATGCAGACAAAGTGGATGGAGTGGGGAAAACAAGGTTTGGAGATGGGGGGGAGGGGAAGATGAGGGATGTGAAAGGGCGGGGGTGGATGGGTGAGAGGGGGTCGGAGGGGAGAGAGAGAGGGTTAGAGGCACTGAAGCCACAGCAGCGATTGAATCCACATGCTAATATGGCTACTTCACGCAATAAGACGAAGAGGACAGTCGTGTTCATCTTGTTGTTTTTGCTATAGTAGTCTCTACAATGCTTTTTGCAGTGATGAACAGATTGAGGAGAGAGAGAAGCCGCATCTTCATGAGAGAGAGAAGACGCAACATGTTAGAAACCATTCCTGCCTAGGTTTCTTTTCTACACGCCCCATCAATCACACCCTATCTGATCACATATGTAGGGCGCCTATGTGGCTGATCCTGACACATACATTTGTATTACAATAGTCTATTTATTATATTATAATACACAGGCTGCGTGTTTATCTATCGAGGATCCACTATCTACTGCTGCGCTATCGAGAATCCGCTATATAGGCTCCGACCGTATGTACATGTAATGCACATTCAGTGCCCCATATAGGCCCCTGTGTCAGGGGACTTAAACCCTAAACCCAATGCTCCTGTAGTTACACAAAAGCAGAAAAGGCAGCCTCTTATTATCGCGTTTCCCTCGTCATCGCATTTCATCATTGATAAACGATTGTTTTCTCTCACCTTTTCAACCCATGGCAGGAGATCTTTTTCTGTTTTTGCCCCAAGTCTTTGGAACTCTCTGCCCTCCAACCTCCCGCACTCCCAGTCTCTTACCGTGTTCAAAAAGAACCTAAAAAACCTACCTCTTTAACAAATACTTTTAGATCCAGAATAATTAGTGCGTGAGTGAGTGATTGAATATTGGTGTGTGTGTGTGTGTGTGTGTGTGTGCGTGTGTGTGTGTGTGTCTGATGCTTTACTTCATGTACACGTCACGTCTTTTCATTGTTTATTGGGGTTGGCACTATATGTTTTTTTTTTTAAAATTTTTAAATGTTAGTCTGGTTTATAAAAGAAATTCTAATGTAGGGCTTTTGAATATTGTTTTTATTACTGTGTGTGTGTGTGTGTGCGTGCGTGTGCGCGCGCGTGTGTGTGTGTATGTGTGCGTGAGAACGCGCGCGCGCGTGTAGAGTCGTGTGTTCATGGAGAAATGGGGTGCTAAACCTGCCATTTTATGCACAAAATGGGGATTTAGCAAGCGCCCCACTTTTTTTTTCCCCAGAATCCAACTTTTTTCTAAGTATTTTGGAGTGTTCTTTTAGTGCATGGGAGTGCTCTTGTGCAAGGGACTTTGTGACGTAAAGAGCCATTAAAAAAATAGAATTCTTACATTTTTAGATGAATTTTGTGCTCTTTTTGTTTTTAAAAAATCGCTTTCAGATGACTAAGAATTAAAATTTTTTAAATGGTTCTTTCCTTCAAAATGTTAGAGCACTCCCATGTACTATGCTCTACAGGAGCACTCCCATGTACTAAAAGAGTACTCCCATGACGTTCTTAGAAGAAAGTGGGGCGCTAGCTAAAAGTCCTATTTTGTGCATAAAAAGGCAAGTTTAGCAACCCGTTTCTCCATGAATATACGCCCTCCCTCCTCTCTCTCTCTCTCTCTCTCTCTCTCTCTCTCTCTCTCTCTCTCTCTCTCTCTCTCTCTCTCTCTCTCTGACATAGAGTCAGTATATACTAATGGTTCATTTTCGTCTCCTGGAGATGTCACTTGTGGAGTTCCTCAAGGATCGATTCTTGGTCCTATTTTATTTTGTATATTTATCAATGATATGCCCCTTTTTCTCACACAAAATGTTAACCTTGACCTATTTGCTGATGATTCATCCCTTCATACTCATAATAAAAATCTACAACAGATAGAACTAAGTCTTCAAATAAGCATAAATGAAATTGACAACTGGTGTGACAACAATAGAATGAAATTAAATCCTAATAAAAGCAAAAGTATGCTTCTCACTACAAGACAAAAACGTCAAAATGGATCTTTTTGCCTTAATCTAAACTTAGGGTCGTACAGTATTGATCAAGTTCGTGAACATAAAGTGCTAGGCGTAATCATTGATGATGATTTTACCTGGCGGTCACACATTAACCATATCTGTAAAAAAATTTCTAAATACCTTTTCCTTTTAAATAAACTTAGACATTTTGTTACGGTTGGTGCATTGAAATCTTTTTTCTATGCCCACTGTATGTCTCATTTTAATTATGCATCAACTGTTTGGTGTAATGCAAGTGAGGCGCAAATTAAACCGCTAAACAGTCTTCATAAAAGAGCAATCAAGATACTCTATAAGTCTTATAATATAAATACAGATATTCCAACTACTGAGAAATACAAAGCACTCCGAATACTCCCACTTCAACAACAATTTGTATTTAATACAGCTATCCTTATGTTCAAAATCACACATGGAAAAACACCAGCATATCTTGATATATTTTTTACTAAGCCAGTTCTTGGGCATAGACTTTATAATTATAAACTACCCCTCCCTCGCATTGATTTATACAAAAATAGCCTATCATTTAATGGAGCTGCTGTATGGAACTCTCTTCCTCTGGAGTGTAAACATTGCACCACAATATTTTCTTTCAAAAATAACCTATGCAAACATCTGCAAAATTAATTATAAAACTGGTATTTTTTATATGATAACACAGTTTTTCATGACATTGTAGTATGATAGTAATAGTAATGATGATGATAATAATAATATTAATTATAATTATTATTATTATTGTTGTTATTATTATTGTTATTATCATTGTTGTTATGATTTTTGTTATTTGTATTATTATTATGAGGGTGAGGGATAGGAAGGGTGGTGGTTGCCTAACATTGTTTAAAGATAATGATGAAGAAGATGTTGTGATTGTGTGTGCATGTGTGTGAGTGCATGTGTGTGTGATTTCTATGATTTCCAAGTTAATGTTAAAGGTTATTTATTATGTTAATTTGTTAAGGGACAGATTGGAAGATTAGACTTCTTATTAGTCTAAAATCTTTATCCCTAATAAAAAAAGTTTCAAAAGTTAAAAAAAAAAAAAAAAAAAAAAAAAAAGTTTCTCTCTCTCTCTCTGTCTCTGTCTCTCTCTCTCTTTCCCCGTACAGCTCAAAGAGAAATGTGCAGAGTAAATAGTTACGTTACTTTGCACTTGCTCTGACATGGAAACATAAACTGTTCCTGTTTCTGACTTATGCACAGCGCCTGCTGTATTCCCCACTGGTCTCTTTGCTTTGCATCAGGCAAGCGAACTGAGTTAACCTCCGTCTAGTTATACCTCAGTGTGTAAGCCTATGGCGCCCTACAGCCCGAGTATCAAATGCCGCCCCTGTCGTTCAGAAGCCCTGACCTCCATTGACTAGGTTCCCATTGAAGGGTTATCTTCGGACGGCCTATTTTAAAAGAAGGAAACCGTAGGAGGAAATCCACTTTTGGTTTCTTTTTATGCAGAGGTTTTGTGTGTGTGTGGGTGTGTGTGTGTGTGTGTGTTTGTGTGTGTGTGTGTGTGTGTGTGTGTGTGAGTGTGTGAGAGACAGCAGAACTAATTAACTAATGCAAAGGAACTCTGCACTCGTTTTATTATTATTATTATTATTATTATTATTATTATTATTATTATTATTATTATTATTATTATTATTATTATTATTATTATTATTACTGCATTTTGTGTATTCTCATGATGTTTGCTATAAAATAAACCCCATTTTAGCAAATCCTATTCAATTTGATTTCAACGTACCCTATTCCAACCTCCTTAACGTATATGAAAAGACGCGATGAGGGCTAAATAAAACCAGGTTAACCTCCAACAATAAACTCATCGCAGTCCCCTATTCGCTATTGTGACGTGGGACTTTAATTTATTTAAACGAAACGAAACGAAACAATAAACTGGTTGTTGCGTACTGGCCCATATTATACAAAAGACAGGCCTACTACACGTCATTGCCATAGCTGTCTTATAATGGGGTGGGAGGTGAGGACGGGGAACGCGCGGGGGAGTTGTTACTACGTGCAGATAGGGTAGGAAATTAATGAACGTAGGTTCCAATAACTATAAAGAAAGAGAGAGCATTGTTATGCTTTGTAAAGAAGAAAAACATTACAAGGGTCTTTGTCCCCTTCCCTTCGGTGTCGCGCGCTTCTGCGTCAATACTTTTTTTTTTTTTTAATCAGTTTATAGTCCCCTCTCTTCCCGAAAAGGATTTTCAGAGAGGAGACTCTACATCAGTATGTATCAGTTTATAGTCCCCTCTCTTCCCGATAACGATTTTCAGAGAGGAGACTCTGATTAGACTCTACATCCGTGAAGAAACGACCTTTATCCTATCCTATCCTATCCCGTAACTTGAAAGTCGATGGGGCACCACAGATTATCGTTTAACAATCGCAGGCCTACTCCATCTTTCTCTGTCCTCAGCAGTCCTCATGGCTTCACTCATGATCAAGCCAGTCCATTCTCGAATGTTATCTTCCCACCTCTTTTTCTGTCTCCATCCTCTTCTGCCTCCTTGCACCGTGCCTTGCAGGATGGTATTTGCTCTTGTGATGTGACCATGCCATCGTAGTATCCGTTTCTTCACCACTGTGAACAAGTCATCGTGTTTGTCCAATGGCTTGTGTAATGGTCTATCGTACTTCGTCAGTGGTGATGTGCTGGGTATAGGAAATGCCCAGACGTCTTCTGTAGCACCTCATCTCCATGCTTTGTATTCTTCGTTGTAGGTCTGCTGTGAGGTCCATGTTTCGCAAGAGTATAGAAAGATGGAGATGACAAGGGAGCACAGCAACCGTACCTTGGAGTGTAGACAGATGGTCCTGTCTTTCCAAATGGGCTTCAACCTTGTCAGGGCAGCAGTTGTTTGTGCTATCCTGGAGAGGACTTCCTGTCGGGACCCACTGTATGGTACAATTGCTCCTAAATATTTAAATATGTGCACTGTGCTAAGGGATTAGACTTGGGCTTTGATGTCCGTGTTGATGCCATTTTTGTTGTTGATAATCATTTTGGTCTTCTCTGCGCTTATTTCCATTCCAATGGCTCTGGAGGTGGTGTCAAGCCTCTGTCCAACTGTTCAAGTTCTTTTCCCTCTCCAGCCAATCCATCAATGTCATCCGCAAAACGAAGTTTGGAGATTGCTCTACCCCCTATGATCTGCAAGGGCATCTGACATGATTGTGACGGTGGGTCTATTGTTACTGGACACTGCACAATGGAATGCTATTACCCACTCGTCTTTCGTCTGCGGAGATCGGTCAGTGTAATCACCCTGTGACTAATCTTAATACATTTATATGTTTAGTCCGGTCTGTGTGCGGATAGGTTTATAGAGATAGGAAGAAAATGGTAAAAGCTTCACTGACACACTAGATCTCACACGGCTATGAAACATAGGTAGTCCAGCCACTTGTTAACAGTAAATATCACAAATTTATTTCCTCTACTCTATACATAATTCTCTAAACACTCTATTAACCTAAATGTCCAAATTCACTTCGAATAGTTCGTTCCTTGATGGGTCTATGCTGCTACTGTTCTTGATCAAGTCAAGTCAAGTCAAGTCAAATAATTTTATTGCCAATATAAAACACAAGGAATATGTCTCAGAATCGAGATAACACGCACGCACACACACACACGCAGACACACCCACACTCCATACACACACACACACACACGTGTAGCATGCGAAGACAAGCAGTGGGCTACAGAAAGACAGTTCAAGTAACTTATGTTACTATACCATACAATATTTGCTACTGTCTCATCGTTGGGCTATTTGTTGTGGTTGGTCTAATGTTTGTTTTCAGGAGGTTGGACTACCGCACAGTCCTTCTAAATCTGTGTGTGTGCAATTCTTCTTGTGCACTTAGCTGATTTGTTGAGGTGTGGTGATGGTGTCTCCTCTTTGGTTGTTAACTATTGGGCTATCGTAGCTCAGTGCTAGATGCTCCACTGCAGGCCGAATGTCAGGGTTGACTCTTAGTGGTCTATCCCTGCCTCGGACCAACTAGCCTGCTCGTCTTTTTGACAATGTCAGGCTGTGGCAATACTGCAATGAATAACTTTCATCCGTCACCTGCTTAGTCTTCAGATAGAGAGATCTTTCAGAGTGTAGCTCCTTCTCCTGTTAATGTCAGTCAAAGAATGACTACCTAGCCTTGCGGTCAGTAAAGCCCGCGAAAATATCGTCCGATAGCTGTGGTGCACTCTAGCGGGGGTGGCTATACGTCAGCAGGATGAGGTCACTGCCTACATGAGCGATAATCTTGTTTAACTTCCAAGATGGCGCCGAACTATGGCGACAAGGTATGCTGGCGGCTATTTCTGTTGTTATTCGTCGTTGTCCTTGTGTGTGGATCGGATGAACGCTTCCTGAAGTATGAACGTGAAGTGCTGCTGAATCTCCGTGCATTGGGTCTTCCTGATATTTCTCCAGAGTGGATCAAACACGATCTTTCTGCTGCTGCTGTCGACCCTTCGCCAGACCGCCATGACACCAGCAGTTCGGCGCAGTCCTGCATGTCACGCTCCACTCGCAAACGTGGTAGGCGTAGCGGCGTCCTTGTTAGATTTCGCCGTCGTTGTGCTCGCCCACCCCTGCCTGCAATCGTACTTTCGAATGTGCGTTCGTTGAACAACAAGAAAGATGAATTTCTGCTCTTGATGACGACGAAACGTGAGTACCGCGACGCTTCTGTTGTCTGTCTGACGGAAACGTGGCTGCAACCTATCACGCCCGATCGCGATGTCACCCCTCCAGGCTTTACTACGTTCAGGGCGGACAGATCCCCTGACCTGTCGGGAAAAGAGGGCGGCGGTGGAGTTTGCTTTTTGATCAACAACAGATGGTGCGTCGACAGTCACGTCGTCTCCACGTCGTGCAGTCCTGAAGTTGAGACTCTTGTTCTTAATTGTAGACCTTTTTATTCACCTCGTGAATTTGCCTCTGTTGTTTTAATCGGTGTGTATGTTGACCCAAGTGCCAATTCATCACATATTTTGTCTCAAATATCTGATGTTGTCCATAGTACCGAAACCACTTTCCCCAATAGTTCCATAATTATTTCTGGTGATTTCAATCATATCAACCTGAGAAAAGCACACCCTGGGTATCACCCACAGGTTGACATTCCCACTCGCCATAATAACATTCTGGATCAATGCTACACTGCTTTTCCAAAATCATACCGAGCTGTTGCTAGACCTAACCTAGGGGAGTCAGACCACATAGTTATTCTCCTCATACCAACCTATAAACAAAAACTTAAAACTGCTAAGCCCATTGTAAAACGGGTTAAGAAATGGTCCTGTGATTCAGCCACTGCCCTGCAGGGCTGTCTGGATTGCACAGACTGGGACATTTTCAAAAATGCCTGCCCAACTCTTGATGAATATACTGACACTGTCACCTCATATATTAGTTTCTGCACTGACAACTGTATACCTACCAGAACATTCAAAGTGTATCCTAATGACAAACCATGGTTTACTAGGGAGGTTAAGGGCAAGTTGCTTGCCAAACAGGCTGCCTTTGGGAGTGGGGATGCTGACCGTTTCAAGGCGGCCAAGTATGATTTAAAGAAAACTGTTCGCAAGGCGAAAGCTGAGTATGGGCGTAAGCTTGAGGATGAATTTTCCTCAAATAATCCTAGAACAGTCTGGCAGGGTCTCCAGAAGGCCACTCAGTATATAGAGAAAAAGTCTACCAACCCTGCCCCTGATCCCACCCTCCCTGATCAGCTGAACCACTTTTATGGGCGCTTTGACAGGCAGAATGGGATGCCCCCGCCTGTCCTGCCCCCACTTGATCCTGCTGAGGAGGCTTCTTTTGTAATTGAAGAAGCAGAAGTTAGGGCCTTGTTTAATAAGCAAAACATCAGGAAGGCGGCGGGCCCGGATGGGGTGTCCCCTGCAGTGCTCAAGACATATGCAGACCAATTAGCTCCGGTGTTTACAGATATTTTTAATCAGTCACTTCAGCAGTGCATTGTCCCACGGTGCTTTAAAACTTCCACCATTGTCCCTGTCCCTAAGAAAGCTATCATCTCAGGGTTAAATGACTTTCGCCCAGTCGCTCTCACATCAGTTGTGATGAAGGTGATGGAGCGCCTGGTGCTAAAATATATGCAGTCGGTCACTCAAGATCAGATGGATCCACACCAGTTTGCGTATCGCAGAAATAGGTCTGTTGACGATGCAGTTGCACTGGCACTGCACTACATCCTTCAGCATCTTGACCATCCCAAGACTTACGCTAGGATCCTGTTTGTAGACTATTCATCCGCCTTCAATACTATTATTCCCCATAAGCTATACAGTAAGCTAGTTGACATGGGTTTGGGGTTGCCGGTTTGTCGTTGGGTCCTCGACTTTCTGCTGGAGCGTCCGCAGTCAGTCAGAGTAGGTGACATACTTTCCAGTCAGATCATCCTCAATACTGGTGCGCCTCAAGGTTGCGTGCTGTCCCCGCTGCTATTCACCTTGTTCACAAATGACTGTGTGTCAAAGCATACGTCAGTACACATCCTGAAATTCTCAGATGACACCACTGTTGAGGGTTTGATCTCGGATGCCGATGAAACAGCATATCGTGATGCAGTGGATGATCTTGTTGGCTGGTGTAGCAATAATAATCTGGAGCTGAATGTCTCAAAAACAAAAGAAATTATCATTGACTTTCGGAAGAAGAAAACTCCTATCCATCATCTCCTCATTAATGGAGAAGCGGTCGAACAAGTTGAAAGTTTCAGGTTTTTAGGTACTACAATTTCAGCTGACCTCCGGTGGGAGGCACACATTTCTGGTGCCATTAAGAAAGCCCACCAAAGGTTGTATTTCCTCCGTCAGCTCAAAAAGTTCAGAGTCAGTCAGAATATTCTGTCACTGTTCTACCGGTCCATAGTGGAGAGCGTTCTCACTTTCTCGGTCGTGGTATGGCACTCTAGTGCGAGCAGTCAGGACAGGGACAGACTTGACCGTGTTGTACGACAGGCATCAAAAGTCGTTGGGAGCGTTCTCCCATCAATTGAATCAATGTATCTGCTCCGAGCCAACCGCAGAGCTCAGAATATATATAAAGACAAACTCCACCCAGCCAGCCAGCTCTTCCAGCTGCTTCCCTCTGGGCGTAGATTAAGAATGCCTCGATGCACCACATCAAGATCCCTCAATAGTTTTTTCCCACAAGCAGTTAAACTGCTTAATCTTGAGATGGGCTGATCGCCCCAGTGTGTTGGTGGGGGGCATGTGGGCGAGTGTGTGTGTATGCACACACATTAATACTTAAACACCCCACAACGTAGACAATACGGATGAGTGTGTGTGTGTGTGTGTGTGAATGGTATATAACTTCTATATTCTACCCTTACACCTCCACCTCCCCCC
The DNA here is from genome assembly GCA_036898135.1 of Oncomelania hupensis. Lineage (NCBI taxonomy): Eukaryota > Metazoa > Mollusca > Gastropoda > Littorinimorpha > Pomatiopsidae > Oncomelania > Oncomelania hupensis. Next base: position 146,758,305 of record CM072511.1, on the reverse strand, counting down.
CCCCCCCCATACACTGTCCACTGTTGGGTAATCTGCATCTAAGCATGAATACAAGACTTGTATACTAGTGTCACCCTTGGAAACTCTTTGTGCAATACCCTCCCCTGTGTACAATGGTGATTAGGCAGCTAATATTAGAGCCATCACCAATGTAAAACTTCATTTAATGGGTTGTTGGACTTTTTTTTTTTTTTTTTTTTTTCCTAGTTGTTTCTGTTGAATTAGGCTTTATTGGTGTCTCCTGTTGTTTTATCGGTGGTCTCGATTATGCATATCTTATAAAGAACACTTTGTTACTCCTTTTTATGCGGATGGTGCAGTGTTTGTGATATAACTGATGTGTTTGTATTTGTGATATTTGTGTACAGTGGTTTTTGGCAATATCTGCTACTGTGACTCTGTAGTTTTTAAAGCTGTGATTATGACATATTATATTATATTGTTTTTTGTTTGGTGTGCATGCTCTGAGGTGTTGTCGTTGCGGGTGACGGATGCTGCAGCTTGTGTCAAACGGGTCCCGTGTTTTCTGCAGAAAAGCTCCCCCTTCTGCTCTAGGCTAAACATGGATTTCCACATGCCGAACATACTATTCTCTTACCTCATATTCTAAGCCGTCTCTTCTTTCTTCCCTGTATCCAATGTCAGTGTATCCAATGTCAGTGCATTCAACAGTGTAGTCCTTCTCCTTCATAAACACAGTTTATCAAATTTATTGTATATATCCAGTTCTCTGCCCATTGCCTAACCACATGTCGTCGCCATAACGTGTTGGCGAGAGCCAGTAACTTTGTCGCTCGTTTCGTACAAGTAGGCCTACTTGCTGCACATAGGCGCGCTAATGTTACAGTAACACGAGACCGAATGGTTGGAGAGTGAAAACTGGATGGCTGGGAGTCAGCAATGTGCGCTTGTGTTGGTGTGTGTATGTGTGGGTGTGCGCGTGTGTGTGTGTGTGTGTGTGTGTTGACTAGCAAATATAATATTTGCCCTTTTGTACAGTTCATTCGTTTCATGACTTTATCTTCACTTGTGATTTGTGATTTGCTGTTAGCTTGTTCACATGTTCTCTATGTTTTATATGTGCTTTTGTGTGGTGCTGCAGCTTTTACCGAATGCATTCCTTGTGTATTATTCACTTGGCAATAAATTATCTTGAATCTTGAATCTTGAATCTTGAATCTTGAATCTTGAATCTAGCCTACACATGCTTAGCACACAACTGACTTGTGTCGTCTGCTAGGCAGCGACTTTACGTTACACAGGCTACAGCAGGCTGAACTATTTAAGGCGAGAAGCCTTAATGCAGGGTCTAAATAGCCTATTGTGACAATGATGCGCTCTATAAAAATGTTGACAAGTGTTGGTATGCATCCTTGACGCACACCGATGGCTGTTCTGAACCAGTTCCCGATGGCGCTGTTGAGGAGGACTGCACTGGTAGGCTTGTCACACAGGCTTTTGATGACCTCAATAATGTTGGGGCTGATGTTGTACATTCTCATGGTTGCCCACAGAGCTGCATGCCAGACTCGGTCAAACGCGTTCTTGAAGTCAACAAACATATGATATAGATGTTGTTGGTGCTGTAGGTATTTCACACAGATTATTCTGAGGTTGAAAATCTGGTCATTGGCACTTTGCCCTGCTCCGAATCCTGCTTGTTCTTCAGCTATGATTTGTTCAGGTTGGGGTTTCAACCTGTTGAGTATTATTTTCAGGAGGACTTTGCTGGGATTTCTAATGAGGCTAATGGTGCCGTAGTTTTGACACTCCTGAAGGTTACCCTTTTTGGGAAGAGTGATGACAGGCGACTGCGTCCATGGTGTAAGCCATTTCCCATTTGGCCAGATCTTGTTACAGTGTAAAAATTGCTTCTCCTAACAAAAGTGTTAGGTCTACTGTGAGTGTCCAGGCAACGAATAAACAAAAGTATCGTTGCACTATAGAATACTTCCGTAAATGCATCCTATTTAGTTATCAACAATAATCTTTTATAGTCTATATTGTAAGATAATCTTAAAATATGGTTAGTTTTCATGGAGAAAGGAATCAATTTTGAAAATAAATGCTGAAACTGAAACTAAAGAGAATATTTATTTTTTTAGGCATAAAACAGAAACTGCAAGCATGACAAAATAAAGAAGAACAAGATGAGTAGGTAATGACCTGGCTTAATTGTGAGGTTCGTGGAGATTCATTAACTTTTTTCTCGAGGTTCTAAAATCCCGAAACTAAGTTCCTGAATCTTGTGGACAAAGAAAATGAAAGGTTCCTCAACATCCACGAACCATCTGAGAACTTCGAAAAAAAAAACAACGTCCAATTAAGACAGCAGAGAATTAAATTAGAAAGAATGTTATTATAGACAGAAGAAAAAAACACAGCAAAAAATTGTGTTTTACACAGAACAATAAAGAACACCGAGGATTTTCTACGGGTACTCCGGTTTCCTCCCTCCCCTTCAAATAATGAAGGGTAACACTCATTTAAGCTTTGCTTTTGTGTGCCCTTTATGTTCTCCATGCCTGGTTTACTTGTTTCGTGAATAAAAATTATGTTTAAAAAAAATAATAATAATGATATTGGATGCAGTCCAAATATATTTATTACCCGACTTTTAATCCTTCCTTTTAATTGATTTTGCTCAATTCCCCATGTTTTTTCTTTCCTTTTTTAGATATGCACCTACCCTCGTAACCTTTTAATCCTTCTTAACCACCGCATCCCCCTCTTCCCCCCGTTTTATGTCCCCTTCCGCCATCTCTTCCACCCCAGTTTTTATATCTCCACTGCCTTGAAGTTGTAGTAGGTTTTTATTATATTTTTATTCCCAGTCCCCTCGGGATCCTATCCTTGTGCCCTATCTTAATCTCAGTCCCCTATATGCACCTGTGTCCGGGGACTCAAATTTTAACCTAGTCCAAATATATACATATAATATTCCAAAATAAAAATTCGAATTTATTTCCGTCTTCTAATAGCAATCTTCCTGCCTTTACACCACATGTTTGTCTGATAGATGTGTGTTTGCGGTGTGTGTGAGAGTGGAGGAAACAAGTTAGGGTGTATTTTGGTACAGATCGCCGCGCTTTGAGCATGACTAGAGATTTGGGGAAAGCGAGTATATAGAAGGCAGTATTTTTGTTTATTAATTAATTAATTAATTAATTTATTTATTTATTTATATTTATTATTATTATTATTATTATTATTATTATTATTATTATTATTATTATTATTATTATTATTATTATTATTATTATTATTATTATTATTATTATAATAACTAGCAAAGAATGTTATTATATTATTGTTATTATAAACACTTTTAAAACGACAACATGTTATCCACTCAATTTGAATTGCCAAATTTTCGGTTTTTATATAAACTTATAGATAGATAGATAGATAGATAGATAGATAGATAGATAGATAGATAGATAGATAGATAGATAGATAGATAGATAGATAGATAGATAGATAGATAGATAGATAGATAGATAGATAGATAGATAGATAGATAGATAGATAGATAGATAGATAGTTGTTTAACCAGAAGTATGCTATCTATCTTAAATGCTTTGTCCATGGAAAAAGCACTCTACGCGCTCACATACATTGTACCGCATACACCGAGCGGCCTAATGGCGGTTCTGTATAGTACATGTCCAGTGTACATAGGTTATACACGCAAGGAGCAAATTTCAAGGAGATTAAGTTTCCACTACTGCACTCTACCAGGAGAGTGAGTCAACAAGACCGAAAAACTTGGTCCTAAATTAACCTCTTTGTCACATAAGACCCGAGGCTGTATTTTTAAAGAGGCCCACTTCGGCCAAGTCTGCCCCTCTCACATATCCGTTTTACATTCACAGTGAATGTTGCCCCCTAAAAAATAAGCTTGCAGCTAAACGCAACTTTTTTTAAAGTAATATTGTTTGGGGTTTTTTATCGATAAAATTCGTAGTTTTTGTGGCTATTTACTAGCAATGGATAGCTTATCACTGTAGGGCTAAAAGAAATCATCTTGTAGATCATATAGAGCGTACTGATATATCGTTAAACAGGGGAAACCACTCCCTATCAAAATAAAAAATGTAAAGGTGGTCCCATAGCCTTGTGGCCGTAGGGGAGCGTGATGTTGGATATCACACTTATCTTGGGCCAGCGTAATGAGGGTGATGCCCATCTCTCGCCCTCGCTGCTTTACCTTCCCCACCCTTAAGAGAGTAGGTACTCAGTCACAGTTGAGTCAACTGGAGGCGTTGTTATTTGTCGTTTCACGTTTTGGGGTCACCCATCCAAGTGCTAACCGCACTGGACGGTGCTTAACTTGCGACACAGTAGCGAGTGCTCCAACCACCTATCAGAATTACATTACATTATTATTGCTTTAAGTCCAGCGGACTCTTCCGAGCCAAATCAGGACCGGACAACCCCCGATCCGCATAAAAGATCTGCTGAAACAACCCTAGTGGTAAAACCGAAAACTCTCCACCAGCCAGTCACTTTACAATAAAGACATCCCACGCAGGGGACGGCTGAGGCTTCACCCCAACTTATCGAACCCCAGTTTACAAAAACAAAATAGAATACAAACATCATTATAAATTATCAATAAAACACATACATACAAAATGGCTACATTGCTAAATAATAACATCATAGGAAGCCCTAGTGACCACCTGGCAGAAAGCGTCCAATATTCCCAAGCTGATCCAACAGACCTCATACACAAATAAGGAGTCTTATCCCGGAAGAGTTTTCAAGAAAAAAGGTAGGAGACTGGGCTAGCGAAGAAGACGATAGTATAGCAGATTGATAGAACAGAGCAGCACTTTATCATTGTTTTAACTTAATATCGATGCAAATTTAATGATAATTTTAGTTAGTTAGTTATTCATTGCTTACAGGGTCCAGCAGACTGCAAAGAGCCGAATCAGGACCACAAAATCAAGACCACAACTTCGCTGAAAGAGGACTTACCCCCGATCCGCATAAAAGATCTGCCGAATCAACCGCAGTAGTAACACTGAAGGCACTCCACCAGGGGTCACTTTACAAAAAAGACAGCCCGCGAAGGGGACGCTGAGGCTATACTCTAATTTATCGAACCCCCGTTTACAAAAAACAAAATGGAATACAAACATCATTATAAATTATCAACAAAACACATACATAACATAAATGCCTACATTGCCAAATAATAACATCATAGGAAGTCCCAGTGACCATTTGGCAGAAAGTGTCCAATATTCCCAAGCTGATCCAACGGAATTCACACACAAATGAGGAGTTTTGTCCCGGAAGAGTTTTCAAGAAAAAAGGTAGGTGACTGGTCTAGCGAAGAAGAAGATAGTATAGTAGATTGATAGAACAGAGTAGGGACGAGAAAGAACAAAAGAGAAAGACAGCGACATTGGGAATTTAATGCACTAAATTTTCAGAAAGAGGGGATACTATTTATGCTGAATCCCCCGGGATCCCCACGGGGGAAAATTTAATGATAAGCCCGCTTTCGACCAAATTAAAAGAAATTCTTCGAGTTGGTGTTCTTTAGGAGAGGATGCCACACTCTACATATCGATCGATGTTGGGTGGGGTAAGTATCATAACATGAGGTTTTAAGGTGAATGATGTCATCAACCACTCCATCGTTGTCACCCTTGTTCAGATACCAACTGGACACTACTGATATCGCAAGCTATTGATAAGATTGTATCATTTAGTCCGGTTTTGTCCGGTGAAGCCTTCCTATCCTATCCTATCTCCTAACTCGAAGGTCGTTGGGGCACCACAGATGATCGTTAAACCAGCGTACTACATCTTTCTCTGTCCTCAGCAACCCTCATTCCTTCGCTCAGTGTCAAGCCAGTCCATTCTCGAATGTTGTCTTCCCACCTCTTTTTCTGTCAGGGCAGCAGTTGTTTGTGCGATCCTGGAGAGTACTTCCTGTCGAGACCCACTGTCTGATACAATGGCTCCTAAATATCTGAAGCTTTGCAACGTGTTGCGGGATTGGCCTCGGGCTTTGATGTCCATGTTGATGCCATTGGTATTGTTGGTTATCATTCTGGCCTTCTCTGCGCTTATTTCCATTCCAATGGCTCTGGAGATGGTGTAAAGTCTCTGCACCAGCTGTTCAAGTTTTTGTTCCTCTCCAGCCAATTTCCTCTGCAAATCGGAAGTTGGATATTGATCTGTCCCCTAACTCTCGCAGGACACAGTACACAGTACGCGGTAGGAGTAGATGACCTCTTTAAAGGTATGGACAAGTGAGATCGCTGTCTTTTGTAATTGTCCCTTGAATACGTGGAGAGAGACGGAAGTGATTTTTGGAAAGCTATCTTGTATGCATGTTTTGGCTGAATCGTCTAATGATAAGTACCTGTAACATTTTGTGGGTCAAGCCGCGATCTACGCCATAGCCACGGGTTCGACTGCAATAACAAGCAAGTCAACGTTACGAGAGGCAGTCATCGAGGGTAGCCGCCAACAAGTTGCGTCGGAGGGATCAACATACTGGGACTACATCCCCGAAAGATTCGGTTTGACTGCAAGGGCGTGTAGTCGACGAAGAGTTGCTTCGTGAACAACAGATCGGGACCATGTGGTTGCCGCAAGAAAGACTACGTTGAGGGACAGTCTTGGAGCTACATCGCCAGTATTACAGAGAGCGACGAACGGACGTCGCGTCTACATCAGCAAAAGAGCATGGATTCAGGATTGATAGATTACCGTCCCCGGACACCGAAAAAGAGCATTTACATCAACGCCAGCGTGGTGCCGCGTCGCATACGACGATGACAGCGGGGCCTGCGTCAGCGAAGGCGACTAGCGACAGGCATCCGCACTACTGCAGACAGTGTGCTGTTCTAGAACAGTCTAGAAAGATGCAGCATAATCAAGAACTTTCCAGAAAATAATCAATCTAAGAAAGGGGTATTCTATATTTACGAGTGAGCTTTATGCTATTGTAATGGCTCCAAACTACATTATGACTTTACCGTTAGAGCTTTTTGGTTTTCTGATTTGTGTCGATTCAAAACATGGTAATTCCAAAATAAGAAATGAATTCATATATGAAATTAAACATATGATCCATTGTATATTATCTAGAGGTATAGTTGTTGATTTTTGTTGGGTTCCAAGCACATTGTGGAATTCATTGGAATGAAGTGTGCGTGTGTGATCGTGACAAGTTAGCCAAAGAAGGAGCACAGAGATCATTAGATTCTATTTCTGTCAACAATTTGAATATGTGTTATCCTGAAATGGTATTCTTTATTAGAAAAAGCAGTATGTCATGATACTAGCATTACAAAGATTACTATACCGAACTGTTCACGACAGTTGTCAAAATTAATATACAAGTTAAGAGTGAACGCATGGAATACTAAATATTCCGCAGATATTCAGTGTATGTGTTGCAAAAATATAGCAGTTTACCATATTTTATTTGAATGTCCAGTTTTAAATGAAATGTTTGAAAACCAAGGACATCATTTGACTGAATATGGACATTCTTTAGATGATGTATTACATCATTCACAGATAACAGCAATTGTGAAAATTATTGCTGTGACGCCTATTGGTAGACTTTTATAGTTTGGTGTTAAATCCCTCTTCCCCTTTCATTCCATTTTGTTATAAGTGTGACGTGGGGTTTTATTGTTGCTGGGCTCTGCACAATGGACTGCTATTACCCACTCGTCTTAGTCTATGGGTATCGCTAGTAATCTCCCTTTGACTTCACTTAATACATTTATTTGTTTAGCTCGGTCTGTGTTTAGGCTGGGGTACAGAGATAGATAGAAAAATGGTAAAAGATCACTGTCACACTAGCTTTCACACGGCTATGAAACATATGTAGTCCAGCCACTTGATAACAGTAAAAATCACACATTTATTTCCTCTACTCTATACACGAGGGCATCGGTTCCGTTCTAATGAAATAACATTGACAGTACCCAGACTAAAATCAATTTTTGAACTTTCTTTGTGCATTGCGTCTCAATATACTTTGATAGAGATTAAGTAAATTTCTTCTTGTGTAGTGGTTATGTAACGATTGAAGCGCGCATGATAGATCCGAACGTTTTCTGTTGCAAAGCATGCAATGATAGCATGTATTTACCTTTGATTTGATTTTGCGCTGTTGCTAGAAGAAGCATTTTGTCGATATTGTTGAGAATTTTCTGGGGTTATTTGTTTATTATCGATCGAAGTTTCCAGATCTGTCTCGTAAAAGTTAACGATTTTTCTAAACCGAGGAATGTTCTTTGACGTAAGGCAGTGCACAGTTCCGGTGACGAGTTTTATGTCACATGTGTTCGAAGTTTCTCTCAATTGCTGAGAAGCACTGACTGCTTGTAAACAAGTGATTTTTGAAGTGTTTTTTTTGGGAAAGCGATCTTGTATGCAGTTGTTGGTGTTTGCTGAATACCTTTGGAAAACTTTATACGACGACTCCTGCCTTGTTGCTGAGTGAACAGGCTGCGTAGATAAACGAATTCGAGTTATACATATCAAGATTCAAGCATCGGGGCAGAATCCACTATTGATAAATACGTGTAACACCAGGGATCTTGGTCAAAGTAGGTCCCTTTAACTACTGAGATAATTTCCTGGTATCTTTCTTCCTGCCTTTCAGCCATCTCTGTTTACCTACCTTTCTATTAGTTTTCTTTGTCTTTCTTTTTGTTTAAGTTAAAACATTTAACACGCCATTTTTAAACAACTGAAAGTTACGCCTAACCGTAAGAAAGGCGAGCATCTTATAATTAAATTGACTTGAAGAAGGTAAATGCTAACACAGTATCTTTAAAGTAATCGGTAGGAGGCGCATTTATTATATAATCCATGTACTTAAATGTTCTAAAGCTCTCTGCACTTTACAATAGGCTGTAAATATGTATAGCACTGTCTGTGCGTTGGACTTTCAGTTTGTGAATGCAATTGTTGATGCTGTTGGCGTCTGTTGTAGAAAAAAGTTCAGAACATTATAACGACGATTCTCGCCTTGTGCACGGAGCTGAGTGGATACGAGCACGAGTTAACGCAGAATCAATCATCGGGGGGCTGAGTCGACCTTTTGTCTTGTAACAGCGTGGCGTGGTGGGTTGTGACCCCGTGACTTCAAGCCTTGGGGGTGGGAGGAAATTTCGAAAGGGTGGGTGTTGGGGTAGGTGGTAATGGGCGTCAACAAATATTCGTCATCATTGCGTCAAACCCAGGATTATCTTTCCTAGCGTTGAGGCAGTCATGTAGTATGTCAGGTAGGTTATGCAAGTGTCCGCGAGCACGTATACAATGCAACGCATTTATAAATACTGGAGGCATTCATTAACCTTCTGCGCACTTTAGACTGCATTTACATGATTGTGTCGGTTCGGCCTAGTCGTATGCTTTTAAATAAGTGTCGACCGTTTGTTTTTTGTTTGTGTTGTTGTTATTACCGGTGGTTTTTTTTGTCCTTTTTCTTCAAGGTCGGTCATTTATCACAAGAAATAAATGTATACGTCCTCCAAGAACGGTCACGGCGGTCTACAGTAGTTGTACAATCTGATATTCGGTGTTTGCATGCAACGAGCTGCCGCAGTAGTCATTTTCATAACAGTGTCCTCCGTTGCTGTGAATGATGGCTAGCTAAAGAAAGGTAAGATTATGTTCATTTTATCAGTGAAGGAGAATCAAATTGATTTTCCTAGATCTTTCAAGATTAATGCTTCTGATTTTGGAATCGATTTTTATTTCAATTCTCGTTGTAATTGTTTTAATGGTAGGCTTACAATTCTTAGCATGGGACTAACTGCGATTCTGCTTCAAATTATGATTTGTTATTCGTATTGTTTGTTTTGCAGTATTATCATTTTTTGGTTTCAATGGTAAACCGGATTCGGATATACATTATTTAAACAGGTGTTTAATATACGCGAATTGTATCTGTTTTTATCTTGTGGTATGCCTAGTTGTAACCATTTCCTACTTTCTTCTTTATCACAAGTGTGTTATACAGCCGTTATTTTAAAATAAATAATGAAAATATCCCACTTATAAGGTCATTTAAATAATTATGTAGGTTAGCAGATATCAAGAATTAGAAACAGCTTAATACACACTATGAAAAATAGGCTCTGTTCTATAACATTTTAAAACACTTTTTCTAAAGCAACAATTGCAATTTGCGCCATTGACTATATTATACCCCCCCTTTCCCCCCCCCTCCCCCCTCCCCCACCTTCTTCTCCTCTTTCCCCACCCACTTTACCACTCATCCTCTTTAACATCATGCTCAGAAAGTGAGGGGAAACAACTTTGGCCTGCTTGCCCGCATGTTGCGCCCAGAGTTGTCTAACGTTTGACGGACATTCTTTGCAAACGAACGCAGTTTCTCACCTGCAATTTCTGCTCTGTTCTCCATCAAATCTTCCGGATTAACCGAAAGGTTGATTTCAGTTGCAATCCTGGCTAGCTCCGCTAGTTCGGCCTTGCACTGCTCTGCAACCACCACAGCCTGTCCCTCTCCCCTTTGCCCCTTAGAAAAGCTTGCAGCTCGGGGTAGCTTTCATACTGTTCTGAGACGAGACGTCCGCCCGGATAACTCTAGGTAACTAAAAACAAAACAAAATGACCAGTTACCTCCCATTTCCGAATAAGGCCTATTAATAGTGAAAGAATAATCACCCAGAGTACAGTAGGCCTCAATCGGCTCTATGCCTCTAGGCTTCTCTATAAACAATGACTAACTAACTACATGTAACTAACTAATCCAGAGTACACATCAGATTTGATGTGAGGTGAACATTTTCGTTCTCCATGTCTTTGTTATACGATCCAACACTCCTTTATGCAGTAATTTCTTTCAACAGATCCGTCTGTTTGAATTTTCTAATAACATTTTTGTGGCTGTAATAATTATTTCCTGGGTTATATTTTTTTCTTATCATAATGGCTCGTCGGATCTAGATTGTCTTTTCGTCTCCCTGTCTTCCGCGCACTGTTTCTTACATTTTGTGAGTTTACTTTTGTTTTAAAAATAATAATTGGACAAAAGCATTTTTTTTAATGAAAAATGAAAATTAAGTTATAAATATGTTTTTTTGATGGCCAAGCAAAGTAATTTCAGTGATGCTAGTTTTTAAAAATTGGATTTATTATGTTCTTTAAAAAAAAAAGTAATTAATTAATTAATTAGTTTATTTATTTAGTACTTCTTTGTTTGTTTTGCTGATTTATTTGGATTCGGCAATCTAAGAATACCTGACCAGGTGTTCTCTTCACCGATGTAAAATTGTCTTTAATTATTGCCTATTTTTTTTAATTATTCGTTTTATTTTATTTCACGTTATTTCATTATTCTATTATGTCCTATTTTTTTCGTTATTTCTGCATATTATTTTATTTGTTTGTTTGATTATTTATTTGTGTTCCTTTATCAAAAATTGATTTTTTTTCCACTCACAACTGCCTATCCTATCCTGTCCCGTAACCCGGAGGTCGTAGGGGCACCACAGATGATAGGGGCACAACTGCGCGTGGCCCAAATGGCAAAAGTGTAGGCTTGTCAGAGGCCCTGCGGGAATTCAAGGAACATTTTCACTTTTCTTACCTCTGTAACTCGCAATAATAATAATATATTTTGAAAAGAAAGTCTGTAAAAGCTCTTCAAGTTATTATATTACGACGGGAATTTTCGGGAAGAGGGGATACTCCGCTATGTGTGTGCATCTTTCCTTTCCTTTGAAAATGTTATTATGATGACCATTTACCCTACATTTTTCCAGACCCGGTGTTTTTCGAATTTTGGAATTTATGAGCAACCTGCCGGAAAGTGAGGGGAAAAGGGGAGAGAGAGAGAGAGAGAGAGAGAGAGAGAGAGAGAGAGAGAGAGAGAGAGAGAGAGAGAGGGGGGGGGGGAGGTAGAGGTTGGGGTGAAAGATGGTCTTGTTCGAAGTTAGGAATTCAATATGGGACTTTCTCTAACACGAATTCGTCGTTGTGACCTCTGCGGGGATCTGCAAATAAAAATGACCCATAAGAAAGATGTTGTAGATTTTCTTTTAGCATTTTTATATTTAAAGGGTCGGAGTATTTAGGATGTGTTGTTGTTGTTATTGTTGTTGTTGTTGTTGTTGTTGTTGTTGTTGTTTTTTTGGGGGGGGGACAAATGAGTTTACTTCCGAACATGGTATTGTTGTCACATTCACAGATGTTATAATGATAGGTAATGGTTGCGCAACCCGACTGCTTAGCTTGGAATGTTAGGCCTCTCTTCCTTGTTTTGTAAACAAACAACTGTGTCTGTTATCCCCCACCTTTCTCTGCGGTGCTATTTTAAAAAAAAATTTATAAATTAAAATATACATTAGGAATTAACACACTGATTACTAAATACTCCCTAGAGATTCAGTCTATATGTAATATGTACAGGTCTATCTATACATCACATTATATTTGAATGCTTCTACGGATGAGAGTATAAACCGAGGTGTTAGTTTGTGCACGCACGCACTCCATTGCATGGACTCTAAAGATCCTGACGCTCATGTGCTAGACGGGTGAATGCCTGCTATACAAATACACCCAGCACGCACTAGGTCCCTTCCAGTGCCCAGGATTGTGCTCAGTTGTCTGTGCGTCAGACTATGCGCCCAAAGGTTGCAGATGGGCGCCTGGGGCGGCTTCAGTTAAATCTTGAGCTGGAAAGGCGCTAAATTAAAGTGATGAAATAAAATAAATGCCCGGTTTTAAAAGACATGTTTGAAGAAAATGGACGTAGCATCAATCATTGAAAATGAACATTCTGTAGAGGAAGAGCTGCATCATCCCAATGTTTGTAGGAGTTGTGAAAGTTATTGGTAGATCTCATGCTGTTAAACTTGTATAGACTATTATGATTGTAATTCACTCCCACTCACTTCCACCCTTAAAATGTAATTAATGTGTTTCAAAAAGTTTAATTTTAAATGTCTAATATTAACGGTATACCTTATGTGTGAACAGACAGTAAATTAAAGATTGATTGAATTTTTTTAATTTTAATATTTATTTTTAAGAATCAACCTTCAAGCTGTCAAGAGGCACATAATATTGTGGATTTATTTCAAACTGTACTTATGAAAGAGTTTTTCATTTGTAAATGTTTGGTTCCATTTGGAAACGTGTCATATTGGGGGCTTTTTAAGTATCGGTCTACCTTACTAATTGTTCCTCTTGTTTTCTCTCCACATCCAAGTAGCAAATATTTCCCTTTGTCAAGTGCTCAGTGTCAAGCCAATCCATTGTCGAATGTTGTCCTTACACACACACGCAACCGCAACCGTGACCGTGTAGAAACGCCGTTGTGATGACTTTCATGAAACTCTACATACGTTACCTTGACATTTTTACAAATTTGTCAATTTTTTGAAGCTATCCCTAACTCTAACCCAAACCCTAACCCAACCCTTACCCCTTAACATAACCCTAAGCCTAACACAGCCCTAACCCTAACGGAACACTGTTTTGACGTCAAAATAACGGGGTCCGTCAAAATAAAGTACGTAGTGTTTCAAGTGTATGTCAGAATAACGGCGTTTCTACCTAGCCTTACACACACACACACACCCACACACACACACACACACACCCCCCCCCCACACACACACACACAGGCAAGGTTACGCAGTATTATAATGACTTTCCCGAAACGCCACCTACGTTGTGCTGACAATGGGTCATATTTCGTCCCCATTTTTAAGTACTTTGCGGTGTTCGAACCCTAACCCTAACGGATCACTGTTCTGACGACAAAACAAGTAGGCATGTCAATACAAGTTATGTAGATGTTCACTGATTTGTCCAGATAATACTGTGTAAACAAGGACACACACACACACACGTGTACAAGTATATTATGGACAGTCTACCCTCGTAGGATCAATTTAATGGCATGTCTTACCCGGTTTGATTTCGTGAGTGTTTAATTTGCCGTTTCAGCAAGCCACAGCCCTTTTTTTTAAACTGGAAGAAAGTTTATTTGACTTGACTTGAAATAAATATCGGCCACAGCCGTTAGCGAGACAAAATAAAAACAGTACGCTGCATTTTTTGGCGGGTCGCGATATATCTGTAAAACTCATTAGCTAGTTTCTACGGCAGTAGAAGTAATGCACCCCTTTTTTCTAACAGAACAGGCGAAGTAGGCCTACTCTTAGGTTTAGCCTACGTACTAGTTATAACTGCGTATATTTTCACAGCCTCTGTAGTTGAGAGTTCTTAACTTGCGTGAATTATTTCTTCGCCAAGATTACACATTTTATACGCTTTCTACTCGTTCGGAAGTGAGATATTGTTTTCTCCGGGTCTAATGTAAGTAACAGGTGATTTTGTTTTTAAAATACTAGTAGTCTTGTAGCATATAAGAAGAAGAAGAAGAAGGAGGAGGAGAATGATACTGGGTGTTATATGCCCGCTTTCCCCAAAATCACTTGTCAGGCTCATAGTGCGCTGATCTGTCCCAACATCCACGCTCACATGTTTCACCCACTGTCACATACACATCTACCACTCGAACATGCGGTGTAAAGGCCGGGGCGCCGCTATTAGAAGACTGATAAAACTAATGTTAATTTTTAAAATTTTAGAATGACTGCACGTCCCATACCATTATTGAAGGAGGGCAGAAACCAGATTACCTGGAAAAAAAAAACCTCGGTGACATGAATAGTCTCGGACCTACGTCACATAAGTTTACCCCTTGCAAGAATCGAACCCCAGACCTTCGGTATAGAAAACCGGCGGCTAACTGCACGACGAGGCCTTTTTATAACCTTAGCTTATCTTTAGAGTCTGGAGTAGTTACATTGGGTTGGTCAATTCTAACTTCAGGTTCCACTATATTTTCCTGGAAGTGTATTTCAGCAACATCACACTTCCTTTTGATATGCTTATAATTGTTCTTCTTTATTTGATCAAAATCAAACTTTTCACGTGTAAGACTAGGGAGGCGATCAATTCATTATTAACTCTATGTGTCAACAATACAATGCCCTGAGACAGTAGAGTATTATAGTTAGTGCACCGACTTTGGATGCTGAATTACCAAGCGTCAGATTTACTACCTGATCACATCATTGAATTTTTCTATAGGATATCGCAAATAAACAGATGATACAGTAAACACACGGATACATACATCTGTGGACTACTTGTTATTTTTTTTCCAAGTTGCCCATGTAGGCTATGTCGCATGACTTTCAGCATCCAAAGTCGGTGCACTAACTCTATTAGTCTCGGAGCACTGTACTGTTGAAACATCAGTGGGATTGACGTAGTACAGTGCATATTGACATTGACCTAACAAGGATTGTAGAGTAAACCGCTGGTCCAAGTTTTACGATTTTGTTTTACTCGAGTTTGCCCTTGTTTGCGCGTGTGGTGTGAGTGTATGAGGGGAGTGGAGTCGGGGGTAGGTGTGTGTGACTGTATGTCATTCTGTATCATGTGGTGTGTGTGTGTGTGTGTGTGTGTGTGTGTGTGTGCATGTGTGGGTGTGTGTAGCAGTGCAAATATGTGCGTGAATGTGTAAGTGCATGTGCCTGTGTGCGTGTGTGTGTGTGTGTGTGTGTGTGTGTGTGTGTGTAGGTGTGTGTGTTTCTCTGTCCTCAGCAGCCCTCATGACTTTACTCATTGTCGAGCCAGTCCATTCTCGAATATTGTCTTCATAAAAGGAAAAAAAAACAAAAAACAACTAGGCCTACTTGCCTTTGACTTAGCCCTATCTAATGCCGCATCTCGCGACTTCGACATAACCGTAATAGGTAGTTTAATATGTTGTAACAGCTGTTCATTCGCTAGTTCAGTTTCTTCGACAAAACAGTGTTTATTCTCCATAGGTATTTATTCGGTTATCCGGTGTTTTTTTTTATGTAGGCCTAGTTCAGTATGAGGTAATACACATTGCTGCGATCGGTAGAAAGTATCGCCAAAACTCCCGCTAACAGCAGGTGAAAGTATTCCACCCATCCCTTCAAAGTATACTTTGGGCTCGCTGCTAGCCGCGGATGCGAACCGTAGTACTGTTAAAAGTGACGGAAAGAGCGGAATATTGCTACAAGGGTTCGGGTAAGGGTTAGTTGTAGATCTATCCCTAGCCCTTGCCCTAACCATTTTCTCTACAAAAATGCTCTTTTTCTGTCCCAAAAACCCATTTGCCTTCTTGGATTCTTAAATTGTATGAAACCAAGTGAGCACACCATCCGGCGTCAATAAACGGTTCGGAAATATTCTCAAACGGTTCGTAAAAGACAGTTGACCTAGAAACAAATACACCATGACCTAATTCGTCGCCTATAGGAGACGAAACTTACTTTTCCGTTTCTAGTCTTTCAGCGACACTAGGGACATACTTTGGCCTACTGCGCAGCGTGTGCCTGGAGTATAATTTCTTTCGATCGTAGCTATGTGCAGTGGGTGTTCAGTATACGCAACAGGCAAACCAGATGTCTTTGACTAGTTGATGAACGTTAATATACTACAGGGTATTTATATAGCGCTTTTTCCTAATGATATCAGTTCAAACGTCTTCTCCAAATTCTCAGAGAAGAAGTTGAGGCAGCAGTGCATTCGCTGAAGAAGGGGAAGTCCGCGGGAGTGGACAACATACCCGCGGAGTTGCTTCAAGCAGGAGGAGAATCGATGATTGACGCCCTCGCCATTATTTGCAACAAGGCCTTGCTGAGTGAGGAGTGGCCTTCACCATGGACCAAGTCGCTTGTCATTACTCTTCCCAAAAAAGAAAGTAACCTTCAGGAGTGTGAAAATTACCGCACCATCAGCCATCCCAGCAAGGTCTTCCTGAAAATAATACTCAACATGTTGAAACCACAAGCTGAACAAATCATAGCTGAAGAACAAGCAGGATTCAGGGCAGGGCGAAGTACCACTGAACAGATTTTCAACCTCAGAATAATCTGCGAGAAATACCTACAGCACCTATATTATGTCTTTGTAGACTTCAAGAAAGCGTTTGACAGAGTCTGGCATGCAGCTCTGGGGGCAACCATGAGAGTGTACAACATCAGCCTCAACATTATTGAAGTTATCAAAAGCCTGTATGACAAGGCTACCAGTGTAGTCCTCCACAACAGCGCCATCGAGAATTGGTTCAGAACAAGAATCGGTGTGCGTCATGGATGCCTCTTCTCTCCTACACTCTTTAACATCTTCCTAGAGCGCATCATTTCATATGCCCTTGCAGATCACAAAGGCACAATCAGCATAGGGGGTTGAACAATTTCCAACCTCCGTTTGAGGGATGACATTGATGGATTGGCTGAAGAGGAACAAGAACTTGAACAACTGGTACAGAGGCTTGATTCCACCTCCAGAGCCTATGGAATGGAAATAAGTGCAGAGAAGACCAAAATGATTACCAACAAAAATAATGGCATCAACATGGACATCAAAGTCCAAGACCAATCCCTCAACACAGTGCATAGCTTCAAATATTTAGGAACCATTGTATCAGTCAATGGGTCCCGACAGGAAGTCCTCTCCAGGATCGCACAAACAAGTGGAAAGACAGGACCATCAGTCCACATTCCAAGGTAAGGCTGCTGCGCTCCATTGTTATCTCCATCTTCCTATATGCTTGTGAAACATGGACCCTCACAGCAGATCTCCAACGAAGAATACAAAGCATGAAGAGATGAGGTGCTACAGAGGACTTCTGGGCCTTTCCTATACCCAGCACATCACCAACATCGAAATCCGACAGACCATCACACAAGCCATTGGACAACACGATAACATGCTCACAGTGGTTAAGAAACGGGAACTCCGATGGTATGGCCACAATACCAGAGCATCAGGCCTTGGAAAGACAATCCTACAAGGCAAGGAGGTAGAAGAAGAGGGAGAGAGAGAAAAAGATGTGGGAAGACAACATTCGAGAATGGACTGGCTTGACACTGAGTGAAGGCATGAGGGTTGCTGAGGACAGAGAAATATGGAGTACGCTTGTTAAACGATCATCTGTGGTGCCCCAACGACCTTCGAGTTACGGGATAGGATAGGATAGGATAGGATAGGATAGGATAGGATCAGTTCAAAGCACAGAACATTAATTATTGTGTTACCAAGAATACCTTTGGCCATGTGCGCCACAAACAGCCGTTGTAGAAGGGAAAACAATGGCAGGAAAAATACTGGGAGTGTATTTCACCTACAGGATGATATAAATAGAGAAGAGTGTTATTGTCCTAGCAACATTTCACTGCAGCCAGGAAAGTAACACTACCCCTATGACGGCAAATAAGACTTTCAGAGGAAAATAGATCCACTGACATGCATTCTGTACTATGTCAAGGGAAGTGTTATTATTTTAGTAAAATTATATCCTCCCCCATTCCTCCTTTCCCTCCCACTTCCCCACCCCCCCCCTCGTCCACAAATCCTCTCCACACTGTTCGGAGGCAAATAAGATTTCCAAGATCTAGAAGAAAGCATTGCTATAGTACTCAGTGTTTTTAATCGAACTATCTAAGGCCTATTATTTTATATTTGATCATAAACCCCTCTTGTCTTATCGTGGCTATTCCCTTTTTATTTTATTTAAAAAAAAATAGTTTCGTCGCTTTGTTCTTCGCTATGTTATACATTGAATCAGCAGCCAACCATTCATTCACCTAATACAATGCTCTCTCTGTTTCTGGCTGTCTCTTCCCCTCACTGACCCCTCTCTGTCTCTTCCCCTCACTGACCCCTCTCTGTCTCTTCCCCTCACTGACCCCTCTCTGTCTCTTCCCCTCACTGACCCCTTTCTGTCTCTTCCCCTCACTGACCCCTCTCTGTCTCTTCCCCTCACTGACCCCTTTCTGTCTCTTCCCCTCACTGACCCCTCTCTGTCTCTTCCCCTCACTGACCCCTCTCTGTCTCTTCCCCTCACTGACCCCTTTCTGTCTCTTCCCCTCACTGACCCCTCTCTGTCTCTTCCCCTCACTGACCCCTCTCTGTCTCTTCCCCTCACTGACCCCTTTCTGTCTCTTCCCCTCACTGACCCCTCTCTGTCTCTTCCCCTCACTGACCCCTCTCTGTCTCTTCCCCTCACTGACCCCTTTCTGTCTCTTCCCCTCACTGACCCCTCTCTGTCTCTTCCCCTCACTGACCCCTCTCTGTCTCTTCCCCTCACTGACCCCTCTCTGTCTCTTCCCCTCACTGACCCCTTTCTGTCTCTTCCCCTCACTGACCCCTTTCTGTCTCTTCCCCTCACTGACCCCTCTCTGTCTCTTCCCCTCACTGACCCCTCTCTGTCTCTTCCCCTCACTGACCCCTTTCTGTCTCTTCCCCTCACTGACCCCTCTCTGTCTCTTCCCCTCACTGACCCCTCTCTGTCTCTTCCCCTCACTGACCCCTCTCTGTCTCTTCCCCTCACTGACCCCTCTCTGTCTCTTCCGCTCACTGACCCCTTTTTGTCTCTTCCCCTCACTGACCCCTTTCTGTCTCTTCCCCTCACTGATCCCTCCCCTTCCCCCTATCTTCCCTTCCCCCTCCTTTCTCCCCCCCCCCTCCAACCTTCCTCCAGAAGTTCTTCGCAGTTCAGTCACTAAATACACATCCTTTAAAAACACCTTTGACAACATTTTTTTTGAAAGTTTATTAATTTCGAGTTCTTCATTAATGACATTCATTAAATGGTTTTAAATTAGTTGTGCGTGTGTGTTTGTGTGTGTACTGACCTTGATTGTAGTGTTCCAATATGATATCATTGTTATAAAGTTATTTTGTTATATTAATTGTTATTTTTGCAAGCCCCAAGGGCAAGATGTAAAACAATACACCTAGTGCTTACGCTTTTACACTTGTTAAATAACATTGTTCTCTTCTTGCTTCTCTCTCTCTCTCTCTCTCTCTCTCTCTCTCTCTCTCTCTCTCTCTCTCTCTCTCTATCTCTCGCTCGCTCTTTCTCTCTTTCGAAATGTTTGATAAATTGTTTTTAAACCCTGTCTGAGACATTAAAAAAGACATTAAAGACATTAAAAAAGACATTAAAAATTCTAAATTAATTGTCAAATTCTCTCTCTTTCTCTCTCTCTCTCTCTCTCTCTCTCTCTCTCTCTCTCTCTCTCTCTCTCTCTCTCTCTCACTCTCTGTTTAAAATGTTTGTTTTAATGTCTTTTTCACCGAAATGATAAGACAAAAACAAATGAAAACAAAATAAAATAAAAATAAATAAATACAAAGAAAATAAATTGGAAAAAAAAAAAACCAACAACAACAACAAAAAAAACACAACAACATAATTATGATCAAATAACATCGACGAGTCTCATATAAACTTACTAACTGAAGAACCAATGAACGTCTTCGCTAAACTAATACATACACCAAAACTAATATTGCCCAAAGACGTAACATGATTAGGCAAACTATTACGCAGTTGATTGCATTCAAATAAAACATGTTCAAAGAAAACATTTCATTACATATACATTTGACGTTCGTACAATATTTAGTTCTGATGGAATTTAGATATATTCTATAAGCCATCGTCACAACAGTTCTGGGAATGCCAATATGTTGGTCAAAGAGTTGATTAAAATGACATTTAGTTTTAACTTCCTTTTCAGTTAAAACATGCATCTCTTTAACTGACAGGGGTATATTTAATTTTACTGCATTATTATTTTCGGCACCAGTTTTTGCAGCTCGGTCAGCCCAGTCATTAAAGAGAAAACCACAATGAGAAGGAACCCAACAAAAGTTAACTTCTGTTCCATTAATTATAACACTATGAATCAAGTTCTTAATTTCAAAAATAATTTCTTTTCTTTCTTTACTGTTATTAGATTTTAGAGCTTCTAAAACTGATTTTGAATCAACACAGATGACTACACTACAAACATGTAATGGGAGATTTATAATTCTATTTAAAGACATCAGTATTGCTATCAATTCTGCAGTGAAAATGGAATATCCTTTTCCTAAATAAAATGATTCTGTACCGTAATTTTAAAGTCAGGAATAACAAAACCTGCTCCCGCATTACCATTTTCTAAGACCGATCCGTCAGTGTATATCTTAAGTTGTGCTGAATACCTTTCATATAAATGATTACGAACATCAATTATCATTAAACCTGGGTTATTATACTTAGTTTCATTTGTTAAAAGAATGTCAAAGTTAGCATTTTCGAGTTCCCATACAGGTATTGGTGACACTATGTTCTGATTACATACAAAATCTGTTTTTTCAAGATGTTTCGGAATTATGTCATATATATAAGTTGCTATCGTTTGAAAACATTTAATTTTTTGTGAATGTTTAGGATAAGATATATCTGATCTTAAATATAGTTCCTCATGCGTACTATTATCTACTGCATTTGCTCTTAGAACATACTTAGCGCATGATAATTTTCTCCAATCGTCCAAAGGCATAACTCCAGCTGTTTCATACGCTCGCATTGTGTTAGTGTGTACAGGAACTCCAAGAGCCAATTTGATAGCCTTACTGTCTAAACTCTGTATTTTTTTAATATAGCATATAGGGGCAGAAAAATAAGCCTCCTGGCCGTACGTTAATTTAGATCTAACAAGCGCACATGCTAAATGTACTAGAGATTTAGGGTCCTGTCCCCAAGGTTGTTTGAGGATAATTTTTAATAAATTATAACTTTTGACAGCTTGTTGAATTAAATATTCAATATGTTTTTTCCAATGTAATTTATGGGTAAAATAGACACCTAGGAATTTAACTTCTTTTACATATTTTAATTCCTCATGTTCAATGTAAATTTTAGGCAGTTGTCTAGGTTCATGACCATTAGTAAACAAAATCATACTAGATTTTTCTTTAGATAGTTCCAATCCATTTTGATTCATAAAATAAGTAATATTATTTATTTCTAGTTGGTATAATTTTGCAACATGTTTAATTTCATAAAGAGATGTTTTCCGTCTCAAAGATACATTCATCCAAAGGGCAATATCATCAGCGTATTGAACAATCGATATTCGTTTGCTTATAACTCTTGGTAAATCATACAATAAGATATTAAAAAGAAGCGGTGAAATTACTGAACCTTGTGGAATTCCCATATCTATAGTGCGATGAGTAGAATATGAATTTCCAACCTTCACACTCATTTTACGACCTTTAAGAAAGGTTCTGATGTAATTATAAATATATCCAGATAATCCTATCTGCTTCAACTTGTACAATAGACGAGCGTGCCAGACCCTGTCATACGCTTTTTTTATATCAAAAAATGTAGCCAAAATGCTTTTTCTTTTAGCAAATTGCCTCTTGATGTGAGTGCTTAATTTTACTAAATGATCTACTGTTGATCTGCCTTTTTTAAATCCTGCCTGGTTATTTGGGATGACATTATATTTACAAAAAAAATAAGTTAGTCTATCCAATATAATCTTCTCCATTAATTTACTTACATGAGATGTTAAAGAGATAGGTCTGTAGCTAGATGTTTCAGCTCGAGGTTTACCAGCCTTTAAAATGGGTATTACTAGAGAAGATTTCCATATATCAGGCAAAACTCCTCTTTTCCAGCATATTTGAATAATTATAAGCAGAATACGAATCCATTCATCAGGAAGATGATTTAATAACGTATACGACATGCCGTCAAGTCCTACAGCAGACTTTTTTGAACCAAAAGAAAATAAAGCATCTTTAAGTTCTGCTAGAGATATGTTTGAATTAATAAAAATAGAATTGTCTGGACAAGGATCTTCATACTGCTTTGTAATTTCCATAATTTTTCTAGTTTGTAAAATATTACATGACAAACTTGTAGAATTACTTCCATTTGAAAAAACATTTACAAATTCTTCTGCTTTCTCCTTGGGAGAAGGAAAAGTATTATTAACTAATTTAATAGGACACTGTGGTAAGTTAAAACCATTTCTCATTTCAGCAACCTTTTTCCAAGTCTTAAAAGAATCTTGTGAACTAGAAATTTCATTGAAACAAAACGTGGACCAAAACTGTCTTTTTTCAGCAGCTATTATTTTGTTACATGTTATTTTTGCTTTTTTCATATCATTAAAATGTTGGTCTGATCGTGATTTTAACCAATTTTTATACGCATGTTTTTTCTGTTTTACTGCTGCTTCACAAACCTCATTCCACCATACATTACCATTGCGAGATTTTTTCTTAGCTGATCGTTTTTGAGGAATAGAACTACTAGCAGCTAAATGAATGTTTTTAATAAAAGTTGAATACATATTATTTATGTCATCATCATGCACAAAATCTGTATTATAAGACATTAATAAACTTTGAAATAACTCCCAGTTCGCACGATTATAAACGTACTTTGGAATAACATCAACATCTGTTTGAGTGTCAATATTATTATTCAACGTTGTAACGATAGGCAGATGATCGCTGCCCAGAGAATCAGTCTGAATATCCCACTCACAGTCAATGGCTAAAGTAGATGAAACAAATGTCAAGTCAATAGCTGATGGTCGATGAGAAGAAACGTCAGGTATACGGGTGACTTGACCATCATTTAGCAAGATAAGGCTGGAATTTAAAACAGTTTCAACAAAAGACATATTTGTTGTATGTAGACAGTCTGTGTCCCATATCGGCGAATGTGAATTAAAATCACCGTTAATTATCCAGTTTTCGGTGTCCGGAATAGCTTGAATCCAGTCAAAACTGTTGTTAATAGGACCTCTTGGAAAATATACTGTCAAAATATTCAAACATAAATCCTTGTTGACCTTGAGTTCAATACACGCTGAAAAAACGTCACTCGCATCTTTAGGTACTGGAGAGCTTTTCACATTATAGCCCAAGTCGTTCCTAATATAAATAGCAGTTTGAATTTTATTCCTACCGAAGTTAGTAACTGGCGGATAATAAAAACCTTGAAGCTTGGGTAACTTATTCCTGTTGATGTTTAAAGATTGCAATGTTAATACGTGATGATCCTTATTGGATAAATAGTTACATAAATACTGTACATTTGTAGAAATGGATCGACAGTTCCACTGGAAAACTGATAGTCGCTCTGTTTTCATAAATAAATAAAAAATAATAATACAAACACCAAAATTAGTCAAAGAAATAATAACAATAGTTACCAAAAGTTTGCTTAGTTACAGAAAATAAAATTAAAATATTGTTAATCCAGATCACAGCAATATAACTTCCAGTTACCGATAATCAGTCAGTCAGTACCACTTGACGGGAAACACTGGCTTGGGTGCTGGATGCCACCTGCCTCTTATGTCATAAAACCCGAGACAGTCACTTGCCTGGTAGGACCGGGCAAGTTTCCTATGGCTTGGTTTCTTCCACAGAAGACCATTGATGAATCTACCTATGTTTCCAGCCAGGATACTAGATCCCTTTCTGTTTGGGTGAACAGCATCTCTGAGGGTGTATGTCGGCATGTTATCGTGGCTAATGAATGCTACGTTTGGTTCTTCCATCAACTCAGAGAAAGTTAACGCGTTGAAGACATCTTTCTTAGAACGAAGGACCTTGTCCTGGATAGCCGCTACTTTACTGACAACGATCTTGGCCTGAGGATGAAGAGAAGCCACAGTCTTGACAGTGTCCACAAATTCCTTGCTGGCAGATTTAGGATCTTTCCTCTTCAAGTCGTTCACACCCACATGAATCACGACCGCTTTTAGATGAGTGTTAGAACTTTCCGTAAGTTGTTGAAGAGCCCCAATCACATCACCGGTCGTAGATGCTTTGGTTTTAACAACGTCAAAACCATAGGAATCGCCAAGTCGAAGTGCCTGGACCCCGTTCAATACTGAATCGTGCACTATCGCAACCACATCTTCGAACTCTTGTTTT
Organism: Oncomelania hupensis; assembly: GCA_036898135.1. NCBI lineage: Eukaryota > Metazoa > Mollusca > Gastropoda > Littorinimorpha > Pomatiopsidae > Oncomelania > Oncomelania hupensis. The sequence goes on along the minus strand of CM072511.1, from coordinate 146,733,474 downwards.
CGTCCTGTTTTCAGTCTTACGTCATGTGTGTGTTTACTGACGTCATTTACTTCTTGGTTATTTTTGACGTAAGATTCGTTCTGCCTTTGTTCTTTTTTCTTTTAGCATAGCATAGCATAGCATAGTTCGGCGTGCAGGCTAAAAGCCTTTGGCCCTCATAATTAATCTTAATGAGGGTCCACGACCCACCCCCCTGGCATCAGTGCCTACCAATTTAGAATTTTTTAACCTCCAACTTGGTGGAGTAGATGCTATCCTTAAACAATTTGTCCAAACTATTTTTGAACGCATTAAGTGATCCAGCATCCACAGCCTCGGCAGTCAGGTCATTCCAAGGGGTTACCACTCTATTAGTAAAATACTTATTAAATTTGCGAGTATTATTAAAAGTTTTAGTAAGTTTAAATTTGTGACCTCGTGTTAAACCAACATCATCAAAATTTAAAAGAGAACAAGTGGTTAAAGGATCATACAATTTGTGTACAATTTTAAAAATTTCGATTAAATCACCCCGCTGTCTCCTATATTCTAAACTGGGTAAGCTCAGTGACTTCAGCCTCTCCTCGTAGGAGAGCCCTGACATTCCACAGATCTTCCTGGTGAATCTGCGCTGGACACCCTCGATCAAGTCAACATGCCTCCTTAAATATGGGCACCAGACAGGGTTAGCGTACTCCAAGATGGGACGTATAAGGGCCTTAAAGAGGGCGACCATAATGTCCTTGGATTTGTTAATTATAGTTCTTACAAGCAGGGCTGATATTTTGTTGGCTTTCTTAACAGTACTCTCAATGTGATTCTCAAAGCTGAGCTCTGTATCCACTATCACTCCAAGATCCCTCTCTGCACCAGTCGTCTCAATCTTACACCTTTCTTTACCATCATTCATAAAGTACTCATGCTGGGGATTATTTTTGCCCAAATGTAACACCTTACATTTTTCACTGTTAAATTTAAGTAGCCATGTCTCCGTCCATTCAACCAATTTGTCAATACATTGCTGCATTCTCTCCTTAGACTCCTCACTTTCATCAACCTCTGTATATGCCTTTGTGTCATCAGCAAATATCTTTATGTCACACTCTACATTCTCTGGCATGTCGTTTATGAAATATATAAATAATGTCGGCCCCAACACGCTCCCCTGAGGGACACCGCTTGTAACACTTATTTTGTCAGAGCTGTTACCGTTAACAGTCACATACTGGGTCCTGTCAGTCAAGAAACTCCTTATCCATGCAAGTGGGCTGCCACTTATGCCATAACCTTTTAGTTTCTGTAAAAGTCTGCGATGTGGTACAGTATCGAATGCCTTCCTAAGGTCAAGATATACAGCGTCGACTGGGTGGCCTTCATCCAAGGAGGACATCCAGTCATTTATTGTCACCAACAGCTGAGTGACACATGACCTACCCTTGGAAAAGCCAAACTGGTCATCAAGCAGAAGGCCATTCTCGACAAAGTGAGAGCACAGTGCATCTCTGACGAATCCCTCAAATACCTTACAGACAACCGAGGTGAGGCTAACAGGACGATAATTACCCGGTAAACTTTTGATGATTGTTTTTGCCGACATCATTGGATTTTGGGCGATGAGTCAAAAAGTCCGTGGACTTCGGGCGATTGATACTCGATGTTGATGCCACTGATTTTACTGCAGCCGAATAAGAATCGCGTGAAAGGGGTAATTCGCGTACTTGCCTCGTCTGCTCCTCAGCTCGGTCCGAATTCCAAGCTCGTTGATCATGCAATTCCTTGATCATTTTAGCCTGATCAAGTACAGCCAGGTGCAGTGAGGCAATCTTTTCATGCATTTTTTCTATGAAATGTTTTAACTCACTCACAGAATCTTTGCAGTGGCATTGGCAACTCTTGCAGTCAATGTCATCGTCAGTGTTGACCCCAGTCTCTGCAGTCACAGTCGCCAGACCCACTTGCACAATCTGCTGATTCTCGTCGTCCGAAGGCACCTCTTTCTCCATTTTTCCTGTCTGCCTTCTCCTTCTTGCTGCCCTTCTTGCAGTCATATTTTTAGTACTGCTGATTACTTCGGAAACCAGAGAAAAATTTGACACCTACTTTTTAGTCGTTGTTGCCATGATGGAAACCGGAAGTGACCTTTCTGTTTAAAAAAAAAAAGAAAAAAAAGATTGATTTTCCAACAGTGTTTTGTGGTTGTATTTCTCCGCGACGGGCCCTAGCTAGATTAAACCAGGTAACAGAGTTTTCGCAACACAGGGTGATAACTTGTTTAAATGCATTTAGTAAGGTGTAGGCCTTTTCCAATGCTCCCATTCTTTCTACCGCGTGTGCGCCTTGAACTTGCATGAGGGTGCCACAACGCTGTCAGGATTATTGCCTGGGTGCTCGCTTTCAAATTGCTTTACCGTTAAAAGACCCAAAAAAGTAAAAGAATAAATTTATTCAAAAACAGTTTTTAAAAAGTAAAACAAAATATTGCGTGTATATTATTATTATTATTATTATTATTATTATTATTATTATTATTATTATTATTATTATTATTATTATCATCATCATCATCATCATCATCATCATCATCATCATCATCATCATCATCATCATCATCATCATCATCATCATCATCATTATTATTATTATTATTATTATTATTAAATAATGCATCGTTGGTTGGATTCTTTCCAGATTCGTGAGGTGAATTGGTGAAGCTCGGGAATAAAAGATGGAATCCTCTGTTCTACAACGATGTCTTCAGCTTCGTTACTACATAACCACTGGCAGTCATTCCATGCGACAACGAACGGCTCACTCTGTATGTGTTCCTCGCAAGAATAATCTTCCATTCTTCTGCTCAGCGTCCATTAGCATGAAGTCAAATGTCGCAAGACCGAGGAAATTTCTTGCCGATGTACGGGTAAGCGGCGGCGGCAGAAATGCGGGGATTTTCGCACCGAGTTCAAGGCCGAATGAAGCGTGTGCAATGATGTTCAGTTATCGCCGTAGCGTTTTCTCCATCCCAAGTGCAAGGACTTTCTGCGTAAAGCCAAGGTCAAGGTCACAGGTTACTAACGGAATAAGCACGTGTTCATATCGCCTCCATCACCTGTCTTCCCCAAGACCCGCGTTCTGCGCCACAGCGTGGTCTAGTCACCGACAGTATTCAGTGGCGTTGAATCACAAGACAGACCTTTTCGTTCCGCAGAGGGCGTCCTCAGCCATTGACACAAATAGTCGCACGGTAACAGGGACAGCCAATGATGCTACGGAAGACAGCGAAGCGTACAGGTGTGCTATGCCCTTTGAAGACATCCCCACTACTGGAGGATTGAGCACGTTGCCTTACATCGGTCTTCGGCTCCTCTTCAAACCATTTTGTGAGCCTCATTATCATTCTAGCTGATTAATAGTAGGAGGGGCTGAATGTTCAAACCATTCCCCGAGTACGATTGTGTTTATAACCGTGACGACGGTGCTGTGTTTCCAATACAGAAGAAACGAATACTTTAATAATAAAGTTTATTATCTCAGGGCCAAGGCGAGCCACACTGTATTCGTGGATTTCGGATGTGGCCAACAGCCTGGAGAGGATTGGGCCCTGCCAGGTCCTTTTTGCCCAAGACACAACACATGATGAGGCTATCCACTAATTCCATGCCGGATCGGTCGACGCCCGGAACAAGGACCGCGCCTTCCGTTGGCCACCAGGACGGAGGTGAAAAGTATGCTACTGATGGACAAATTAGCAAGATCCGCACGAGGAACAACATCGTCATAGGAACCTGGAATGTCAGGACCCTAACTGCAAAAGGAAAATTAGAAGAACTGGCCCACGAGCTGGACCACTATCGATGGAACGTTCTAGGTATCAGCGAACTGCGCTGGAAAGGCCTAGGTGAAACAACGACTGACAAAGGCCACAAGCTCTATTTCAGCGGTAGAGATGACAGGCACGAACACGGCGTTGGATTCTTGGTCCACAAGAACATTCTAGCCACTGTCATGGGTTGCCGCCCAGTCTCCAGTAGACTCATTACCATCCGTCTGAGAGCAACCCCTTTCAACATTACCATCATCAAGGCCTATGCCCCAACATCAGACTATGAAGACAGCGAAGTGGAGGATTTTTATGAAAATATACAGGCGGTCCTTGACCAAGTGCCGAAGAAGGACATAGTCATAGTGCAAGGCGACTGGAATGCCAAGGTTGGCCAAGATGCGCACCACAACTGGGGAGACACATGTGGACCCCACTGCAACAACGAGACAAATGACAGGGGTCTGAGGCTATTGGAGTTTGCCAGATACAACAATCTGGTACTGGCAAACACGCTTGGTCTCCACAAAAAATCCAGACGATGGACATGGCACAGTCCCGGCGGGGAACATCACAACCAGATCGACTACATCATGGTCAAGAAACGCTTCAGATGAAGCATCAACATTGGCAGGACACGCACTTTTCCAGGAGCAGACATTGGAAGTGACCACGATCTCGTGATGATGTCTTTCCGGCTCCATTTGAAGAGAGTAAATACAGCAAAGTGCACTAGGCTGAAGTTCGACCTGGACAAACTGCAAGACCCGGAGGTGGCAAAAATATTTCAGGCCACAATTGGAGGGAAATTTGCACCACTGCTTATTTTGGGGGCAGGCGAAGTAGATGTCAACACCATGACCAATACCTTCAACTCAGCTGTAACAGATGCCGCCACTGAGATCCTTGGCAAGCACCGACCAAAGAAGAAGCCGTGGATCACACCTGAACTTTTGGATCTGTGTGATAAACGAAGAGAGTTAAAAAAGAAAAAGAACACCTCACAGGGAGCTGATGTCTACCGAAAAATCAACAATGACATCCGAAAAGGCATGCGCACAGCAAAGGAGAACTGGATAGAAGATCAATGCCAGGAAATAGAGAACAATCTGAACAAGAACAACAGCAAGAAGGCCTACCAGACTGTGAAGCGGCTGACAAGTGTTAAACAGCTCAAAGTCTCCACTATCCAAAGCAAGTCTGGCATATGCCTTACAGAAGAACAAGAAGTCTTGGACAGATGGACAGAGTACTGCTCTGACCTTTACAACCATACACCAAATGGAGACCCATCAGTTCTAGCATGTCCCGAGAGCAGAGAAGAAGAAGAAATCCTCCCAATTCTCCGGGAAGAAGTTGAGGCAGCAGTGCAAACGCTGAAGAAGGGGAAGTCAGCGGGAGTGGACAACATACCAGCGGAACTGCTACAAGCAGGAGGAGAAGCGATGACTGATGCTCTCACCATTATCTGTAACAAGATCTGGCAGAGTGGGGAATTGCCTACACCATGGACCCAGTCGCTTGTCATCACTCTTCCCAAAAAAGGTAACCTTCAGGAGTGTGAAAATTACCGCACCATCAGCCTCATCAGCCATCCCAGCAAGGTCCTCCTGAAAATAATACTCAACAGGTTGAAACCACAAGCTGAACAAATCATAGCTGAAGAACAAGGAGGATTCATGGCAGGGCGAAGTACCACTGAACAGATTTTCAACCTTAGAATAATCTGTGAGAAATACCTACAGCACCAACAACATCTATATCATGTGTTCATAGACTTCAAGAAGGCATTTGACCGAGTCTGGCATGCAGCTCTATGGGCAACCATGAAAGTGTACAACATCAGCCCTAAAATTATAGAAGTCATGAAAAGCCTGTATGACAAGGCTACCAGTGCAGTCCTCCATAACAGCGTCATCGGGAACTGGTTCAGAACAACAATCGGTGTGCGTCAAGGATGCCTACTCTCTCCAACACTCTTCAACATCTTCCTAGAGCGCATCATGTCAGATGCTCTTGCAGATCACGAAGGCACAGTCAGCATAGGGGGCAGAGCAATCTCCAATCTTCGTTTTGCGGATGATATTGATGGATTGGCTGGAGAGGAACAAGAACTTGAACAGCTTGTACAGAGGCTTGACACCACCTCCAGAGCTTATGGAATGGAAATAAGTGCAGAGAAGACCAAAATGATGACCAACAACACCAATGGCATCAACACGGACATCAAAATACAAGGCCAATCCCTCAACACAGTGCACAGCTTCAAATATTTAGGAGCCATTGTGTCAGACAATGGGTCTCGACAGGAAGTCCTCTCCAGGATCGCACAAACAACTGCTGCCCTGACAAGGTTGAAGCCCATTTGGAAAGACAGAACCATCAGTCTACATTCCAAAGTAAGACTGCTGCGCTCTCTGGTCATCTCCATCTTCCTATATGCTTGCGAAGCATGGACCCTCACAGCAGATCTCCAACGAAGAATACAAAGCATGGAGATGAGGTGCTACAGAAGACTTCTGGGCATTTCCTATACCCAACACATCACCAACGACGAAGTCCGACAGACCATCACACAAGCCATTGGACAACACGATGACCTGCTCACAGTGGTGAAGAAACGGAAACTCCGATGGTATGGCCACGTCACCAGATCATCAGGCCTTGCAAAGACCATTCTGCAAGGCACGGTGCAAGGAGGTAGAAGAAGGGGGAGACCGAAAAAGAGGTGGGAGGACAACATTCGAGAATGGACTGGTTTGACACTGAGCGAAGCCATGAGGGCTGCTGAGGACAGAGAAAGATGGAGTATGCTGGTTAAAAGATCATCTGTGGTGCCCCTACGACCTTCGGGTTATGGGACAGGATAGGATAGGATAGGATTATCTCAAAAGAGAAATTCCATAGAAGTGTGGTCTCCATCCTCACCAGTTACAACCTTCTTAATGGCATCAAGGTTCATTGTTAAAATGGCAGCGCTGTGAAAGTGTGTATATAGTAGGTACAGTTGTTTGTTTATACAAGAACTTAGAAGGAAGAGACGCCTACACTTCAAAGCTTTACGGTCGGTTTGAGCAACGATTACTCGATTATATCGTTTTAGAATACAGTTTCTTAGTAAATTACTTATCACACACACAAACACACACGCAGCCGAGGTTACACAGTATTATCATGACTTTCCCGAAACGCCACATACGTTGTGCTGACAACGGGTCATATTTCGTCCCCATTTTAAAGTACTTTGAAGTGTTCGAACCCTAACCCTAACCCAGCCCTAACCCTAACGGATCATTGTTCTGACGTCAAAACAAGTAGGCATGTCAATACAAGTTATGCAGATGTTCACTGATTTGTCCAGATAACACTGTGTAAGTGTGCCCACGCCAAACCATCATCGTTAATGTCCCTGGCCAATATAAACAATTGTATTTAATCCTTCTTGTATAGCAATAGCGCTTTTCCAGCTCAAGAGCTTCTCAAGGCGCTGGCCGATATAGGATCTAACTCCAGGCGCCCGAGGCGCCCACTTGCAGCCTTTGAGCGCATAGCCTGACGCCCAGACGACTGAGCCTAATCCTGAGCGGCCGGTGATGAGGAGAAGGGGCCTAGTGCGTGCTGGGTGTATTTGTGTATCCGGCACTCGCCCCCCCCCCCCCCCTTTAAAATCCGTGCGATGGAATATTCCATGGGTGCGCAGACTAGACCTCGATTTATACTCTCATCCGAAGGTTCGAGCGGAATGCCTTGATATGATTCTGGTTCTGATTTTCATAGTGTTGTCTACATCGGGTGATGTTTCATTGTATGTATAATGTGCACCAGGGAACCTGAATACATTTGCAATATTTTGCGTTTCTCTAACCAGCGAAGTACGACGTGTATGGCATCGGGCACGTGCTGTGCGAACTACATCAGAAGCTGGGTCCCATCTACCGCTGGCGCCACAAAAATGAGTGGATGGTGCAGATCGAGCGCATAGAGGACGTGGAACCATTCCTGCTTCACGAAGTGGGATCTCCGTACCGCACTCCGGTCAACGTCACACAGGTGTACAACAAGCGGTCCAAGATCCCAAGCTGGAACCTGACCGTTCTGTGAGTTTTTCATTGGGCCTGCGGGTTGGTTGAGTCCTTTTAATTTGTACTATTACCTATCATGAACCTATGCCTACGTAATAAGTATGACGTAGGCAGGAGAAAGACGTTATCGTCTGGGATTGGCTAAAACACGTCGGGCTGAATAAATCTCTGGATCAACTTCATTCTGTTCGGCTATTCATTCTCACAACCAACAAAATTGGATTACTAGTGTATAGATGAGTGTGTTCTGATAGAGAAAAAGAGTTGTTTGGTTGAATTAACACATAATTATGTTTGTAAATGTGCTTTTCGTATGTGTTTGTTTGTTTGTGTGTGTGTGTGTGTGTGTTTATAATGACCTACGCTTGTATCTGTTCCTACTTAAAGGTACTGTTGTACTGACTTGAACTTATATTGTATTGTATTGTATTGTGTGATGAATTCAGAATAATAATAAGTTTTCATTGTCTGATCGGTTTGAAAGAACGAATCACTTTATGTGGTCTGTACCTTGATGGAGAATATTGGATAGAACGGTGTACGGATACATGCTTTCGACATCCCTTTTGTAAAAGCCAATAGGTGCTAGAGACGCGACATAATGCTTTTGCTTGTCTTTCTGCGAAATTGTGTACAGTTCTGTCGCTGGGGTGTATTAAAAAAAAATCTGCATAACCAATTGCAATGTCTTCTCCAAATGTATGTTATGCACGTTATCTACAGACTACAGAATGTATTCCGCGATGTGACCACAGCAAGCAAAACAAACAAAGGCATTCACAATAAACACCACAGGCACGTTATTCCATACCTAAAACTACAGGTCATCTATGCCATCTCCATTCATGACATACACCAAACACAGTCCGCATAACAGGAATAATATTCGGTTCACATTTGCACATAGTTCAGACACATGTTTGTTCATAGTATCAAAAGTTAGATACAAATTAGGGCTTCTACCGCACTACTATCAAGAATCCATTCTACTGGGTTAATGCCTCTGTTGTTTAGACCTGTAGCACAGGCTGTTGTATCTGGACACGCGAGCGCCTATGCCTGTGAGGCGTCTCCTGTAGCTAGAAAGATAGTAACCCAGGGGTGCCTGGTAGCTCAGCTGATAGTGAGTGGGCTTCCTATGCCGAAGGTCGCGGATTCGGTTCCCGCAAGGGGACGAACTAATGTGACTTAGGTGCGAGACTGTTGAGGTCACCGAGGGTTTTCTCCGGGTACATCGGTTTCCTGCCTCCCTTGGATGCAGTCATTCCAAAAGGCACAAACAACACAAACACTGACTGGCTGAAAAGTTTTGACTCATCTGAGTCATGGTTTGTGTGTGGTGACTTTAACACACATTCTCCTTTATGGGATAAAGGTTGCAATTCATGTACAAATAATAATTTTTGTAACAACGTCATCGATTCTAATTTGTTGATTTTAAATGATGGTCGTATTACTCGGATTCCGGATGTATCAACACATCGGCCTTCCGCTTTAGACTTAACTTTTACCACTCCAGATCTTTATTCGGACTGTATGTGGGAAGTGGAATCTGATTCATTAGGCAGTGATCATTTGCCATTGATTATAATATGTGACAGCAGTGTTGAATTTGATATTGCAGAGGATCCAGTGCCAAAATATCTTTATAGCCGAGCAAATTGGCAAGATTTTCAAAACGCTTTATTATCATATGATACAAATTTCGTTAATGACGATGATATAAATGTTGCATATAATACATTTGTAAAAGATATACATAATGCAGCTTCAAAATCTATACCCAAAAAACGTGCATACAATAAAAAAGTTCGAGCTGGTAATATATGGTGGAATGATATTTGCAAAAAAGCAGTAGATGAAAAAAAGGGGGCTTATAAAACTTGGTTAAAAAATCGTACTTCACAATCTTTTATAGAGATGAAAATAGCTAAAATTAATTGCAACAAAGTAATTGCTTCAGAGAAACAAGCTTTCTGGTCAAACTACTGCAATTCTGAAATAACTAGTTGTAAGGATTCATCAAAAGTATGGAAAAAATTCTCTGAAATGCAACACGGGTATAGACTCCCCCAGTGTCCTCTGAAGATAGATAGCAATAATTTTCCAACACCCCAATAAAAATCAGAAGCATTTGTAAAACATTTTGTTACAATAAGTCATTCATCAAGTCTCCCTTCTGACATTAAAGAAGAAAGAGAACGAGAAGAAAAGAGTACAAAGTATGAGCCGCCACCACCTGATAACAATATGTACTTTAATTCTGAAATTACCTTAAAAGAATTACAAAATGTCATTTTGGAACTTAGTCGAAAAAATTCAGCAGTTGGTTTAGATGGTATTTCGTATAAAATACTTTCACATCTGCCTGACCAATGGCTGAATGTACTACATATTATAATACAAAAGGCTTGGATGTCTGGAAATTTACCCGAATTCTGGAATTCCTCTCTGATAATCCCCATTCTAAAATCAGGTAAGCCTCGTGCTGTAGTTTCTAGTTATAGGCCTATTGCCTTAACCTCTCACGCATGTAAAGTTATGGAAAAGATAGTACTGGAAAGATTATTGCATTTTTGTAATAAAACAAGTGTAATTCCAATTAACCAAGCTGGTTTTCAAAATGGAAGATCAACTACTGATCATCTTGTGAAGCTTACAACGAATATAAAGAAACAATTTGCCAGACGAAAAGGGGTATTAGCTACTTTTTTTGACATCAATAAAGCGTACGATAGAGTGTGGCATACTCGTTTATTGTACAAGTTAAAAAGTATAGGAATTTCAGGTAACATGTACACTTACATTAAAAGTCTTCTTTCTAATAGGAAGATAAAGGTTAAAGTAGGTAATTCTTATTCATCTAGTCAAAACACTGATATAGGAATTCCTCAGGGGGCAATAATCTCACCTGTATTGTTCAATATATTAATTCATGATCTACCTAAAGTGATAGGCACAAATGTTTCTCTTGCTCAATACGCTGATGATATAGCACTATGGATGAATGTTAATCTAAAAAGAAAAACGTCCCTTTTTGAAATTAAACACGTGACAAATTGTTACCAACGAGAAATAAATTTAATCAGTACTTTTATGATTAAAAATGGGTTAGAACTTTCAAAAGAAAAAACTAATTTAATATTGTTTAGTAATGGACAAGAGCCTAGATTGCTTCCTAAAATCGTGATTGACAACACTGAACTTAAGTATGTGAAAGAAGTAAAATTTCTTGGAGTTTATCTTACAACAAAATTGAACTGGAAAAGACACATCGATTATCTCACTCAAAAAGCACTTAAAATTTACAATCTTCTAAAAATAATCAGTAGGAAACCATGGGGACAGGACTCAAAAACATTAATACATCTAGCTTGTTCTATGATTAGATCTAAGTTAACGTATGGGCAAGAGGTTTACTTTTCGGCTCCGAAATCGTATTTAAAAACGTTACAAAGCCTAGATAGCAAAGCCATAAAATTAGCTTTAGGAGTATCAGTCCACACACGTACTGAAAAAGTCTATACATTAGCAGGGATAATGCCCTTACTTGATTGGAGAAAATTGGCTTGCGCAAAGTACATTGTGAGAGCAAAAGCAGTCCTGAATTACAACAAAGAAGAGATATTGTTAAGATCAGACACAGACTTCCCTAAACATGCAAAAAAGGTTTCTTCTTTTGAAACAATTGCAACATATACAAAAGATCTTATGCAAACTGTTCAAGAAGATTTCGTAGTTCTAGATCCAATTTCCTGTACGTCGCCATTACCACCGTGGGAACTTAAAACAGCCTATTTTGATATTCATTATTGTACAGAAAATAAATCTAATAATGCAGCCATTCTGGCCACAAAGGCTCGATTACACCTGGAAAGCAAATATTATCAACATTTAAAAATTTATACAGATGGTTCTGTGCTAGAATCATCCGATGCAGGAGCGGCATATGTAATACCAGAATTAAATATAAAAGAATCTTTTTATTTAGGTAAGGGGATTTCGATTTTCACTGCAGAATTAATAGCAGTTTTAATGGCTCTAAGCAAAATTGAAAGTCTGTCTACAAATATTTTGCAAATTGTTGTGTGTGTAGATTCAATGACCGTCCTGGAGGCATTGCAATCAAACAAGTCTAAGGAAAGAAAAGAAATTATTATTGAAATAAAGCATCTAATCAACAATTTAATTGTTAACGGAACAGATGTAAGTTTCTGCTGGATACCGTCACATAGTGGGTTTCTATATAATGACTGGGCAGATAGGGGGGCAAAACAGAGTGCCTCAAATTTGAACTCCAAGGTTATTGCATTGAAGAAATCCCCTAAAGAAATACAACATCATATTGAACATAGTTTACTTAGACAAATTATATTTGACACACATTTTGAAGAGCAGAGTAAAGTCTCAAGAGCTATTTCCTCAATGGCAAATCGAATATGGCTTAATGCAATAAGACCGAAATATTGTAAAAATGTTTTATGTGCCTGTGGCAGACCTTTGTCTTTAGAACACATGTTGTTTGCATGCTCTACTGTTGCCCCTATTTTACCGCTGGAGATGAACGACAAAACTTCCTTAAAAGAAATTAATTATGCTTTGTGTATTACCTTAGCGAAAATAATCTTTGATTCACCTGTTGCAAGATTAATATAATCGTTTAATTTTTTTTTTAAACATTATTCTTATTATTATTATTATTATTATTATTGTAATTATTATTATTAGTATTATTATTATTTTTTTTTTTTTTGGTCTTATCATCTTGATGAATGAAGACAATAAAATCAACAACAACAACATCATTCTAAAATTTTTATTTAATAAAGTTCGATTTCCTTTCCGTCTTCTAATAGGGATCTCCATGCCTTTACACCACATGTTTGAGTGACAGATGTATTTGCTGTGTGTGTGTGAGAGAGTGGGTAAAACATGTGTGCGTGTATGTTGGTACAGATCGCCGCGTTTTGAGCTTGATTAGTACTTAGGGGAAAAGCAGGTAGGCTTATATAGCATACATAATTATTATTAAAAGATATATAACCGCTTGGCGGCTACAACAGTGTTACGTTGAAACGCCAAGGGTGGTGTATCTGAAGCGCGCATGATAGATCTGGTCGTTTCGTTTTGCAAAGTATTCAATTGTGGAGTTTGTTTGCCTTTGATTTGAGTTTGCATGGTTGTTGGGAGAGGCTTTGTATAACGTTGGTGATTTTCGTTGGTCGATATGGTTGGAGAGTTCTCTGGGCCCGCTTGTTTACTATCGATCGAAGTTTCGGGATAATTGTCGAAGTTTGAAGGAATGTTCCCGGAGGCAGAAGAAATATGTATGACGTAAGTCAGTGATGACGATCTTTAATTCTGATTGGTTGGTTGTAATGCGTCATTTCTAGAACGACCTGTCGTCATCTCGAATGAGAAAAAAAAAAATTCGATGCTCCGTGTGTTGTGGAGAGAGTTGTTGTTGATAGTGAAGTTGGAAAGTAAATTTGAGAGTGGAAAGGCGATTGAGCGATTGTATGCAGTTGTTGATGTGTGCTGAATAAAAGTGGAAAACTTCATACGTCGACTACGTGTCTTGTATGCTGAGTGAGCAGGCTGCGTGGATATACGAATCTGAGTTACACCTTATCAGGAATTCAGCATTGGGGCTGAATCAAATACTGATAGAAAACACCAACATCAAACCGAGTGTAACATTTTGGGGGTCAAGCCGCGATTCACGCCATAGCCAAGGGTTCAACTGCTAAAACAAGCGAGTCAACGTTACGAGAGGCAGTCATCGAGGGTAGCCGCCAACGAGTTGCGTCGAGAGGGGCCAACATACTGGGACTACATCACCGATAGGTTCGGGTTGACTGCAAGGGAGTGTAGTCGCTGAAGAGTTGCTTCGTGAGCGAACAACATATCGGGACTACGTGGCTGCCGGAAGACTACGTCGAGGGACAGTCTCGGAGCTACATCGCCAGTATTAGAGAGAGCGACGAGCGGACGTCGCGTCTACTTCAGCACAGGAGCGTGTACATCAACACCAGCGTGGTGCAGCGTCGCATACGACGAGGACAGCGGTGCCTGCGTCAGCGAAGGCGACTAGTGGCAAGCATCAGCGCTACTGCAGAAAGCGTGCTGTTCTAGAACAGTCTAGAAGGGTGCAGCACAGTCAAGAACTTTCTAGAAAAAGAACTTTCCAGAAAAGAACTTTCCAGAAAAGCATTAAGATGGCTGACTTCTGGCAGAAAGGGATTGCACTGAATCTGAAAGGCAAACAGCTGACGGAGTACGTCAAATCCCAGGAGAGAATACAAGAACGAGAATTAGAAGAACAACGTCGCCGAGAAGAAAGAGAATTAGAAGAGCGGCGTCAAGAAAAAGAAGAGCAGCGTCGCCGAGAAGAAAGAGAAGAGCGGCGTCAAGAAAGAGAAGCAGAAGAGCAGCGACGCCGAGAAGAAAGAGAGATGGAAGAGAGACGACTAGAAGCTGATCGTCAGTACCAGCTAGAGTTGGCGCGTATCCAAAACAATCAGCATGCGCCACAAGTTATCAGTGACAACAAAGCTCCAAAATTGCCAGCGTTTGTCGACGGGAAGGACCAGATCGACAGTTATTTGGCGAGATTTGAAAGGTTTGCCAAAAGCTCTAACTGGCAACCTCAAGACTGGGCGATTCGACTAAGTGCACTTCTGATGGGGCAAGCACTCGACGTCTACACCAGATTGTCGGACGATGACGCTAAAGACTACGACTTGAAAGAGGCCCTATTGCAGTGCTACAACTTTACAGAGAAGGGCTACCGTAAACGCTTCCGTGAATGCCGGCCCAAGTGTGACGAAACGCCAAAGCAGTTTGTGGAGCGCCTGTCGTCATATCTACACAAGTGGGTGGAGTTATCAGGCGAAAGGAAGTCTTACGACAGTCTCCATGACCTGATCGTGAAGGAACAATTTCTCAATGCCTGTCACAAGGACCTAGCGACCCACTTAGAAGAACAAAAGCTGCAGTCGCTTAAAGATGTGACTGAGGCTGCTGAAAGATATCTCATCGCTCATGGGAAGACCCTGGACCCAGCGCGACGAAACATTTTCAGAAGACTGGAAACCATGTGAACCAGATCCAGGGGAGCCAGACGAACCAGAAACAGACGGACTCCACGCCTCCTCCCATGGAAGGGCATTCAAGAGGCTGTTTCACCTGCAACGCTACAGACCACAGAGCGGCTAACTGTCCTCAAAACAAAAGTAGCGGGCAGCGGGGCAGTACGGACAATGCAGCGGTGGGCAAACGACAGAGACGTTTCTCCAATCAACGGCAAACCAGTAGATCTGACCATCAGGTGTGCGGCGGGAGCGTCATTCTTCCGAGTGAGACCGAGCGCGCAGCTACTCCCGCGGACGTGCAAGAGTGCATAACCGATGGCCAACTTCTACTTGCCAACGGGAAATCCATCCCCGTCGTCGCCAGCGCAGCGATGACCGTCCAGAACATGCCAGTTTCCAAGGGACGCGTCGGAAATCATGAAGTGACTGTCCTAAGAGACTCTGGTTGCAGTGGGGTCATTGTCAGAGAAGATCTAATCGCTAAAGAACAGTTCACTGGCGATTCAAAATGGACACTTATGGCCGACAGCAAATGTGTGAAAGCGCCAGTTGCAAAAATTCAAGTCAGCACACCTTTCTACATAGGCGAAGTCGAAGCGGTTTGCCTGAAGAAGCCGCTGTATGATTTGATGATCGGGAACATCGACGGCGCGAGACGACCCGACGACCCCGATCCAGAATGGAGTCCTGCCTCAACCCAACACGTCGAAGTTGTGGAGGAGGATCCATTGCCGTTTCCCGATGGAGACCTTACAGAGCTGCTACGGGACAATGTGGTTACTCCGGCTTAGCCCTGCCGACCAGAGATTGTCGGTGCTGTTACTACCAGGGCCCAGGCCAAGAGAGACAAGACGTCTACGCCACTGAAGGTCGCCGACAACTCTAAAGCTGCCATCGTGGACAGAGATAAGCTGATCCAGCTCCAGGAAGCTGATAGCACTTTAAACAAGTACAGGAACCGCCAAGACCACGTGACCAAGGGCAGTGGCACGGTCTATTTTGAGGTTGTTACGTTGAAACGAACGAAAGTGTGTCTAAAGCGCGCACGATAGATCTAATCGTTTCGTTTTGCAAAGTATTCAATGATAGAGTTTATTTACCTTTGATTTGAGTTTGCATTGTTGTTAGGAGAGGCTTTGTATAACGTTGATGATTTTCGTTGGTCAATATTGTTAGAGAATACTCTGGATCTCCTTGTTTACTATCGATCGAAGTTTCGGGATGATTGTCGAAGTAAGAGAAGGTTCGGGGTATGTGTGGAGAGATGAATGACGTAAGTCAGTGATGACGATCTTTAATTCTGATTGGTTAGTTGTAATGCGTCATTTCTAGAACAAACTGTCGTCATCTCGAAGGATAGAAAAAAATTATATATTCGATGCTTTGTGTGTTGTGAAAAGAGTTGCTGTGAAAGTTGTTGAGTTGAGTTGAGAATTGTATGCAGTTGTTGGTGTGTGCTGAATAAAAGTGCACTTCTGACTTCATACGTCGACTTTGTGACTTGTATGCTGTTTGGACGGGTTGCGTGGATAAACGAATCTGAGTTACACCTTATCAGGAATTCAGCATTGGGGCTGAATCGGATACTGATAAAGGAAAACACCATCATCAAACGGAGTGTAACAGAGGTGAAGGCCAAGATCCTGTATCGAATCTTCCAGCACCCGAGGGTCAACGGAGGGAAACCACTACGTCAAGTTTTGGTACCGTTAACCCTAAGGCGCCAAGTGATGGAAGTAGCACATGACTCAATCATGGGAGGTCACCTAGGTATCAAGAAGACGTCGGATAGAATCCAGGCGGTGTTCTACTGGCCAGGACTTCATGCGGACGTTAGCCGTTTCTGCCGATCATGTGACATTTGCCAGAAGACCATACCTCGAGGAAGGGTCCCGAAAGTACCTATGCAGAGGATGCCTTTAATCGAACGACCTTTCAAGAGGGGGGTGGCCTTAGACTTAATCGGCGAAATAAGACCTCCGAGTGAAGAAGGTCATCGGTGGGTACTGACTTTAGTGGACTATGCAACTCGGTACCCAGAAGCAGTGCCACTGAAGAAGATTGACACTGAAACTGTAGCAGAGGCACTGGTGGACATGTTCAGTAGACTTGGAGTGCCTGAAGAAATTCTGACAGACCTCGGGACGCAGTTCGTCTCTGACTGCATGAAGGAGGTCAACAGACTGCTGAGCATCCGGCATTTGACTACGACACCCTACCATTCAATGTGCAACGGGCTTGTCGAAAAGTTCAATGCTACGCTGAAGTCCACCCTGAAGAAACTGTGCAGCGAGCAGCCCAGACAATGGCATCGCTACATCAACGCCTTACTTTTCGCCTACAGAGAAGTACCGCAGGAGTCCACCGGCTTCTCTCCGTTCGAGCTGCTGTACGGAAGAACCATCCGAGGGCCGATGCACATCCTAAAAGAACTGTGGACGAAAGAAGTAGAGACCCCAGAGGTGAAGAACAGCTACCAGTACGTGTTTGAGCTACGGGAGAAGCTTGAGCAGACTCTCGAGATAGCCAGAGAAAACCTGAAAAAGTCCCAAGACTGTGGAAAGCACTATTATGATCGTAGGGCTGTGAACAGGAAGTTTAAACCTGGCAACAAAGTGCTGGTGCTGCTACCTACTGATCATAATAAGTTGCTGATGCAGTGGAAAGGCCCGTATGAAGTGGAGACCGTGGTGGGGATCAACGACTACAAGGTGAAGGTCGGTCAGCATTCCAAGATATACCACGCCAACCTCCTTAAGCTGTACGTGGAAAGGCCATCAGAGACCGTGCATGCAGCAACAGCAGCTGAGATCGACAACAGCTTTGACAGCGAGGAACTGTTGGAACTGGGCGACTTCCACAGCAAAGAAGGCATCAATGATGTTAAGCTAGGACCGAGCTTGACAGAAGGTCAAAAGTTGGAGCTCAAGGACCTTATGGGCGAGTTTCCCCATAGCTTCAATGATGTCCCAGGCTCTACGACTTTGGTCGAACATGAAGTCCACCTCACTTCAAATATTCCCGTTCGATCAAAACCCTTCCCGATCCCTTTCAAGGCCCGCGAATCCTTGAAGAAAGACATCGATGAGATGCTGAAGATGGGCATCATCAGGGAGTCCAGTTCCCCCTACGCGTCCCCTGTCGTGGTCGTGAAGAAGAAGGACGGCAGCAACAGAGTATGCATCGACTACAGGAAGGTTAATAAGATCACCGTCTTCGACCCTGAACCGATGCCTACCGCAGCAGACCTCTTCCGCCAACTATCGGGGAGTAGAATCTTCTCAAAGATTGACCTCAGCAAGGGTTATTGGCAAGTCCCCGTGCGTCAACAGGACATACCAAAGACTGCTTTCATAACTCCTGATGGGACGTACGAGTGCCTAAGGATGCCCTTTGGCATGGTCAGCAGCGGAGCTACCCTGAAGAGAGGAATGAGGAAGATGCTCAAAGGGATGGACAACGTCGTGTGTTACTGGGACGACCTGCTAGTCCACACCCGCACCTAAGAAGAGCATCTGCAGACCTTGAGGGAGCTGTTTCACCGTATAACAGAAGCTAACCTGACCGTGAGACCCAGTAAGTGCATTCTGGGGACTGACAACGTCGACTTTATCGGCCATTCGCTGAAAGAAGGACAAAAGGGGCTTCTGCTAGAAAACGTCACCAAAATTCTGAACGCTCCACGTCCCCAAACAAAGAAGCAAGTACGATCTTTCCTGGGATTGGCTGGGTATTATAGGGAGTTTGTACCGAACTACTCAGCCATCACAGCACCTTTGTCGGACCTGGTGCGGAAAGGCTGTCCAAACCAAGTGCAGTGGGGACCGTCTCAGGAGAGGGCATACCAGACTGTGCGCGACCTCCTTTCGAAGGATCCGGTGCTACGACTGCCCGATACTTCCAAGGAATTCGTCTTAAGGACAGACGCAGCGGACGAAGGCATCGGCGCCATACTGATGCAAGAGCACGAAAGGAAACTATTTCCGGTCAGTTACGCCAGCAAGAAGCTGTCCAGGGCTGAGAAAAATTACTCGACCATGGAGAAAGAGTGCCTTGCCATCATATGGGGAATCCGGAAGTTCGAACTGTACCTTCAAGGAGTGAAGTTCGTGCTACAGACTGATCACAAGCCGCTAACTTACTTGAACTCTGCCAAGTTTGTGAACAGTCGGATCATGAGATGGGCTATGTACTTGCAGAACTTTAACATGCGAGTAGAATCTATCAAAGGATCAGACAATGTTGGTGCGGACATCCTCAGCAGAGTGTGTGAGTAAAGAACATTGACTATGTGGATGAACTGAGAACATTGACAATATCCAGATAGACTTGCGGATGGAAGAACATTGACTCTGTGTGAATGAACTGTGAACATTGACAGTATCCAGAAAGACTTGCAGATGAGAAACATTGACTCTGTGTATATAAACTGAGAACATTGACAGTGTTCAGACAGGCTGAAATAAGTCTTAATTCTGTACTTTGTTTGTGCATTACGTTTCAACGTTGTTGAAAGAAATTGGGTAAATTTCTTCTTGAATGGGGGGTTATGTTACGTTGAAACGCCAAGGGTGGTGTATCTGAAGCGCGCACGATAGATCTGGTCGTTTCGTTTTGCAAAGTATTCAATTGTGGAGTTTGTTTGCCTTTGATTTGAGTTTGCATGGTTGTTGGGAGAGGCTTTGTATAACGTTGGTGATTTTCGTTGGTCGATATGGTTGGAGAGTTCTCTGGGCCCGCTTGTTTACTATCGATCGAAGTTTCGGGATAATTGTCGAAGTTTGAAGGAATGTTCCCGGAGGCAGAAGAAATATGTATGACGTAAGTCAGTGATGACGATCTTTAATTCTGATTGGTTGGTTGTAATGCGTCATTTCTAGAACGACCTGTCGTCATCTCGATTGAGAAAAAATATATATATATTCGATGCTCCGTGTGTTGTGGAGAGAGTTGTTGTTGATAGTGAAGTTGGAAAGTAAATTTGAGAGTGGAAAGGCGATTGAGCGATTGTATGCAGTTGTTGATGTGTGCTGAATAAAAGTGGAAAACTTCATACGTCGACTACGTGTCTTGTATGCTGAGTGAGCAGGCTGCGTGGATATACGAATCTGAGTTACACCTTATCAGGAATTCAGCATTGGGGCTGAATCAAATACTGATAGAAAACACCAACATCAAACCGAGTGTAACAAACAGGTTAATAATATTGATATAAAACGTTTTTAAAATCCTTCATCCTTTTTTCAATTGGTAATTTTACTTATTTAGTTATTTTTTAAGTTGTATTTTATTTTGTGCACACATTCATTCATTTGTGTATTTGTCTCCGACAGAAACGGAGAAGAATGGAGAAGACTGCGGACACCCATGAATGCTAAGATGAACCGGACAAAGTCTTTGGTCCACTATCTGTCTAGTCAAGTAGAAGTAGCGGAGGACTTTGCAGAGAAATTGTATCATCTTCGGGATGCTCCGGCAGCTCAACAAACCGCGCTTTTCTTCAAGTTTGCCACTGAATGTGCGTGTCCAAACTTGATTTAGATTACATGCATTATCGATTTGTAGGACAGAAACATATCTATGCTCTTTTCTGTTCTTTCTTTTTCAAATTTGCGACGGAATGTGCGTGTCCAACATGACTTACAGATTAGCCGCATTGTAGATTTGTAGGCCTACTTAATTTTTTTTAAATCTAAATCGCTTGTCTTTGTAGGGAAAAGTGAATTAAACTTAGTGAAAGCATTCCAGTACAGTGACCTTTCGACTTCGTTGAACATTTTCCCCACAACCATACCACTGGCGGTATAACAATAACAACAACAACAACAACAACAACAACATCAAAAGTAACAAAACTACCATCATACCATCACCAACATTACTACAACAACAACAGTAGGTCTAATATCTGTTCTCTGGCTGCTTGTAATTATACGGATAGCGAATGTAATACATTCTTGATGTCTTTTCTTTGAAGGTGCTGGAATGCTGTGCTTCAACAAGCGCCTAGGGTTTCTGTCAGACGAAAGTCAGAACGATCCCGTGAAGCAGAAGCTGCTTGCCAGCTACCAGACCAACACGCGCTGTGTGGCAGAAGCCATGTTCGGCAAGCGTGTTATGTACCTTTTCTACGAAGACTCTTTCTTCAAGGAGTACAGGAAGGCCAAAGAGTATGCCATGACGTGAGTATTTTCTCCGCTGGCAGAGGCTAACTAGCTCGAGCCGATCTAAAACGCGCCTTTAATACAATATCTGTCGAATTCGAACGATTTTACAGATAGAACGGAGCGAGTTTACATTTGACGTTCCCGAAGAACGGGCTGTCTTCCAAGCGTTATATTGACGAAAGCCATTCATCAAAACCCAATTGAAGTATAATCTGTATTGCCTCCATAAACAGAGTACTTGAATTGGGTCTAGACAAAAGTATATCAACTAACAAGGCTCCCTTCTATGTCTCTGTCGACGTGCGCGTACAACCGGTTGCTTCCCTTTACATGCTTTGCGCTCCCTAGAGCGTCGTCGGCCTAAAATAATTTTTTAGAAACTTCAAAACCCAGGGGAATTATGGGTCGGGAAATCCTTTTCTGAAATGACGTCGGCAGGACGCTTCGCGATTGGTGCATGGCACATGAGACACACGCAAAATGGCGTCACAAGAAGATCGGTTAGATCTGAATTCATCTAATTTGACCTTGCATGCTGCTGAAACACAATACAATTTGAAGTTGCTTTCAAAAATCAAAAGAGAGCGAGACCACTACAAAGTACAACGAGCCAAGGCGACGCAAACACTCAAGGCTGACATAACAAAAAGCACACAAACTACAAAAGGTAAGTACCTGTGGCCATACATGTAGACCTACACAATAAAGTAAGTAACCACCATTGCAAAATAAAATTGATAATCACCATGATTGAATTTTTCCACCCCACCTTCCAATCGGTACGTAATCGAACATATTCTCAAATCATCATATTTTTGACAGAACTTGCATGTGCATTATACAGTGTGATGCAAGCAACAAATGAACCATCACATCGAAGGATCTGAGCTGAATCAATGGCGAACAAGCGTTCACTGAGACTCACGATCGCCTGCACTGAGCTCACATACATGTGTGCATGTTTCTATAAATCCATCGTGTTCTCCTTCGATAATTGAGCAAAGCTTGATAATGGAACAGTTCGGATCCGGTATATCCCTGTCTGTGTCTTCTAGTTATCAGTTACTTCCATTGAACAGATTTCCCAGAATTCTCTATTCTATTTTTAGGTTTGGGATACCCCCGTCTCAGCTTGTGGCTAAAACCAAGGGCAACGGGACCCCCGCACGTCGACTGGGGGCAATACGAGATACTAACTTGTTAGTTGATATAGGCCTACTTGTGGTCTAGATGAATGACTTTCGTCAATTTAGAGACAATCAAGTATTCTGACCTGATTCTGATTCTACTATTGTTCTGTACTCCATTTCAGCTTCTCGAAGCAGTGTTTTGACGAAGCGATGGAGGAGATGTCAGAGAAAGAGAAGAAGGGGGAACTGAACCCTGACGAACCCAGCTTCCTTATGTCCTTGCTGGCCGAGAAGACCTTGACCCCTGAGGAAGTGTTCAGCGTACTGGACACCGTGATGTCGGCTGGATCAGACTCGGTCAGTGGAGACCCATCCATATACTATAATAACCAGCTCAGATAAGTTAGTGGGGCTTTGAGAGACGTTGCGGTATCAGTACAACATATAGTTATAGGAGAGCCATACTATGATGACCAAGCTCGATCCTTGGTATTTAGAGAGGAGGAGGAGGAGGAGGAGGAGGAGTAGTAGTAGACTCCCGAGTCTCGACCACTTTTTATGAGAATACAGCCCATTGTAGGTTCGTGGCAGTGACCTGCAGATAGTGTCGTAGCACTTGAAGCCAATGACAGAATCAATTGGGGACAATCCCTCCCAAGTGTCACCAGTCGCCTCCCCGACATTAAAAAATGTGTTTGTTAGTTTGTTTTAATTGTATTATCATCGAGATGGAAAAAAGACATTAGAGCAATTCAACTGAACTCAGTTCATTTTTGTTGTAATACAGCCTTGGAATCTAGACTAAGATATCGCGGGCTACTGCAAAATTAAACACACTGTTTGGGCTACTGAACGCGTTCACAGCTTGTTGTCCAACTCTTTTCATACGACTGCAACGAAATTGCAGACACGTTTCAGACAATTCTGCTTGCTTTGTTTGTTGAGTGTTTATTGGTTAGAAGATGTCAAAAAACAAAGCTTGATTGCTATAACCTCATCAGATTTTCAGCACTAGCGACTGAACCACGTTGCATTCGCAACAATGTAGCCTTTGTGCAAAATAATGTTGTCCTTAAAAATCCAAACCTCCAAGTAGGATATATATGCATAGGGTTTTGGGGGATACAGACACTCCAGAAAAAAATCAATCCTACATCGGTGGCTGTCAGTCCAATTCCTACTTCAATCCAATTCTTACTCAAAACACAAAGCAGTGAAAACAATCAATCAATCCAATTACTGTTCTATCCTTAGTCCGCCTGCGCTCTGCAACTGCTTTTCTATGCACTGGCCACCAACCCGGAGCAGCAAGAACGGCTTGCGGACGAGCTCCTCTCGTGCCTCGGTCACGATGGTCACCTCACGCAGGACTTGCTAGACAGCATGCCTTTCCTCAAAGCCACCATTCAGGAGTCGCTTAGGTGAGAAAATGTATTTACTTACTTTTAGTTTATACGCCTAAGGCTCGAATAGAAGACTTAAGCTGAAGTCACACGTGAGCAACAATTCGGCTACAATGTTTTCCATGATATTGTTTAAAAACTTTGTTTCAAAAGTGTGTTAACAAACCGCATGTCGTCACACGATAAAGTTAATACCTGCAACATCTACACGAAAACAGTACAATACAATACAAGGAAAACAGTGCGCGCTTCGCAAATGAAACTTGTAAGAGAGTGGCTTATATTAAAGACATACAACTACGATGGTTCCAAACACGAATGTTGCACAGAATCTTACAGCCCCGCCACACATACCGGTTTGAAGGCCGATTCTAGATCGGGTTTCGGATCCGTTTGCGATCGGGCCGGACTCCAAAACCGATAGCACTGCCACACGTTTCCGATCAGGTCGACCCGAAACTTCCACACAATGTGCATTGTTTATATTCACTTTCACTAGTGTCAGTGTACACGATCCCCAACCCCATCCAACAGTTTACCATCCCCATCCAACAGCTCACCATCTTGTCTGAAACCACAGCAGAAATAATGTCTCTACATGCTACAAAAACTATTTTAAAAAAAAAACGTAATGGAAAACCAAATCAAAACCATACAAAACATCGCGGGTTACATCACAGGCTCTGAAGTCTTTATTAATTTCGTCTTTGTAAACTCGTGGGCCTCCTACATAGGTACGTAGTATAGTATATATAGTATGTAATTGAGGCCTACGAAAGACGAGACTTCCCAGCCTGTCACCTGTCATCAGCTTCGTTTGTGCCGCCAAGTTGACAATGAACACGGGACGCATTCTGATTGGTTGGAAGTTTACAATCGGGGCCGATTTTGCACAGCAGAATAGAACAGGCTCTAATCGCACGATACCGAGCCGATTGTCATCGGACCGCAGGGCAAGTAGTAGTTCTGACGTCATCACGTAGCAATCGGGATCGGATCGCAAACAAAATCGTTGCACAATAGGTATGTGTGGCGGGGCCTTTAGATACTATTGTTATTCTGCAAAGTATGGGTATGAACGATTTGTCTACGTAATTTGTGTACAGTTGAGAAAAAGACCCTATTCAGCACATTTTCTGGAAATGTGATGTTGGGCAAGGTTTTGGCTGCTTTTTAAGGAACGCTGTTCAAGAAAATGTGAATCTTTAAAACAAATTGTATTGACGGAAAATCTCGTGCTCTTTGGACTTGACGCTGATTTTATCCTTGACTATCCTTTTGAATTAATAACATCACTCGCCAAACAATTAATTTACACATGTAAAATGACAAACACTCTTCCATTATTATATCCGTTCCTTGGCGTTGTGAAACAAAGGTATGACGTAGAACCATATAATCCTCGTGTAAAGATGTATTCACATGTTTTTTGATCAGAATGGGTTATGTATAAACCCGTACTTCTTGACATGCGAGTTCATATTGTTAGTTGGTACACTTTTCCCCCTCTCTTTCCAGTTGTTTTATCGGTTTTTGGATATTATTGATCTTTTTCTTTGGTTTTGGATTTGGATTACTGTTGTATTTGATGTCATGGATTGATTAAAAAAAATAATAATAAAAACAATTAAAAAACACTGCAATACACAATCCTTCAAGATTTGCGCTGTCTATTCTTTTTAAAAAAAAAAAACAAACAAATATTTTGGTGGCAAAACCATGGCGGACTCAACCTATGCGCGATGATGATATTATTCTAAAATGCATCATAGCTTTAATGAAATTCGATAAAACTGAGCGTTTGTCGCCGAGATAAACTTTTCAGTAGCACCGTTCCATTTTTTTATTTAGCCGTATTGGCTATTACTGTCCGACTGCGCATTACTGAATGCGCATTTAGTGCTGCGCATGGCAAAATGTCTGCGAATTCTGATTGGCTGCTACAACAATGTGGTTGCAACACACATTTAAAGCAAGTCCTAAATCACCACAAAAAACAAAAAAAACAGTTTGCACAACGGAAGTTTTAGACATATGAAACACAGTAAGGACATGAAAATATTCGTGTGTTTCACAAATGTTTCGTGTTTTTTGCGTTTGCTTGCGTTGCTTCAGCTTTAACACTTCAAGGGCTATAACTTTGCATAACTTAAGAGGTGTAGAACTTTATGACAGCCTAATAGCGCCCAAACCTGATAATATCATGAGATAATTACAAATATCATGGAATAATTACAATTATCAAGGGATAATTACAATTATCATTGGAAAATTATAAATATCTTCGCGTGATCATGTTTACTTTTCAGGTTTGGCAGTCCGCCCAAAAATGCGTCAAAACCGAAAATTGTAATTATCACATAATAATTACAATTTTCGCTTCATAATTACAATTTTCACGTGATCATGCTAAATTCTGACTAAGGCGGCTAGGCTAACTAGCGCCAAAACCTGCATTTACAGGTATCGGTGATAATAGTAATTAACACGTGTTCTGTGTAATTCACATTATGACGGCCTACTAGCGCCAAACCCTGATAATTACAAATATCATGTGATGATTACAAATATCAATGACATACTTAAAATTAACACGTAAATATTGTAATTATCAAGGGAAAATTTAAATTTTCGGTTTTGACCCATTTCCAGACGGATTGCTAGAGCCAAAACTGAACATTAAACATGATCTCGCGAAATGTTTGTTATTTTTCAATAATAATTGTAATTATCTCTTGATAATTATCATTTTTCTATGATATTTGTAATTATCGCATGATATTTGTAAATATCAGGTTTTGGCGCTAGGAAGGCGTGGCAAATACTGGTAATTATTAATTAACACTGGATTACCGGTATTTCTGTAAATTACACAGAGCCCGTGTTAATTTCAGTTATCTCTTTGCAAAACAAAAGATCGGTAACTATCGTGTGCGACTCAATCGTAACAGACCTTAAGGCCCCGCCACACATACCGGTTTGAAGGCCGATTCTAGATCGGGTTTCGGATCCGTTTGCGATCGGGCCGGACTCCAAAACCGATAGCACTGCCACACGTTTCCGATCAGGTCGACCCGAAACTTCCACACAATGTGCATTGGTTATATTCACTTTCACTAGTGTCAGTGTACAAGATCCCCAACCCCATCCAACAGTTTACCATCCCCATCCAACAGCTCATCTAATCTGAAACCACAGCAGAAATAATGTCTCTACATGCTACAAAAACTATTTAAAAATAAAAACGTAATGGAAAACCAAATCAATAACAAAACATCGCGGGTTACATCACAGGCTCTGAAGTCTTTATTAATTTCGTCTTTGTAAACTCGTGGGCTCCTACATAGGTACGTAGTATAGTATATATAGTATGTAATTGAGGCCTACGAAAGACGAGACTTCCCAGCCTGTCACCTGTCATCAGCTTCGTTTGTGCCGCCAAGTTGACAATGAACACGGGACGCATTCTGATTGGTTGGAAGTTTACAGTCGGGGCCGATTTTGCACAGCAGAATAGAACATGCTCTAATCGCACGATACCGAGCCGATTGTCATCGGACCGCAGGGCAAGTAGTAGTTCTGACGTCATCACGTAGGAAACGGGATCGGATCGCAAACAAAATCGTTGCACATTCGGCATGTGTAGCGGGGCCTTTACTGTCTCTTTGAGTTTTCCGCCCTTAATCAGACTATCCTTGATTCTCCTCAGTGTGGCTTTATGTGACGTATAGTTACGTCATGATCTCCTGGCTTGTAAGCATTAGAAACCTTTGATTTTAGTAGTTGGCTGAAGGTAGCAGGATCCATTCCCGCAAAGGGGCGAACTTATGCGACTTAGGAACGAGACTATTGAGGTCAGCGAAGGTTTACTCCGGGTACTCCGGTTTCCTTCTTCCCTTCAATAATAGTATTGGATGCAGTCAATCTAAAATTTCAGAAATATAAACTGGATTTCCTCTCCCTCTTCTAATAGCGACCTCCTTGCCTTTACACCACATGTTTGAATGATAGATGTGTTTGTTGGGCGTGTAAGAGTGGGTGAAGATCGCCGCGCTTTGAGGCTGATTGTTGATTTGGGGAAAAGCGCCTATATGGCATCCACTAGTAGTAGTTGTAGTAGTTAAGTAGTAGTAGTAGTAAGTAGTAAGTAGTAAGTAGTAGTAGTAGTAGTAGTAGTTGTAGTTGTAGTAGTAGTAGTAGTAGTAGTAGTAGTTGTAGTTGTAGTTGTAGTAGTGGACCCAGTCAATATAACATTTAAAAAATAAAAATTCGATTTTCTTTCCGTCTTCTAATAGCGATCTCCCTGCCTTTACACCACCTGTTTGAGTGATGGATGTGTATTTGTTGTGTGTGTGTAAGGGTGGATGAGACAGGTGAGCGGGTATGTTGGTACAGATCGCCGCGCTTTGAGCCTGATTGATTTGGGGGAAAGGCGCGTATATAGCATCCAGTATTATTATTATTAGTAGTAGTAATAGTGGTAGTAGTTGGCGGCCGACGGACTGATAATACTACTCTCATAATACAAAAGATAACAACGCCTCCGAGATTGCGATTTGTATTGTTAATGTTATTGAAAGCTTCAGAGTGCGAGAGAGAGAGAGAGAGAGAGAGAGAGAGAGAGAGAGAGAGAGAGAGAGAGAGAGAGAGAGAGAGAGAGAGACAGACAGACAGACAGACAGACAGACAGACAGACAGACAGATATGGATAAGATAGAGATTGGAAGAGAAAAGAGAGGGCGCTGTTTCAGTTCTGTCGAAAATCATCATCATCATCATCATCATCATCATCATCATCATCATCATCATCATCATCATCATCATCATCATCATATTGGCACTGGAAGCTGTCAAACTATTTTTCAGAAGAAAAAAAAAGATTTATTTTCCGTCTTCTGTAATAGATCGCCGCTCTTGGGAATTCGAAGAAAAAAGCGCATGATAGCATCCTGAATTATTATTATTATTATTATTATTATTATTATTATTATTATTATTATTATTATTATTATTATTATTATTATTATTATTATTATTACCCCCGTTGGGGTGCCGGGGGTTTCAGTATAAATAGTATCCCCACTTTCTGGAAATTTAGTGCTTTAAATTCCCACTGTCGCTGTCTTTCTCATTTGCTCTTTCTCATTCCTGCTCTGTTCTATCAATCTGCTATACTATCTTCTTCTTTGCTAGACCAGTCACCTACCTTTTTTCTGGAAAACTCTTCCGGGACAAGACTCCTTATTTGTATGTGAGGTCTGTTGGATCAGCTTGGGAATATTGGACGCTTTCTGCCAGGTGGTCACTAGGGCTTCCTATGATGTTATTATTTAGCAATGTAGGCATTTGTATGTGTTTTGTTGATAATTTATAATGATGTTTGTATTCTATTTTGTTTTTGTAAACGGGGGTTCGATAAGTTGGGGTGAAGCCTCAGCGTCCCCTGCGTGGGATGTCTTTATTGTAAAGGGACTGGCTGATGGAGAGCTTTCGGTTTTACCACTAGGGTTGTTTCAGCAGATCTTTTATGCGGATCAGGGGTTGTCCGATCCTGATTTGGCTCGGAAGAGTCCGCTGGACCTAAAGCAATAATAATGTAATGTAATTATTATTATTATTATTATCATCATCATCATCATCATCATCATCATCATCATCATCATCATCATCATCATCATTTCTTTATTTTCTGTACAGATTGTTCTTTCCGACTCCCGCCGGGATTCGGAGGCGGCTCACTCACAACGCAGTGATGAACGGCTATCAAATACCTAATGGAGTAAGTATGTATTTAGTGGCTAGCTGAATTCGTCTTCTTCTTCTTCTTCTTCTTCTTCTTCTTCTTATTATTATTATTATTATTATTATTATTATTATTATTATTATTATTATTATTATTATTATTATTATTATTATTATTATTTAAATTTTTTTATTTTTACATTTTTTGTATTAATATTATTTATTTATTTATTTAATTATTAACATTTATACACACTTAATCGTGACAGCTCTATCCTATCCTATCATGTCCTATCCTATCCTATCCCGTAACTCGAAAGTCGTTGGGGCACCACAGATGTCTCCCTCTTCTTCTGCCTCCTTGCACCGGGCCTTGCAGGATGGTCTTTGCAAGGCCTGATACTGTAGTGACGTGGCCAAAAAGCTCTAGGTGTGTGTATAATAATTATACAATAACACAACAAGTCCACACCAAAAAAATTTTATCGATTACAATGATAGATGAAAAGTAAACAACCCTAAAATGTAAGTAAAGACAATGGACATAATCCTATCCCGTAACTGGAAAGTCGTTGGGGCACCGTAAATGATCGTTTAACCAGTTTACTCCATCTATATCTATCCTCAGCAAACCCTAATGGCTTTGCTCAGTGTCAAGCCAGTCCATTCTCAAATGTTGTCCTTCCACCTCTTTTTCTGTCTCCCTCTTCTTCTTCTTCTTCTTCTTCTTCTTCTTCTTCTTCTTCTTCTTCTTCTTCTTCTTCTTCTTCTTCTTCTTCTTGTGTGTATAATGGACAGAAGATTACTGACAAATACAAATAAGATGAAAGATGTAAACAAACAAGGCGCGACGGCAAGGCTAAATATTAATGTAAAGACGGAACTAAAAACCACGGACAACGGTGAAACGGTAACGTGTCTACTATTTTTCCCCCATGACGTACCCTAACAGTCAACACAATTTTACATCAGTAATTTCGAATTATTTTGTATGCACGTTTATTTCATAATAACCTTTAGTTTGCAAAGATTGTCCGCTTATGTGTGTGTGCGTGTGTGTGTGTGTGTGTGTAGATAGATAGATAGATTAGATTAGATTAGATTAGATTAGATTAGATTAGATTAGATTAGATTAGATTAGATTAGATTAGATTAGATTAGATTAGATTAGATTAGATTAGATTAGATTAGATTAGATTAGATTAGATTAGATTAGATTAGATAGATAGATAGATAGATAGATAGATAGATAGATAGATAGATAGATAGATAGATAGATAGATAGATGGATGTTAAATTCTGTCTTGGCATTATTTAAGTTCCGCGGAGCCCTGTCTTACTAATAACTGTAAACAGTCGTTCGAGTTCTGTGTATTACAACAACAACAAAAAATTCCTCTGTCAAATTTGTACCCGGTTTAGCTTCTGGTTTGACCAAATAAGTCAGCACTGTCATGTCTGACAACTGCGGTGATCGTCGTTAATTCTATGACCGTATATCGATTTGGCAATTTCCTTTGACAGTCTCTACCTTTGTCGTTTTGCTTTTATCATTAAATAGACAATTAGCCTATAGCATAGAGCGAGCGCTCAAAGCCACTTGGGTCCCACACTCCACACGCAAAACCCAGCCATCCCCTAATTTTAAAAAAAAAAGATTTTTTTTAATTTTTGTTTACAAATTACTGTTGTAGATCTATATTCCGATTGAATGAGAAACGTTTTATATTTTAATTCATTTCTGCCTAAATAATTGCACAGACTCTGGTGGGCGTGAACAGTATGCGGATAGCAACCAGCCCTGACAACTTCTACGAGCCCATGTCCTTTTTACCTGAACGCTGGCTGAGAGATGAGGAAGGGAGGCAACGCATCCAAGGCATCCACCCTCTAGCTTACCTCCCTTTCGGCTTCGGGCCCAGAAAGTGCGTCGGCCAGCGAGTCGCTTTGCAAGAGCTCTACGCTTCCGCTGCCTCGGTGTGTTGAATTTTATTTAATTCTACTTTCTTTTAGAACGTTACTATACAAACTCTGGCCTGCCCTGTTATGTTGCTACTCGTGCGGTACATTTATTTATGGAGACTTGTTACAAACATTGTTCATAAGGCCAAATCAGTCTTTATCCGCTCCCAGATTGCCGAAAGTTCGAGCAGCAGGCAGTTGTTTGACGTTTGTGGCCGCCTCTGCGGTCGTATTAAGTCATCCCCACTGCCATCCATGTACCCACTCTCACAACTCCCAGACGTATTCTGTGACTATTTTGTTAAGAACGTGACCAACATCCGTGCCGAGTTCGATCAGGTGCCGGCGCCATCCATGTCTGGTGACGAGGTCAGTTGTTCCTTTTCTGCATTTTGTCACATTTCTGAGCATGATCTTCGAAAGATCATCTTGCAGTCAAAACCCACAAGCTGCCCCCTTGATCCCCTACCCACCCCCCTTCTCCGTGAATGCCTAGATGTCCTGCTTCCTACTCTCACATCCATCATCAACACGAGCTTACAATCTGGCACCGTCCCTTCTATTTTCAAATCTGCTGTGGTAAAGCCCTTGCTCAAGAAACCATCTTTAGATCAGAACAATCTCAAAAACTACAGACCTGTATCCAACTTGTCTTTTCTTTCTAAAGTCTTGGAAAAAGTAGTCCTTCAGCAACTCTTTTCTTACCTCACTGAACACAACCTCCTTCCTCCATCACAGTCTGCTTACCGCCCCAACCATAGCACAGAAACCGCCCTCATCAAAGTGACAAATGACATACTGCGTGGCCTGGACGTGGGCAATGTGTCCCTCCTCACTCTCTTAGACCTATCTTCTGCTTTCGACACTATTGACCACACCATTCTCCTTCAAAGACTCTCCACTCTCTACGGAATCTCTGGAACTTGTCTCTCCTGGTTTCAATCCTACCTCTCTCACAGGTCTCAGTCTGTCCTCATTGGTGAACACTCTTCCTCGTCTGTCCCACTCTCCTTTGGTGTCCCTCAAGGTTCTGTCCTCGGTCCTGTCCTCTTCATTCTGTACACTAAGCCTCTCTCTAATCTCATCTATTCTCACTCTGTCAACAGTCAGTCATTTGCAGACGACACACAACTCCACACCTCTTTCAGCTCTTCACAGGCACACGCCTCCGTCCAGTCCATGCAGGCATGCATCACTGACGTCAAACAATGGATGTCCGAAAACCGTCTAAAGCTCAATGATGACAAAACTGAAGCGCTCTTGATCAAAAAGAAATCCGACAAATCTGATTTACCAAATAGCATCACAGTAGGAACCTCATCCATTTCATTTTCTGACCATGCCCGCAACTTAGGTTTCATTCTGTCTTCTGACATGTCACTTGACCAACACATTTCCAACATATGCCGCTCTGCCTATTTCGAAATTCACCGCATTAGCTCCATCCGACAATATCTTACAACCGAAACAACCAACACTCTTGTCTGTGCATTTGTTCTATCTAAACTTGACTACTGCAACTCTCTCCTCTCTGGCTCCCCTCTCTACCTTCTTGAAAAACTTCAGAAAGTCCAAAACTCTGCCGCCCGCCTTGTTCTTAAAGCCCCTCTACTCCGATCTCTTAATTGGCTCCCTGTTCGAGCTCGCATCTTGTACAAGCTCTCAACTATTGTTTTCAAATTCTTCACTGGTTCTGCCCCCTCATACTTTACTGACCTTCTCTCTGCCTACTCTCCTGCAAGACAACTCCGCTCTTCTTCTGATACAAGACTGCTTTCTATCCCCCGTGTTCACTCAAAGAACTATGGTGAACGATCTTTCTCTTTCTCTGCTGCAACTGCCTGGAACTCACTACCGATTCAACTCCGACATGCTCCATCACTTTCTTCCTTCAAGCGCCAATTAAAGACCCACCTTTTTAACATGCAAACTCAATAATTTTCACTCCCCCTCCCTTCCATCCCCATGTGTAATCTTTTTACCAAGTCACGTCATCTGTTCATGGATGGTGGCGGCACCGTCTCGGTTCTTGGTATTCATATTATCTGTTGTTTTGCATGGCCATGTTTTACTGTAATTATTTAACCATTTGATAAGTGTATACGTGTTCTGTGTGTGTGTGTGTGTGTGTGTGTGTGTGTGTGTGTGTGTGTGTGTGTGTGGGTGTGTGTGTGTGTGTGTGTGTGTATATGATTGCACGTGTGTTGTCAAGCGCGGCGAGCTCGCTTTCCTTACCGTTTGCGAGGTACCGCGCGATATAAATGTACTGTATTATTATTATTATTATTATTATTATTATTATTATTATTATTATTATTATTATTATTATTATTATTATTATTAATACTGCAGGGGACAAAAATCTTCCCCAACTGACGCAGAAAGTGTACCGAGTCCCTTTGCTAGTCTTGAATGGTTACAGATGACAGAATACAGAATCCTGTAAGTCCCAATGAACAGTTTTGCAATATTTCCTTATTCTCTCCTCCACATCAGTTTTTAGCATTTATTTATTTATGTTCTCAGGTGGTGAAGAAGTTTTGCATAGGCCTGCAGAAGGACTCGCCCGAGCTGGAGACGATCTTTACACCGTTCCGTAAACCCAAATACCCCCTGCACTTCTCCTTCACGCCTAGATCATCTGGATGAACAAAACCCTAAACTGTACTCTTACTGTTATGTCACCACACCCAGATACCCTGGATACATCTTCAATGTATGCAACGACAATCTTAACACAGTTTAATAAAATAAAAATAAAATATCCCTTGCGCTTTTCTCATTCCTTTCCATAATGATATTGGACGCAGTCGGTCCAACATTTTAAACATAAAAACAAACAAAAATGAATTCCTTAATAGCGATCTCCCTGCCTTTACACCACATGTTTGAGCAATAAATGTGTGTTTGTTGTGTGTGTGAGAGAGTGTGTGACACAGGTGAATGTGAATGTTGGTACACATCGCGCCGTGCTTTAAGCGCGTGTATAGCATCATTAATAATCATAATAATAATTATGTGTATTATTATAATTTTTTGTTATTGCTATTTTTATTTTATTTAAATGTTGTTGTTTTTTTTTCGCTACGTTACGCTTCAAATCAACAAGAAACGACGCAATAAACTTTCTAGACTTTTGCTTGTTCATGACAAAATTTCCTTGGTCAATCAAGAATGAATACATGCTCAGAGAACAGACCAACACAGAGGCAGACGGATACATACACACACATGCTCACACAGACACACACACACGCACGCGCGCGCGCGCGTACTCACAAACATAAACATGCACACACAATTTAAGAAGACCTTTAAATTATAAAGTTAATTGTATTAAGTTTTTCGTCTTGGACAAAAGTGATCTTTGTTTATGATTAAATGATTAATGTACTCGACGACCGACAACTGCATCATTTGTCATCATCATCATCATCATCATCATCATCATCATCATCATCATCATCATCATCATCATCATCATCATCATCAATCATCATCAATCATCATCATCATCATCATCATCATCATCATCATCATCATCACTATCTTTGACGTCGTCTTCGTCGTCATCCTCCCCTTCTTCCTCCTCCTCCTCATCGTCATCCAATGAATAACTTTAATGAGTATATTTTGAGAATAAATGTATTTTGAAGGAGAAAAAAAAAGAAAAAAATAAGAGAACCGAAAGATTGTTCAGTGTTGGTTTGTTCATGTATGCTATGATGACAATTATTTTGTTGGAATTTGTAAAGTCGTAGCTAATACACGGTCACAACCCCGCACCCACGAACGCCAATGAGGGCACACATAGACTATACTTTGAACTTTGCCCTTTTATTTTCCCTCCCCCTCCCCTACCTTCACCCTCCACCCTCCCCTCCGTGGGGTGTGGGTGCCGGGGGTTTCTGTATAAACAGTATCCCCACTTTCTGGAAAATTTAGTGCTCTAAATTCCCACTGTTGCTGTCTTTCTCCTTTGTTCTTTCTCATTCCTATTCTGTTCTATCAATCTACTATACTATCTTCTTCGCTAGACCAGTCACCTACCCTTTTTTAATTGAAAACTCTTCCGGTTGTAACATCGTCAAAGTTTAGGGTACCTTACTTTAGCCGGGCGCCTTTGCGCATGCGCCAGGACAAGTCGGGCCGGCTTTTTCACGATGTTCTTAGACGTCGTAACCCTAACCCTAAACCCTAACCCTTACTAAGACTACGATAGCACTGTGCGCATGCGTCCAATTTTGTAATGCGTCAACCAATCAGAATGCTCCCAGCCCAAATAAGATAGTAGGAACTTTGACGATGTCACACCGGGACAAAACTCCTCATTTGTGTGTGAGGTCTGTTGGATCAGCTTGGGAATATTGGACGCTTTCTGCCAAATGGTTACTGGGACTTCCTATGATATATTATTATTTGGCAATGTAGGCAATTTATATGTGTGTGTTTTGTTGATATTTTATTATGTTTGTATTCTATTTTGTTTTGGTAAACGGGGGTTCGATAACTTAGAGTATAGCCTCAGCGTCCCCTGCATGGGATGCCTTTATTGTGACCGGTTGGCGGAGTGCCTTCAGTGTTACCACTAAGGTTGTTACGGCAGATCTTGTATGCAGATCAGGGGTAAGTCCTCTTTCAGCCAAGTTGTGATCTTGATTTTGTGGTCCTGATTCGGCTCTTTGCAGTCCGCTGGACCCTGTAAGCAGTGAATAACTAACTAACTAACCTTTTATTTCACATGGGAGCCGTATAGCCAAGAAGGGTGGTTTGAGGGAGGGGGGAGGGAGGGGGGGGGGGATTGGGATACACATAGCATTCGTACAATGAACGGCATTGTATAAAACTACAGCTACATTTACAATATATTCAGCAACTGGATTGACAAACACTAAGGAATTTACAACACACAGAACGATACCAATTCAACATAATACTTATACAACACAATAAGACAACAACACGTAAATCAGACAAAATGTAAAGTAAAGAGTCAGCATATTGCACTTTTAAGTTCAAGAAAAAAAACTCTGGTTATAACCAAGAAGAAATGGCTATAAGCCCATTAAATCTGACTGGAGAAAGTCATCACAACCTCTTAAAAGCGACGCCACGTTTTCCTACAGTATCTAGTAATGTTTTCCTGCACTACCTAATAATAACTTTCTAAAAGAATGTCATCAGAGACCAATCAGTAAATAAATTTATTTTCCTTAATAAAGGAATAATAATAATAATAATAAAATAATTACATGGAGTGCTATTTGAACACCATTCAAATTAAAATGATCACCCATAACTGGGTATATAAGGCTACATCTCCACTCTAACATCCTGTCACCCCCATCCTCCTGCCCTACTTCAACCTCCCCACTACCCAATCAAACGTCTTAATTAATTTAAAAAAAAAACTTAAATGTAAAGAAAGATGGCGAGCCATTCAAATGTATTTCCAGACACACATACATGCGCCTTGAATCACTCTTTTTTGAGTGAGATATGTGCGCTATATAAATCTTTTTAAAAAAAGTTATCAAATTCGGATTAACCAGTTTTTAAATATAAAAACGCAAAACGCGTTTAGAAAATAGTGAAACGCAATGACCTTGACCTTTGAGAAAGTACACATATGAATGATCTAACATAATTAGCAGTAAAATATCCGCAAAGTAAAAAAAAAAAAAACAACAACATAATAATAATAAATTTCGGTTGAAGTTGTTCTTGAGTTGAGATAAAGCAAAAAGTGTATCTGAAACAAAAAAGTGAAATTCGGAAAGAAAGACTGACTGACAATCGGCCTGCTACTGAAGGATGGCCTATGTACCAAAACTCATCAAAATCGCTTTAGCCGTTTTAGAAATATTGGGCAAAACGTGTTTAGTAACAATATGACTCCAGTGACCTTGACCTTTGGGTTAAAGCAAATACGATGGCACGGGAGGCATGCCACGGACCTAGATAATGTTTATCTCAAAATCTGGTTCAAACAACGGAAACAACAGGCAGTTTGCTCTGCGTGCAAATACGCAACCTCACCTTGCTGAACACTCATCACACTACTTAATCTACATAATATACACTCTAAAATATTTTCTAAACATGTTTTTTTAATTTATCAGAAGCCTGCGATTTTACTCCACGTCGTTTTGGAAATTACCAAGCTCTTAAAAAAACAAAAAAAAACTTATAGCCTCACCATTTCACATACGCTTTTCTTGGAGGATCCATACATCCAAGGAAGTTTCTCCGTTGCTTTGAATCTTTATTGAAATAGTTTGTATCCATTCTGTTAGATTCAAGCAAGAAATTTCATATAACGTTTGTTGTTGTATCCCGAGGAACGAGGAGGAAAAAGAAACCAGAAACTGCATTTTTGAAAAGGTAAGACGTACTGCAACTATTCTAAAATGTTCTGTTCTTTATTTTCTTTTTTTAAGCGGGGGTGGGGGGAATAATGTTGTGTTGACCTGGGTGTTGTGTTGTTATGCGTTGAGTTGTAGTGTCCAGATATATCCCCCCTCGATATTACAGTATTAGTTACATATTTCCGACGGAAAGAAGGTATTTATATTTGCAATGTGGCTGTTCTATATTATGGCCTTCTTTCTGTTAATAGACTTTAAAGAACTGAAGAACAAAAAAAGCAAAATGACTTTGGAGCTGTTACAATGATGAGGGGAGTATATCTGGATATTTCCGTAATGTGCTGTTACGTTCTTCATACTGCATTTTTCGCTTACTGTTACTATTTGATAGTTGTTGATGCTATTAGGTGTCGTGTAGCTCAGTTGAAAGTACAGGCCCATTAACCAAAGAAGAATGGACCCGCTAGCGCGCTACCCGTCCGCTATCGGGGATCCGCAAAATTATTGCTGAAGGGCCATCCTTCTTGGTTAATGCGCCTGTGGTTGGTAGTGAACAGGTTTCCCATGCCGAAGGTTGCGCCTTCGAACCCCGTGAAGGTCGAACTTACGTGACTGAGGTACGAGACTTTTCAGGACACCGAGGGTTTTCTCCGGTACTCCGGCCTCCTCCCTCCCTTCAATAATGGTACTGGATGCGGTCAATCTACAATTTCACAAATAAAAATTGATTTCCATTCCGACTTCTGTAAAAGCGATCTCTTCAGATCGCCGCGCTTTGAGTTCGATTGAAGAAAAAGCGCGTGAAAGCATCCTATAGTAGTAGTAGTAGTAGTAGTAGTAGTAGTAGTAGTAGTAGTAGTAGTAGTAGTAG
The DNA here is from genome assembly GCA_036898135.1 of Oncomelania hupensis. Taxonomy (NCBI): domain Eukaryota; kingdom Metazoa; phylum Mollusca; class Gastropoda; order Littorinimorpha; family Pomatiopsidae; genus Oncomelania; species Oncomelania hupensis. The sequence continues at coordinate 146,694,859 of CM072511.1, read as the reverse complement.
TCGTCCCATCGCCGTAGCTGAAGGGTTAGAGCATTCGCCTGGCACACACCGATGACCCAGGTTCGAATTCCGTGATGGGCAAGATAAAAGTGGCCCTTTTCACTGTCCATTTTAGCAATATGATTGCTCGGTTGGTTCAGGGTTTAGATATCTACCCCTTGTTCCCTGGGATGGTTATCTCCATCTGCCATATGGCCAGTGGTGGTGTAGACGTTAAACGGTACCGTTGGTGCTACGAGGGATAGTAATACTGGATGCTATTATATTAACCTAAGGCGGCGGACGGCGATCTTTAACCAACATACACGTTGATATAGTTTGAACTGTACACTCGTTCAATTAAACATGCACAGCGAACACACCTTTATCACTCAAACATTACTTTTTTTTTGTAGTGTAAAGGAACTTATTATATACAGTCATTACATAGCGCTTTTCTTGCTCAAGAGCTGCTCAAGGCGCTGATCGATACAGGATCTAACTCAAGCCGCCCGAGGCTTGATTTTTCCATTATTGCATTCAGTGTGGTTGCTGAGGACAGAGAACGATGGAGTACGCTGGATAAACGATCGTCTGTGGTGCCCCAACGACCTTCGAGTTACGGGATAGAATAGGATAGGATAGGTATCCATTGTCATAATTAAGGGAGAGGAAAAACGGAGAACTTGGAGAAAACCGTCGGTCGGCCAAAAGTTAGTATTAGGGGGCCTGCGAAGTACCTTTCCACATTATACTACACATCTGCATACTCATTATTAATAATGATGCTGCGGCCGCTGATGCCGCTCGGTCGATAATCTACCGATTATTATAAGTAAGCTAGGGACATGGCAACGTAATAATCGATACGACGAATATGGTTGCACAACAGTAGAAGATGATGTTGTTTATGATGATGGTGTTATTGATACGGACAAAGTTACGATCAACCTTGATGATGATGATGATGATGATGATGATGATGATGATGATGATGATGATGATGATGATGATGATGATGATGATGATGATGATGATGATGATGATACCGGCGGTGACGCCGACGACGAAGATGTGAATGATGATGAGTAGGCTAACATCGTTTCCTTGTCTTTGTCTTTCAACAGAACCTCAACGAGAAAGGGCAGTTTACAGCATTTACAATGGATCATCAGCAAGACTGTGCCGAAGAAAAAGCTTTTGAACGGCGGTTGCGACGTGAGGTTCTTCTTCAAGACCTCTTTCAGACCAAACAGTTGAAACAAAAGCGGCAATGTCTTCAGAGCATTCAGCAAACATCTCAAGATTCGGACCCTTCATCTCGCTCGCTTTCCCAAAACAGGACAGAGGCCGGAGACAGAACAGAGGCTGGAGACAGGGCAGAGGCTAGAGATAGGGCAGAGGCCGGAGACAGTGCAGAGGCTGGAGACAGGGCAGAGGCTGGAGACAGGGCAGAGGCCGGAGACAGGGCAGAGGCTGGAGACAGGGCAGAGGCCGGAGACAGGGCAGAGGCTGGAGACAGGGCAGAGGCCGGAGACGAGACAGAGGCGGGAGGTAACACGGATGTTTCAATAGCATCGGTGTTTTTAGATTCTTCGTGCTTAGCAGGTGGTCTGATGGTGTCTGATTGTAAAGACGACGGCCTAGTGTATGATTCTGGCTTGCAAGGCGGTCTACCGTCTCCTGTGGAAGGTGCGTCTGACACTTCAAAAGAGGTCTTCGATGACCACAAGGCGCCAAGTAAATCTGTCGAGGCTGACACAAGCAAATCCCAGGACACAGGTCTGCACGAGTCAGGTTTTGCACAACCGCGGTCTTTTCCTTCGGAACCAGATGACCCCAAAGAAACCCTTTCCGAGAAAAGGTTCTTATTGTCCGTGGTCGCTGTTGCGAAAGTATCCATTTCCCCTCCTGAATCCTTCAACATTTGGAAGACTGCTTCCACCTCGCGTGCAAAGGACAGCCCTTCTGACGATTTGGAAGGGGTTCATTTAAGCGAAAACAACACTGGAAGCATAATAGGGATATCAACAATTTCCTCAACCAATAGGGATCTTATTAGCGGAGCGCCCACCACCAGACCGGTCACAGTTTGGAACCGTAATGACGTAGAAGCATCAACAGATGACAGTGGTTTCTGCACACGAGGAACAGAAGACGTCTACAAGCTCGTAACCGGCGCATCTGCAGAAAATGAGCCTTCCCCAGACAGTTCGGCATGACTAGGCAAGAAGGATGCCGTTGACATCACGACTGACCCAATAAACGCACCATTTTTTTACTTCACCGTCAGTAGCGTTACAGATGAATTGCTCTCTGTCAGTCTGCGTGATGACATCGACAAGGAAGAAGATAATGATGCTGATCGTTACTGTGGCGGTAGCGGTGGGAATGAGGACGAAATCAGTACTCTGCCAAGTGTTGAAGAGACAACAAATCTTGAAGATGCTAATTACGATAACAGACGTAGTGGTAGTGGTGGTGGTGATGATGATGATGGTGATGATGATGATGATGATGATGATGATGATGATGATGATGATGATGATGATGATGATGATGATGATGATATGGAAGGGGAAGAGGAGAAGAAGGAGAAGCAGGAGCACGATGAAAATGAGGATAGTGATAGCGATGAAGATAAACATGATGACGACGACAACGACGAAGAGGAGGAGGAGGAAAAAGAAAGAGCTGATGGTAAGGATGACGAACAAGAAGTGAAAGGGGATGATAAGAGGGGTGACAATGCAGCAAAGGAAGAGGAGGAGGAGGACAACAATGATTTTGTTGATGCAGTGGATAAAAATGATGCGTCCTTAGTACTAAGATTGTCCAATTTAAAAGCTGCTTCCAGCCCGTCCAAACTCGAAGAAAGGGTCTCCCTTCCACTGATTCCGAACACAGGCTCTCGTGTCTCATCGTTGCAAAAGATTTCTCTTGAAGTCTTACCTCTTTCGTCCTCGCCAGAATCGTCTAGTTCGTCTTCACATCGATTGAGAAAAACGGGCAAACCACCGCCGTCACGTCCGTCGAGGAAGAAAGGAACAGTTTCATCGAGGAAGAGACGGAGGCCATCATCGTCTAGCGAGAACCCCAGACGATCGAAAAAGAGACGGCTGCTGAAAAACGTGTCATCCTTGTGTATGCCAGCAGATGCAGCCAGTAGAGCTTCAGGTGAAGGAACTAAGTATACAGCTTCACCGCTCAGAACGCCTTCTAAGAGCAGAACAAGAAGCAAGCAGAAAGGCATCTCGAGCAGCAAGAGTGTAGAAAGAGATAGGAAAACGTTAAAAACGGGCGGCAGCAAGGAATTATCCCCAACTCAAAAGAAATCAAAGAAGGAGAAGGAGGTGGTGATCTTAGTGAAACGAAAGACATCAAAAAAGCAATCAATCAAGTCACATGCAGCGAGAATGGAAATGCAAAAGTTAATGTCGAAATCTGGGTCAAAATCTCGCTTCGAAGAAGTTCGACATTCAAGAAACCAAAAGAAAGAAAATAAGGGCAAGGAGGAGGGGATCCTAAGGACAGAAAATATATCGAAGAAAGAATTACTTAGGCCTACACTGCAGACAGCGAGAACGGAAAAGTTCATATCGGACCTTGGGTCCATATCGGTCTTCGAAGGAAGTCGAAATTCAAGGTCAGTTCTCCCAGAAAAGTCAAATCTATATCAACATTCAAGGTCGGTTCGCAGCGTTAGGTCATTTCAAGGTCAAATATTACAATCGGATGACGCAAATAGTTCATTGCCACACGTTTTCGAACAGTGGTTAAGGTCTGAAGATACTCGCAGATTTAGGAGAAAACGCAACCGTCATAGAAATCTTCCAGCGTTCGTGAGGCGAAAGACACATAGCGTAAATCTCAGAAGGTTAATCCCGAAATTACGTTCTCGTGGACCGTCCACCCGAGCTGAACTCTCGCTCGAGGGTCTTCACACCTACGCCATCTCTAAAGGCGTCATCACTGATGTCAGCAGCAGCACCAGTGACGTCAAACACAGAGCAATGCACAAGGCAAAGACTGCAGTCTCCAACAGGGACACACTGATTCAACTATGGCGGAAGAGAATGGACGTTTCTCATGTAAATAGCGTCAACGTACAGTAAACTCATATATTGGAAATTGGCGTGCAGGCCTTTGATGGAGAATGTCATGTGTTGTAGTGGTACATGCAGATACATTAACTGCTTGTCAGTGACAACACCCACGACGGTGATGATCATGGTGAAGATTATTTATATGATGACGATCGTTGTGATGATGAAACCACACAATTGTTTTGAGCGCTTTACACATCAAACATATCAAGCTCATATTACAAGGTCTTCTCAAAATGAAATGTTTGTACAACGTTTTTCTTGACATTTTATGCAATCAAAAGATACTTCTTGTTGTATTTACCAAACAAACACTCATTGCATGTAAAGTGATTACAAAATGTAACAAGTCTATTTGGCTTTGAAAACTACTTGCTGTCCATGCGATTTTAAGTTGTAATTATTGTGGTAATAGTAAATTGAAAACGTGATCTTATCTCATAAACGAAGAAAACCCTATCTATATATCCTACGCCGTTATCATTTCGAAATAAGTAATACGAATAACATCGTCTTTTACCAATTATTTTCACATGTAAACTCTTTTTTTTTAAAATTCGTCAAGAAAGGTGTATTATTATTATTATTATTATTATTATTATTATTATTATTATTATTATTATTATTATTATTATTATTATTATTATTAACATAAACTGATACGAGTAGGCCTATATTTTATCATGTACATGAACAGAGGCTTTTAATGGGTCACGTGTAATATTAGAAGTAGGCTTATTTCACTTTTTTACCAAGTGCCTAATTCGAGTGAGAGACTGCAGCTTGTCCTCTATTCTAGATTAGCCTAGAAACATCGATTATGTATACATGTATTCAAAATATCAGTTTGAGAGAGAGTGTGTGTGTGTGTGCGTGTGTGTGTGGGTGTGTGTGTGTTCACTGTACGGATTTTGGCAATATAATGTTAGAAATGTGTGCGCAATAAATTTATTACAGGTGGTATTTTAAATCGTTCCATGTAAAGCACACGCGATTTAGTTTATTTTAAAGGAACAACAGTTTCTTATTCCAAAAAGTGAAACACGTGACATAGCAAGCATAGAGTTTTGTATGCCACTCAAAATGCTTGGATTTACACGATAAATTTTGACGTCAGAAATGTTATGGAGTGTATGTCAGTTGTGTTTGTGTGTGTGTTTATTTTGTTATTTTTAGGAGTTCGTGTTCTTGTTCTTCTACTTTTAAATCACTTTTCTTCGTGCTCTTGTTCTTCTATTTTTAAATAACCTTTCTTCGTTTTTGGTTTAACGTATTTTTTTCCGAAATTATAAGACAAACAATAAAGCATTACTTTAAAATCACTTTTCTTCGTGCTCTTCTACTTTAAAATCATTTTTCTCCATTTGTTTGTTTTTGGTTTAATGTATTTTTTACCGAAATAAAAAGACGAACAATAAAGCATTATGGTCTAGAGGTGTAACATTCATTTCATTATATACACGATTCATATTCTTACAATATATAGTAGATTTTATGGAATTTAAACCTATTCCATAAGCCATCGTCAAAACAGTTCGGGAAATTCCATTCACTGTTCAAATTGTTGATTAAAATGACATTTCTTCTTAACTTCTTTTTTTTTTACTCGGTTAAAACGTGCATCTCTTTAACTGACAGTGTATTTTTAACGTTTCCAATTTTCTTCCTTGTTTCCTAACACATCTATTTATTTATCGTTTTTTCTCTTCGATTGATTCCTGTTGTTTCCCAGTTTCATTTGGGTTTTTGTATTCTTTGATTTTAACACCCAACCGTCATTCCCAACCCGTCGTCTCTCTATCTCTATCACACACACACACACGCGATCCAAAAACCTAAAGGAGCAACGATACGTCAAAGGGACTTCAATGGTTTATGTTTTTTTTAAATAAATGAACACATAGTGCACACATAACGTCATTTTTATACATAAGAGTCTAGTCGTATTCATACATACAAACCTCTTCAACCGAATTGTGTCGTGTCTTTAAATACAAATAGAAACGGGAAAAACTGATTGAAATCACACTAAATAATGGTATACCAGTTCAGACAAGCGATATTGGCGACCACGACGATGACAATGATGATAATGGCGATCAGGAGGAGGAGAACATAAACAAGAAGTGTTTTTAGTTGTCCATGGCTTCTTAAAGTTTTCTCAGTTAACCCTCGTGCAACAGCAACTACAGCAAATACGAAGCAACGAGTCGTCAATGTTTTCTTCTCATTCCTCGTGGCACCTTTCTGTATAAATAGTATCCCCCCACTTTGTGGAAATTGAGTGCTTAGAATTACCACCGTTTTTGTCATTTTCATTTGTTATTTCTCGTACCTAATCTCTTCTATCAATCTACTATCTTCTTCGCTAGACCAGCCACCTACATCTGTTCTTGAAAACGCTTTCAAAACTTCTCGTCTGTGTATGGGGTCTGTTGGGTCAGCTTGGAGATATTGGACGCTTTCTGCCAAATGGTCACTAGGGCTTTCGATTGTAATATTATTGAGCAATTTAGACATTGTATGCGTTTTGTTGATATTTTATAATGATGTTTATATTCTATTTTGGAAACGGGGGTTCGACAAATTAGAATAAAGCCTTAGCGTACCCTGCAAGGATGCCTTTATTGTAAAGTTGGCTGGTGGAGTGCCTTCAGTGTTACCATAAGGGTTGTTTCAGCAGATCTTTTATACGGATCGGAGCTAGTCCTCTTTCAATCAAGTCGTGGTCCTGATTCGGATCTTTGCAGTCCGTTGAACCCTAAAAAGCAATGACTAACTAACTAACCTTGCAGTTTCTTAACCTGCCTTGCATACCCCTTGGGGTCATGAGCAATCTTGCCACTGTAGATTGTTCTAACCTATAAAGGGTACAGTGAAAGCCCCAGTTGAAAACCTGTCTTGCCTTTGTAGGCATGACAAATTAACTGCGGCAACAGTTCCCCCCGTTGGAGTGCCGGGGGTTTCAGTATAAATAGTATCCCCACTTTCTGGAAATTTAGTGCTTTAAATTCCCACTGTCGCTGTCTTCCTCAATTGCTCTTTCCCATTCCCGATCTGTCCTACCACTCTGCTATACTATATTCTTCTTCGCTAGATCAATGACCTACCTTTTTTCTTGAAAACTCTTCCTGGACAAGACTCCTTGTTTGTGTATGAGGTCTGTTGGATCAGCTTGGGAATGTTGGACGCTTTCTGCCGGGTGGTCACTAGGGCTTCCTATGAATGTACTATTTAGCACTATAGGCATTTTATATGTATGTTTTTTTGTTGATGATTTATAATGATGTTTGTATTCTATTTTGTTTTTGTAATCGGGGAGTTCGCGTAGTTGAGGTCAACCCTCAGCCGTCCCTCGCGTGGGATGTCTTTATTGTAAAGTGACTGGCCGGTGGAGGGCATTCAATTTTCCCACTGGGGTTGTTTCAACAGATCTTTTATGCGGATCGGGGGTTGTCCGGTCCTGATTTGGCTCGAAAGAGTCCGCTGGACCTAAAGCAATAATAAATCAATCAATCAATCAAACCTGCCTTGCTTTAATAATCTAGATGTCGCGGTTATTTGTAAAAAAATAAATTACGGATTAAAACTAAATCAACGATTACAGTAGAAGTATTTCAATACTATAATACTCACAAAGTGCAATACTATAACACAAAACAAAACATGTGTTGTTTTAAGCTCAGGTGTCTGTGGTTTTGAACATGCTCTTGTAGCCTAGTGCGTTCATACAGGCCAACTTCCAAGTTATTCATTGCCTTTGCAGGCCTTAAAAGTCTGGATGCATTCTGCGATATTGGACGTGAGGTAGGTCCTGGATGAACTGTTCGTTGACGGTGCTGACGCGTGATTTGGCTCGTTGGTTGATGATGGCTTCCAGACAGTTCAGCACGGGCGTTGAGCCCAGGTCCTTTCGGAACTTGTTCGCGATCAGGTTGGGCTGCTCCAGGAGCCACGGCAAGTCTCCCTGTAGTAACGATTAGAAGTAGACTTTATTATGATGGATTGGCGTTGTTTAATCAAAACAACGAGGAGGGGGAGAGGACGCAGGAAAAGGATGGGGGGAGAAGAGGGAGGAGGGGAAGATTTTGATAATACTTATAACTCATGCCAATAAAATTGGAGTCGCTTTCACACGGCAGCTGCAGCACAATTGCAAGTAAGTGGAATTGACCCAGAAACCCCAAACTCGTTTTACTATGTATTTAATTCCACTACTACGCACTGCAACCACCAAAGTGATATCTGCAGCTAGATGACCTTCAGGTGCTTGAAGCCACTTTAAACAGAACCCGCGATCTCCTGAATACACATCCGTCGCTCTATCAGTTGAGCAATGCCTGAACCCCCGCGTGTAGCATTGTCTGTAAACTACGCAACTCATCATCATCATCAGCAGCAGCAGCAGCAGCAGCTTATTAGCAACAAAAGCAGTAATCGTTTAAAGGCAGGGTTAGCGATACATTATCGTCGTCATTCCTCCATTTGTTTTGTTTTGTTTTTGTTTTGATTCAGACAACCGCCACCCATCACCCCTCCTTAGCTCTCCCCTCCTCTCTCCCTCCCTCGTCTCTTATTCGTTAGCAAGTGTCTGATTTTATTTTGTATTAAACCGGATATTTAGAATGAATGCGTGAGTACTGCGCTTTGAACTAATATTGTTCATTGGGAAAAAGCGCTATATAAATATCATTATTATTATTATTATTATTATTATTATTATTATTATTATTATTATTATTATTATTATTATTATTATTATTTTTATTTTTAATTGTTGTTGTTATCATTTTTTTAATTCATCAGAATAACTTAAGTTGTACTGATGTAACATGAACAATTAACATAATCTATTGTACTGATGTAACATGAACAATTAACATAATCTACCATGCGTGCATCATACATATTTTCCACATTAATTAATTAATTAAAATAACCATATAAATTACCACACTACTTACACACCACATACGTTTAACAACACACGCTTTTAGCAATATACATTCACTTGTAACAAACTGTGTTTACATTTTAAAAAAACAACAACTTTCCTCATCATTATCATCATCATCATCATCATTATCATCATCATCATCATCATCATCATCATCACCGTGGTCGTCATGTTCAGCACCACTACCATCACCACCACCACCACCAAAAACAACACAACAACAACGAACAACAACAACAACAAAGCTTTAATACTACTGACACAATCATCACAAATCCTCAACTAAATGCAAATCAAATGCCATCAATACCACCACCAACCAGTCAGATACAGATTATTTACTACATGATAAAATGATTCATTGTCCACATTGACACAAGGCCATTTGACATTGGAGGCTGGCACGGTCATTCAAATGTAAAAAAAAAAAAAAACACACAAACAACCAAACACGTAGATCGTTTACCATGTTAAAAACGCAAACACGTCGCACGCTGGGTCCTCGGCACTTATAATCCTGTGAAGTGTTCCACACCACCGCTCTAGACAAATGATGGTGGTCTGAGGTTTGGGGCACGTACACGGGGTAACCACCTGCAAAACACATTGATCACTTTTATTACAACCCAAACCGTGAACTTTAACAACGTTGTAATGACCCCAGCACAGTTCGTCAATTAATCTTTTCCTCCTCTCTCCTATCCTATCCTATCCCGTAACTCGAAAGGTCGTTGTGGCACCACAGATGATCGTTTAACCAGCGTACTCCGCCTTTCTCTGTTCTCAGCAACCCTCATGGCTTCGTTCAGTGTCAAACCAGTTCATTCTCGAATGTTGTCCTCCCACCTCTTTTTTCGGTCTCCCTCTTCTTCTGCCTCCTTGCACCGTGCCTTGCAGGATAGTTTTTGCAAGAGCTGATATTCTGGTGACGTGGCCGTACCGTCGGAGTTTCCGTTTCTTCACCACTGTGAGCATGTCATCATGTTGTCCTATGGCTTGTGTGATGGTCTGTCGGACTTCGTCGTTGGTGATGTGCTGGGTATAGGAAATGCCCATAAGTCTTCTGTAGCGCCTCATCTCCATGCTTTGTATTCTTCGTTGTAGGTCTGCAGTGAGGGTCCATGTTTCGCAAGCGTATAGGAAGATGGAGATGACAAGGGAGCGTAGCAGCCTTCCATCTCCCACACCTTTATAGAGCCGATCATGACACTGGTTGATAGGTTCCCCCACGCGCAGTTTGGGGTCTGAGGTCATTTAGGGGTTCATCTGTTACGTTCGAGTTTCGAATCCCGTAAACAGTGCGTTTATTTAGTGCGTGGTAAATAAGGATTTCTTGTAAACTACTATGTAAAACCTTTTTTTTTAAAATTAAATACCATTTTACAAAATAACGATGACCTCACTAGAGTTAAAGGGTTTAACAATTTTTTTAAAAGATGACGTCACCATGATGATGTCACTCTAGTTGCAAAAGTTTTTTTTAATGTTGAAGGCATCTGTAAAGTCAAAGTGCATACCAAGTTTAAGCCAAACCCCTCCAGTAGTTTATAAGAAAATGGATTAGAAAAAAAAAAAAAAAAAAAAAAAAAAAGGAATGATCACGTGATTATGATGGCGTCACCCAATATAGATGCATAATTTTGTGTCAGCTGGTAGACATATGTATGTTCTAACTACATAGCAAGTTTCAAAGAAATCCGTCTATTAGCTTCAGGAGGTGTCGGATAGCGCAGTGGTTGGAGCACTCGCTACTGTGTCGCAAGTTAAGCACCGTCCAGTGCGGTTAGCACTTGGATGGGTGACCGCAAAACGTGAAGCGACAAATAACAACACCCCCGGTTGACTCAACTGTGACTGAGTACCTACTCTCTTATGGGTGGGGAAGGTAAAGCAGCGAGGGAGAGAGATGGGCATCACCCTCATTACGCTGGCCCAAGATAAGTGTGATCTCCAACATCACGCTCCCCTACGGCCACAAGGCTATGGCACTACCTTTACCTTTTTACCTTAGCTTCTGAGAAAAGCGCTCAAGGACGGATGGACGGACCTTCGGACGGGTGGACGGACATTCGGACGGGTGGACGGACATTCGGACGGATGGACGGACAGACAGAGCCCTAACCAATAGTTCCCCAGTTTCGCTCCGGAACTAATTATAGAGTGGCAATCCTAAACATCAAGTCCAACCTACCTGGTGTTCCGGGTAATGCGACCAAATTGGCATAGAGAGTTTCGTCAGGTGAGTACGTGTCATTGTAGTACTTGATCATGGTTTGGACTGTGCGGTTCGCGAAGAGGAACTCCACGAATTTTCTGGTGAAAGCGTTGTACTGGGTTCCTTTTCGCAGCTGGTGTACGGAGAAAACAAAAAGGCAAGATTCGCAAGAAATGCAAGAAAAAACTTTTAAATCCCACTGAGAAATAGAAGACATGATTTTGCAGGCTGCTAAAGGCAAATACATTTTATAAGTATGTGGTTATATAATACATAATACGGACACCTCAGCAGTCTATTAATTCCCGAAGAAGCATTTTAACTAAATACATACATGTATCAAGGATACTTTTAGTCTGGCTATAGAAGAAGACAATCAATACAGAGGCAAAAGTTGACCTACGCCTAAATAGCGTCACAGCCTGGATTGGGAACTTCGGCGATGGTCAGAAAGAAGCTACAACCTTGTTAGTTTATGCGCTTGTCGGTAAGCTTCACAGCAATAAAACGTGGACTGCTTCTTACACTCTTTTATGATCATTGTTATATCTAGTGCATACTGTGAATACAGAGTGACCCGGTGTGTGTCTCACGATGACCTTACAAGGTCGACACTGCTGTCACACGCTTTGCATGCTCTCAACGAATAGTGGTCCGTCATCCAATATTATACAGTGGAGGACAGTATTCTATTCCAGAAAGACGTTCGCCTTACCTTCAAAGTGTAAGGCAATGTCAAACTGTCCACTATGACGAGGAATGTTCTTTGGGAACCGTGAGTTAGTAGTTTCTCTTCTACATGAGCATCCAGTGTTCTGAAACGCTATCCATTTTCTACACTGTAAATAAGCCTACTGATCTACCTAGTCTACACGTTTGTGAAGAACATGACCCCAAACTCACTTCAAGGTTATTGATAATCAAGACGAAGGATTAAAGGTGACTGACGCCGCCACACATACCGGTTTTGAGGCCGATTCTAGAGCAGTTTCTTAATCGGAGTGTGACAGGTCCAGACTGCAAAATCGTGAGCGCTGCCTCACTTTCTCGATCAAGCCGACCAGTTTCAACCGGAAAGTTATGGTCGCCCACATCTTCCTGTTGTTCAAAACGCTGTCAGTAGGCCTATCGAAAGTGATGACGATTTGCTTGCATTAGCAGCAGGTTTGCATCGTATTCGGAAGAGAAAGGTGAAATATCGGCTACGAAGTTGGGTTCGACCGTGGTTGAGACGAAGACTCGTTTCTGTCGCCATGTTGACGCTGAAATCGCGCGCTCGCGAGACGCGTTCTCACCGGTTGAAGCGTGGAATCGGGGCGATTCCTCGCAGTAGTATAGAACAAGCTCTAACAAGATACCAAGCCGATCGGAATCGGACGGATGCGAATGACGTCATCCGATTACATTCGGGTTGGAATCAGCAGCACGATCGGTGTCTAATGGCATGTGTGGTGTAACAAGAGCCGAGATTTACACAGCCCAGTACGCTTTTGCCTTGTTTAGTCAGTGTAACACAGTTGTAGCTTGACGCAAGCGCAGTTAGTGACATCATCGCAGCGTACGTTATAGCGCTTCGATTTTACATCCAATCAGATTTTCCAGCCAATGAGAACACAGCTAGCTTAGGTAGAACCAGTTCTGCCTGATTCAAGCAGAGAGGTAGAAGATTCAGTCTACATTCAAACGCCGAGCAGTACACAGTTACGCTCAAACAGAATCTATCCACTGACCGACTAGGGAAGCAGAACTTGTTGAAAATTCGAATTCAATCAAGTTAGCCACGGCCTGACATTGTCAAAAAGGTACATGAACATACTTTTGTTTCATCGTGATGTATTTATATTATTGTTGAATTATGTTTGTGAAATTTACTATACTTAGAATGGAATTGTTAGTTCAACGTGGCCTGACCACGTGGCGAACACGACCAGGTTCGACACCATGTTGTATACCTGATGGACCGACTGTTGTTTAACCTATATGTATGCTTGCAGACCAGTGGCTGTACCAGAGAATGTGTATAATATTAATTCTTTCTCTATGTGTATAGTTAGCCATGAGTTATATGTATATATGTAAAGGAAAGTAGAGTAGAGATTCTAGTGGACCACGGACTTAGCAGAATGTTCGTCGCTTGTATATAGAGATGTGGAGCTAATCACTGAGGGCTACTCCGGCCTTCAGTGAGACACTCTGCACACACCTAGTATACAGGGTTGTGCAGAATTTCGTCTATGTTACAGACGAGCAGGCATTGTATCGTGAGCCCAACAAGGCGAAAGACCAGAACAAGTCATCGCTGAACGTTGGTCTGCCGAGGCACCTCCAGCATTGCGCTGCGAGAGCCCACCAGTTTAGCCACAAGGTGAAAACTCCACGACAACACAGCTTGTCAAGGAATCAACCACAACACAGCTCTTCGGACACTGAGCTAAGTACACAGCCTTCAGTGCACCAAAATCTGTATAAACAGACCACAGTAGTCCACTCTTCCAGACTCTGACCATTAGGGCAGAAAGTATCCAGTGCCCGATGATGATAAAGTAGCTGCCTAGCACTATCAAGAGCGAACCATTCGCATTGACTTTTGAACTTTTAAGTTAGTTTCATACTTCGAAGATCGTGTATAGAGTAGAGGAAATAAATGTGTGATATTTACTGTTATCAAGTGGTTGGACTACATATGTTTCATAGCCGTGTGAAACTAGTGTGACACTGATCTTTAATCATTTTTCTATCTATCTCTGTACCCCAGCCTAAACACAGACCGAGCTAAACAAATAAATGTATTAAGTTAAGTCACAGGGAGATTACTAGCGATCTCCATAGACTAAAGACGAGTGGGTAATAGCATTCCATTGTGCAGAGCCCACCAACAATAAACCCCACGTCACATGTGGTAAAGTAAAAACTCACCACTTCTGGTAGCCGAAAAGGCGGAGGTGGTTTTGTGATTTTTAAGCTGGCAGGCCAAGGCTTTCCCTTCCTCCCGGGCACAAAATGATACTTCACACGCCTCCTCAGCGTGGCTGGCATCGGCATCGACTCAATGTCGTTGGTGCCGTTCAACAGGCGAAAGATCTGAACCAGCTCCAAATTCGTCCTCAAAGGAAACTCCTGACCGCAAAGGTTGAGGTAATAAGCCCAGCCCACCTGGACCAGAATGTTCTATGTTGTAGCATTGGGTGCGTAAGAATGGTATTAGTATTAGTATTCAATAGAAGTATCATCATCATCATCATCATCACCATCATCATCATCATCATCATCATCATCATCATCATCATCATCATCATCATCATCATCATCATCATCATCATCATCATTCTCATCATCCTCGTCACACATCATCCGCAGCAGCACCGGAGGGTCCTCAATTCCTGTCATCATCTTCAACCTTTTTAAATATCTGGAACTGGAGGACTCTTTAATAAATTTTAAAAATAAATAAATAAACGCTTACACACACCAGACCAGGAGCACATAATCAGGATTCCTAAGTCGCACAGACCACCCTCACCACCTCTTCCCTCTCACTGTTCAACCCTTTGACGATACAAAGAAGGCCATAACATTACATTACATTATTGTTGCTTTAGGTCCAGCGGACTCTTCCGAGCCAAATCAGGACCGGACAACCCCCAATCCGCATAAAAGATCTGCCGAAACAACCCTAGTGGTAAAACCGAAAGGTCTCCACCAGCCAGTCACTTTACAATAAAGACATCCCACGCAGGGGACGGCTGAGGCTTCACCCCAACTTATCGAACCCCCGTTTACAAAAACAAAATAGAATACAAACATCATTATAAATTATCAACAAAACACATACATATAAAATGCCTACATTGCTAAATAATAACATCATAGGAAGCCCTAGTGACCACCCGGCAGAAAGCGTCTAATATTCCCAAGCTGATCCAACAGACCTCATACACAAATAAGGAGTCTTGTCCCGGAAGAGTTTTCAAGAAAGAAGGTAGGAGACTGGTCTAGCGAAGAAGACGATAGTATAGCAGATTGATAGAACAGAGCAGGAATGAGAAAGAGCAAATGAGAAAGACAGCGACAGTGGGAATTTAAAGCACTAAATTTCCAGAAAGTGGGGATACTATTTATACTGAAACCCCCGGCACCCCAACGGGGGTAAGAAGGCCATAATACACATACGCATATACGCTCAAACAATCAACAAAACAGGTGAAAGAGGAAGAAAGGGGAAGAGGATAGGAGTGTTGGGGGAGGGAGATTGTTTCGGAACACTTCCCCCGTCCTCCCACTCCTTACCACCCAAACACCACCATTTTACATTACATGACACGGTTATTGCTTTAGGTCCAGCGGACTCTTCCGAGCCAAATCAGGACCAGAGAAGTGAGAGAGGACTCACCCCTGATCCGCAGTAAAGATCTGTCGAACAACCCTAGTGGTAACACTGAAGGCAATCTACCAGCCGGTCACTTTTCAATAAAGACATCCCACGCAGGGGACGCTGAGGCTATACTCTAATTTATCGAACCCCCGTTTACAAAAAACAAAATAAAATACAAACATCATTATAAAATATCAACAAAACAAACACATATAAAATGCCTACATTGCCAAACAATAACATCATGGGAAGCCCCAGTGACCACCTGGCAGAAAGCGTCCAATATTCCCAAGCTGATCCAACAGACCTCACAAACAAATGAGGAGTTTTGTCCCGGAAGAGTTTTCAAGAAAAAGGGTAGGTGATAGGTCTAGCGAAGAAGAAGATAGTATAGTAGATTGATAGAACACAGTAGGAATGAGAAAGAACAAAGGAGAAAGACAGCGACAGTGGGAATTTAAAGCACTAAATTTCCAGAAAGTGGGGATACTATTTATACTGAAACCTCCGGCACCCCAACGGGGTTACACCACCATTTATCCCTAGGGTGAAGTAGATCGTCTCGAAGCACCACCAACCCTCCCCCACCTCCCTTCCCGCCTACCCACCCACCCACTCTAACTCTCTCACCAGCAGCCAAAAACATTGTTAAAAAAATAAAAAGCGTTCCATGTGGAAGAAACGGGAAATAGGAGTACTGAGTCTTCAATCTTACCTTAGACTCCAAAGCACATTTCACCAGCAGCATCTCAATCTCTACGGTCTCCCAGCTCGCGTAGAAAAACTTGATGCGCTCTGTGAGGTAGACGTTAGGAAAGCAGCTGGCCACTGCCTCCATGGCTCTGTAGACCTCAGGTTTGGCACTTTTGTCCACGTGGATACAGTAGACGTTGTGAGGCCGGTAGATGGTCCGCAGCAGCTGCTCTGCCTGATCGGGGTCTGTGTGCATCTTAATGCCTTGGAGGGACCACAAGAGCACATATAGCAGTTTTATTTAAGATGCATAAACATTAGTAGTCGAATTTCGGGGCAATGGTTAGATAACGAATATTATCCCACATCCAAATCCAAATCCGCGTATCTCCAAATGTCTCAAACGGTCTTCTACAACAATATTATTATAATGAGCTGATCCTGCAATAGTAAACTTCCCCTACCCCCACCCCCATTTCCTTTGCAGTTTCCACAGCTTCAGCCAATATGCTGCATCTGGCTATCGGTATTGGGGATTTAAGTTATGACTTACACTGAATCAAACTCACATAGAGTATCAATTTTTTATTTTATTTTTTTAAGTCTTTTTCACATCATAGTGATGTTAGATGCAAACTAAAGTTAAATTACAAAATAAACAAACACAACAATACTATAAGAACAAATCCAAACTACAGAAATATGGGGTTAAATCACCTTAACAAATATAAATGACATGTAGATTTCTATGGAGATTGTGTAATAGGTACGCGAAGCCGAAACAAGCTAAAATAAACAACAACGGCAACAACAGCCACCACAACATTTCATACGAGGTTTGCTAGAATGGATATTCCTTGCATGCAAGACCTCAGTCATCCCAATTAGGCAAAAAAAAATGCTTACCAAAAGCTAACGGGAACTCCAGCTCTCCGTCGTCTATAGGCTTGTCAGTGTATCCGTGAATCTCCTGAAGCAACGTACAGTCCTGGGCCAACTCCTCAATATCGCATTCAACCTTTGTACTGGCACTGTCCGCATCGTTTAAACACACCTCCATCACGTCCTTAGGGATACCGCACTGCACCGACGAGAATCCTGAAGACAAGTTTTTCAACGACGATTTTACAGGATGAAAACCACCCTCTTCTTGGAAGTCGGAATGCGCCTTTCGGAGAGACAAATGCGCCTTTCGGAGAGACAAATGCGCCTTTAGAAGAGAAGAATTCGCCTTTAGGAAAGAAGCACGCGCATCTGGGATACGTGAATTCGCCGGTAAATAGAGTCTCATGGCATTGGAAAGGGCGTTCTCGTTCAAGGCTTGCCTGATTTTCAAAAGCTCGTCGTTAAGGTCTCTTTTCGGCGAGAACCTGACCTTTCTGACGATAGCGAAGGTGACAATTATAACGACGACGTTGACGGCCAGGCAAACGGGCTTGCGATAGATGCATCTCATTGCGAATGAACGGCGAGAGCGTGTCACTCTACACGCTTTACAATACAACACTCTTTTTACTCTATGGCCCATATAAGAACAGACCTTAGCTCTAATGAATGAAATCGGAAGCTCTTTGCTGCCTCGAGACATGTAATGAGCGAGGCTGGATTTTTCTACCCCTAAATCGATTTTCAGGTAGTTATATCCGTTACATAATTCCTTTTGTCTTCAATCTAGCTTACAGTACGACAGTTAGCTTTTTTTTTTTTAAAGAATTTAAAAAAAATGTAGTTGTGTTAAAGGAATCTTTGAAGAAATGCGATAGCAACAGCTGCAGTAGTCCCATTACGATAAAACTGGCGCGGCCAATTGATCTTGATCAAATGTCACGTACGTGGCCGCGTCGTGACCGCCGAGTGATACAAACACAAATGTAGCTGAAAAAAGTAGAACAATCGACCATTATAGTGTACAAATACCGACAGCTCGTCCAACGACAAGGCATAGAAAATCGTCCTTGTTAAATTATTTCAATTTCAGAAGGTGTCTGCTAAAAATCTGGTTTTGGTTTTTCTTCGGCGGTGACGGTGAACTGAGATAAAAATCCATTGTGGTCTTCACAGTTCTAATAAATTGTTTTTTTTCTATCTTTTTTTGACCAGATAATCGATGTATGAAACTGGATGCGATAAAGCTTGATCGTCTTATGTTGAACATTTCCGGACACGGGTTTCTCTTTGACACAAGAGTTGCAATTCACTGGCAAATAAACTCGGACATTTGTGTGTCGTCCAAATGTTACTGGAGTAACAGGACTGCCAAATCTCCTATTGGTAGACTTTTATAGAGTAATATGATTAAATGAGTGAACAGATATTAAATACAAGATTGCAACACACACACACACACACACACACACACACACACACACACATACACACACAACCGTGTCATGAAACTCTACATACATTATTTTGACACTTTTAACATTATTTTGACATTTTTCCATTTTTTGAAGCTATCCCTAACCCTAACCCAAACCCTAACTATAACCCTAACCCTTAACATAACCCTAAGCCTAACACATCCCTAACCCTAACGGAACATAACAGGGCCGTCAAAAGAAAGTACGTAGAATTTCAAGTGTATGTCAGAGTAACGTCGTTTCTACCTAGCCACACACACACACAATTATATACAGAGGACCTCTAGAGGCTAAAAACATAAAAAGCAGACTATACCAAGTACACAGGTTACCAATACATACTGAGGTTAAAACAATGGACCAAAAGGAAAAATAAATTGGGCTAACAGGAAAAACAGACATATTTACGTGCACGCATAAGCGTCGCCAAGGTTTAAAACACATAGGAGCAATAAGCACATTCGAGTAGTAGTAGTAGTAGTAGTAGTAGTAGTAGTAGTAGTAGTAGTAGTAGTAGTAGTAGTAGTAGTAGTAGTAGTAGTAGTAGTAGTAGTAAATAACAATGGTTAACAAACAAATCTTTATTACCTCTTACAAGGAATTATGACAGGCTTTAAACAATGATCGAATTTAAAAAAAGACCCTCAGACTAGAAAAGCATAAGGTGTAAAATGTAAAAACGCATGCACACATCTAGCGCACTCTCATCGCCCCTTACACACACATTTCATTTTACATTATAAAACTAACATTATTTCAAATGTAAACATATATATTACAGTATGACATTGGTCTCATAAACAAAAGAACATCAAGCACTCATTCCCTTCACACAGACAACCACTGCCAACCAATATCACAATCAGCATGAAACCAATATACAAGACAAACAAAACGGCATTAAACAACAACAAAACAAAAAAAAAAAAAAAAAAAACGGCAAGATCCCTGAACAAAACGGGTCCCCGCGCCATCAGTCTTCGGCGACAAAGGTGCAGAACTGCGGGAAAACAGCACTACAAACTCATTCAACACAAACTAGCAAACATATCTTCTTATCTATACAATTATTGAACACACTAAGTGATTCAGCATCGACAGTCTTGGCAGGCAAGTGATTCCATGAGGTTACAACTCTGTTAGTTTAAAAAAAAAACCGGTATTATTAAACAATTTAGTGAGTTTAAAATTACGGTAATACCAACATTATTAAATAATTTAGTAGAGAGGAAGTAGTTATATGAACATATCACATTTCCCTCTCCTAACTCCAAACTGGGCAGCCTTAGTGACATCAATCTCTCCTCGTAGGAGAGTCCGGACATATCCCGACATATCCCATAATTATCTTCCCTGTGAAGTGTTTGTATTCAATATATCCGTCGCGACTCTAAATCATATCCTATCCTATCCTATCCCGTAACTCGGAAGTCGTTGGGGTACGACAGATGATCGTTTAACCAGCGTACTCCATCTTTATCTGTCCTCAGCAACCCTCATAGCTTCGCTTATTCTCGAATGTTGTCCTCCCATCTCTTTTTCTCTCCCTCTTCTTCTGCCTCCTTGCACCGTGCCTTGCAGGATGGTTTTTGCAAGGCCTGATGCTCTGGTGACGTGGCCATACCATCGGAGTTTCCATTTCTTCACCACTGTGTGCATGTCATCGTTTGTCCAATGGCTTGTGTGATCGTCTGTCGGACTTCGTCGATCGTGATATGCTGGGTACAGGAAATGCCCAGAAGTCTTTTGTAGCACCTCATATCTCCATGCTTTTTATTCTTCGTTGTAGGTCTGTTGTGAGGGTCCATGTTTTGCAAGCGTATAGGAAAATGGAAATGACAAGACAGCGCAACAGCTTTACCTTGGAATGTAGACTGATGGTCCTGTCTTTCCAAATGGGCTTCAATCTTGTCATGGCAACAGTTATTTGTGCAATCCTGGAGAGGACTTCCTTTGTCTGATATAATGGCTCCTCAATATTTGAAGCTATGCGCCGTGTTAAGGGATTGGCATTGGACTTTGATGTCCCTATTGATCGCATTGATCTTGTTGGTTATCATTTTGGTCTTCTCTGCACTTATTTCCATTCCAAAGGCTCTGGAGGTGGTGTCAAGCCTGTGTACCAGCTGTTCAAGTTCTTGTTCCTCTCCAGCCAATCCATCAATGTCATCCGCAAAACGGAGGTTGGAGATCGTTCTAGCCCCTATGCTGACTGTGCCTTCGTGATCTGCAAGGGCATCTGATATAATGCGCTCTAGCAAGATGTTGAAGAGAGTTGGAGAGAATAGGCATCCTTGACGCACGCCGATTGTTGTTCTAAACCTGTTCCCGATGACGCTGTTATGGAGGACTGCACTGGTAGCTTTGTCATTCAGTCTTTTGATGACTTCAATAATTTTAGGGCTGATGTTGTACACTCTTATGGTTGCCCACAGAGCTGAATGCCAGACTCGGTCAAACGCTTTAATGAAGTCTACAAACATATGATATAGATGTTGTTGGTGTTGTAGGTATTTCTCGCAGATTATTCTGAGTTTGAAAATCTGCTCATTGGTACTTCGCCCTGCCCTGAATCCTGCTTGTTCTTCAGCTATGATTTGTTCTGCTTGGGGTTTCAATCTGTTGAGTATTATTTTCAGGAGAACCTTGCTGGGATGGCTGATGAGGCTGATGGTGCGGTAATTTTCACACTCCTGAAGGTTACCATTTTTTGGAAGAGTAATGACAAGCGCCTGGGTCCAGGGTGTAGGCCACCTCCGTTGGGGTGCCGGGGTTTTCAGTATAAATAGTATCCCCAGTTTCTGGAAATTTAGTGCTTTAAATTCCCACTGTCGCTGTCTTTCTCATTTGCTCTTTCTCATTCCTGCTCTGTTCTATCAATCTGATATACTATCTTCTTCTTCGCTTGACCAATCACCTACCTTTTTTCTTGAAAACTCTTCCTGGACAAGACTCCTTGTTTGTGTATGAGGTCTGTTGGATCAACTTGGGAATATTGGACGCTTTCTGCCAGGTGGTCACTAGGGCTTCCTATGTTGTTATTATTTAGCAATGTAGGCATTATATATGTATGTTTTTTGTGGATAATATATTATGATGTTTGTATTCTATTTTGTTTTTGTAAACTTGGGTTCGATAAATTAGAGTACAGCCTCAGCGTCCCTTGCGTGGGATGTCTTTATTGTAAAGTGACTGGCTGGTGGAGAGCTTTCAGTTTTACCACTAGGGTTGTTTCAGCAGATCTTTAATGCTGATCAGGGGTTGTCCGGTCCTGATTTGGCTCGGAAGAGTCCGCTGGACCTAAAGCAATAATGATGTAATGTAATGTAAAGGGTGTAAGCCACTCTCCCACTCTGTCAGATCTTGCTACCGCTAATGGTGATGGCGTCAATCATCGCTTCCTCTCCTGATAGAAGCAATTCTGCAGGTATGTTGCCCACTCCCGCTGACTTTCCCTTCTTCAGCGATTGCACTGCTGCCTCAACTTCTTCTCGGAGAATTGGGAGGTTCTCTTCTTTTTCTCTGCTTTGGGGACATTACATTACATTACATGATTATTGCTTTAGGTTCAGCGGATTCTTCCGAGCCAAATCAGGACCGGACAACCCCCAATCCGCAAAAAAGATCTGCTGAAACAACCCTAGTGGCAACACTGAAGGCTTTCCACCAGCCAGTCACTTTACAATAAAGACATCCCACGCAGGGGACGCTGAGGCTGTACTCTAATTTATTGAACCCCCGTTTACAAAAACAAAATAGAACACAAATATTATAAATTATCAACAAAACACATACATATAAAATGCCTACATTGCTAAATAATAACATCATAGGAAGGCCCTAGTGACCACCTGGCAGAAAGTGTCCAACAATTCCCAAGCTGATCCAACAGATCTCACACTCAAATAAGGAGTCTTGTCCCGGAAGTGTTTTCAAGAAAAAAGGTAGTTGACTGGTCTAACGAAGAAGAAGATAGTATAGCAGATTGATAGAACAGAGCAGGAATGAGAAAGAACAAATGAGAAAGACAGCGACAGTGGGAATTTAAAGCACTAAATTTCCAGAAAGTGGGGATACTATTTATACTGAAACCCCCGGCACCCCAACGGGGGACTTTGGGGACATGCTAGAATTGATGGGTCTCCGTTTGGTGTGTGGTTGTTAAGGTCAGAGCAGTACTCTGTCCATCTATCCAAGACTTCTTGTTCTTTTGTAATGCATATGCCAGGTTCGCTTTGGATCGTGGGGACCTTGGGCTGTTTAACAATTGTCAGCCGCTTTACAGTCTGGTAGGCCTTCTTGCTATTGTTCTTGTTAAGACTGTTCTCTATTTACTGGCATTGATCTTATATCCATTTCTCTTTTGCTTGTGCATGCCTTTTCGGATGTCATTGTTGATTTCGCTAGCAATAACCATGTCATGTAATGTAAAATGGTGGTGTTAGGGGTGTTCCGTCAAAATTTGGTGTACGAGACATTCCATTTAAGCGACGCTACGTTGAAACCGTGTTCGCTGTATCCATAAAGTTCTAAATAAAAACTAAGAACTCCGACAAGGGATTTTTTTCTAATACTACGGTAAAAGCGTTGTTTCGCAAAAAGTGTCTTCGCTGTACCGTGTTTTTATAGATAGATAGATATAGATATAGATAGATAGATTAGATAGATATAAATAGAGAGAGAGAGAGAGAGAGAGAGAGAGAGAGAGAGAGAGAGAGAGAGACAGACAGACAGACAGACAGACAGACAGATAGAATAGAGAGACAGAGAGACAGAGAGACAGACAGACAGACAGACAGACAGACAGACAGATAGACAGATAGACAGATAGATAGATAGATAGATAGATAGATAGATAGATAGATAGATAGATAGATAGATAGATAGATAGATAGATAGATAGATAGATAGATAGATAGATAGATAGATAGATAGATAGATAGATAGATAGATAATATCGTCTTAGGTTTGTGGTTGTATGCGGGTGTGTGCGAGCGAGCCCTAATGAAGCGCATTGTGGAAACAACTGTCCAACGTGCGTTAGTGTGCGCAACGGGTTGTATCGTACTCGTGGACATTACATTACATTACATGGTTATTGCTTTAGGTCCAGCGGACTCTTCCGAGCCAAATCAGAGAGGACTCGCCCTGATCCGCATTAAAGATCTGCCGAAACAACGCTAGTGGTAACACTGAAGGCAATCTACCAGCCGGTCACTTTACAATAAAGACATCTCACGCAGGGGACGCTGAGGCTATACTCTAATTTATCGAACCCCTGTTTACAAAAACAAAATAGAATATAAACATTATACAATATCCAAAAAACACATACATATAAAATGCCTACATTGCTAAATAATAACATCATAGGAAGCCCCAGTGACCATTTAGCAGAAAAGCGTCCAATATTCCCAAGCTGATCCAACAGACCTCACACACAAATGAGTTTTGTCCCAGAAGAGTTTTCAAAAAAAAAAAGATTTTAGATTTAGATTTTTTTTTAGATTTTAATGCTTTATTGTCCCTTTTTATCGGGAAATTCTGGGCCGCCTCCCCTGTGGAAGGCTTAGTCGCAGCCTGTGGCGCGCCCAAACCCAACCTACCTAACATTAGTTGTGATTTTTTGAAATTTAGAAATTCTTTAAATTTTTGGAATTTTTTTTTAAATTTTGCTGGGGAGCAAACCGGAGTACCCGGAGAAAACCCCCGAGACGTTGCCCGAGTCGAAAGTAAATAATATTCGAAGAAAATTAACGCCCCGATGCAGGATCGAACCCACACCTGTCAGGCGCCATTGGTTTCTGGCCTGTGGACAAGGCAAGTTAGTCCCGCCTTAGCCCACTTGGCCACAACGCTCACAAAGATAGGTGACTGGCCTAGCGAAGAAGAAGATAGTATAGTAGATTGATAGAACAGAGTAGGAATGAGAAAGCACAATGAGAAAGACAGCGACAATGGGAATTTAAAGCACTAAATTTCCATAAAGTGGGGATACTATTTATACTGAAACCCCCGGCACCCTTTCGGGGAATATCAAATGCAACGACCTATTCGCCTGCACAGTCAGTCATACAACACAAGTCCAACCAGTAGTGGAGTATTAAAAATCTTTTTATTTCCTTTAGAGGACACAATTGATACATATAATTATACTTATTTTTTCTGGGGGCTGCTCCTCCGTTCCCTTTAATAGCTACCATTGTGATCTGAATTTGTATTGGTTTTAAAAGTGTGTGATTAAAATTAAAATTGCTTTTTGTACACCATTAAATGTTTTGGACTAAAAATACATTATCTGTAAGACTTTAGTATGCTGGACAAAATCAATAAATCTTCCCAAAAAAAAGTTTTTTGTTGGTAAATCCATGGTCATTGTATGAGAAATTTACATGTTAACCAAAATTAAGCTAAACTAAAACAATAAAAAATCCCCAACAAACAATAATGTAAATCAGCAAACAAACGAAACGCACCACTTTACAAAGGTGTTGCGGTAAATGCGGTAAAACAGTCTAGATGTAAGGTTAGCAGTTGCATTGGTTTTACCGATTACAAAATTTTAACACAAGTTTCTAACAATAATATTATCAGTTTATATGTTAGGATCTTAATTCTAGTTCTCTAGCTTACAGTTTCTCCCCGTTTCTTGTCAGTTGTCATTTGTATACATTGAAACAGTCACTAATATCATACCTGGCCATTCAATCTTTGTGGGTTTAGAACAATTTCTTCACAAAAAGAGAGCACAAGCTTATTTTGTCTTATTACCCCCCCCCCCCCCTCCCCTCCCTCACCGCTCCGCCCTCACCCCTCCCCCCCCCCAAAAAAAAAAAAAGCTTTAGAAATCCCTCAGGGATGGAATTTACAAAACTATGTCTCTAACTGCTTTGTTATTATATGCTGGATTCAAAACATTTTAACACAGCACAATTATCCGCTGGGGGAACTGCTAAAGGCGCAGACATATCAACGGCAATGAAGAGACGGGAGTCGAGATTCGATATTAGCAACAGGCGCGCACTCATTGCAATTCATGGTCAAAGTGCCGCGCCTGAGCAAATTCGTGACCTCGGCTACTGTCGTCCGCAGTCTTTGACCCTAATATGAGGTTGTCGCTTACTCAACTGTTGACGTCAGTACAAAAGTCACAATAATGGACCCCAAAAATTCTTTCCCCCGCAAAGATGTAGATTATCTCTACTACCCTGTGGACCCAATTTGTTTTCACGTTTACCATTTTAGTTCTCTAGCACACTAATATTTCTATTTCAATGTCGGCGCCACTGTGTTTGATTTTTTTTTTCAATCTTAACCAGCTTTAGACGTCGGCGCCAAACATAAGCAGCCATTCTGCGTCTTTTAGGCAGCTAGATCTGAAAAAAAAAGTTTGTCGGCATCCAAGAATCTAACTTTCAACATCTAAAACAAACTCATCCAGATAGCATCTACTCATAATTGTGATATAAACTGAATTTGAACACTTCAGGTAGAAAGGCATATTATCTTACCACAATCTGCTCATTTTGGGTCTATATCTAATTGTCTAAACTCCTGCTATCTGCATCTAAATTTATACTATATCTGTAAACTTCTATACAGCGCATACGTATACTTTATAAATTTAGATTCCACTTTATGTCTTTGCTCGGCTGTCGAGTGTTGTCACGATGAGAAGCAGAGGTAGCTTTCTTAACTTGTCTTTGCTTGTCATCCGTACACAGACCACCATACAATCTAATCGGTTTTAACGAAACCAAAACAAAACTCGTTATAAAACTGTAGTCAGTATGAACTACAATAGCTGTAAACACATTGAATTGGGGATAGTTACGAGGGTTGTTCATCAAATGCTTTTTAATCTTTCTTTTCTTGGTGGTGATTTGTTGCTGTTGCTAAAAATCTCTGACCCTAGTTGCTGTTTGCTACACCTAACTGCACGTTGCGTGGTGTTTTAAACCAGCCGTTCTATGTCGTGAGTAGCAGAGTAAGCTTCACCCACAAAATGCCAGGTAGAACAGTTCAAATCCGCGGTCCAGTCCATTCATCTGCCAAAAGTGCTGACGAAATAAGAACCGTCCTCGGACATTTCCGGGTGGATTTCTTTTTTTTTTTTTTTTTTTTTGGGGGGGGGGGTTTGGGGGGTGGGTGGGGGGGTGAGGTAGGAGGGGAGGGGGGGAGAGGTTGGCGTCTAAACGAAACTAGGTAATTTTTTTTAAAGGTTTCAAAGTTTAGATAATATTAGGGGTTCACAGGTGCCAAGGACAGTCGGCGCATGCCACGACCCTAGTGTGGGTTCGAAGCCCTTCCTGCACCAGACCTGGCTCCTTGGCGACTTAAATGACCCGACTCGCTGGGCGACCGTCCACTGCTTGCCGGACACCGGACTCGGACTCGGGATTTGAGCTTCCCACGTTTACAGCTACTAATGTTCTTGAGCTCGAACCTGAGCTACTACTACTTCCCGATGCTACGCTGGTAGCAGAGCCAAAACTTTCCGTTGTGGGGTTTGAAGCTGCAGCAAAACCTCTTGCCGGAGGTTTTGAAGCTGAACCTTCAAGGCTCGAAGCTGAACCGCTACTACTACTCCCCCTCACATGTCTGGAACGTAAACTTCCTAGCAAGGTCACTCTCGACGTTCCTGCCTCCTGGCTCGAAGTTGAATATTTTTGTGAGCGTGAAGTAGAAGGTCCTTTCTTATCAGGAGATGGTCTGAGATCACTTCCTCGTTGGCTCCTTCTAGCTTCCTCCATAAGCGGATCGAGTCTGCTGGGATAACATGCGCTCCGTGGATCCGACGCAGACTGCTGGGCTGAAGGCGATGGTCTGCCTATTTCATCGCCTCTTTCGGCAGATCCTTCCTGCTCGAGCTCGTCGTGTGGCGTCACCTTGCCGTGGCTCAGGGGACTTTGCTCTTCTGCCTTCATGTCCAGAGGATGTTGCCTTCCCTCCTCTTCCATGTTCGTCGTGCCTTCTTCGTCTCCTTAAAGAATGGTGCTCGGAGGATGAGCCTCTTACGGGCTCCACATCCACTTCATATGTCGCGCGCTCCTCGACCTGAGCACCTCCCATAGGCTGCATTTCCAAATCCACATCATCCATATCGCCTCGCCTAGACCGGTCGTGGTCATCCATGTCGGTGTTCCCTGACATGTCCGCAATGGCATGCTGTGGGAGAGGGTTTTGTGGCGCAGCGGGAAAAGGCTCTTCACGCGGGATGTATTGTTGACCCTCTTCCCTGCACCGGATGTTATACACTGGATCCGGCTCACCAGGTTGCAACGGCTCGGAGAACAGTTCTTCGATCTCCGGAGCTGTGGAGCAAACAAAGCAGAGGTATTTGGTGTTATCTTAGATTGACCTTAGTATATCAATAACACAGGGTTCCATTTACGCTAGGCTGAAGGCGTTAAAATGTTTGGTCTTATTTTAGTATTATTTCTTTTCTGCATTTTTTTGAGCGGTGTGGGGTTGGGGAAATAGGCTTCCAATAATTATACACTGTAAAACTAGCCTACACTACAAACAAATGAAACAAATGGAGGTGGGTGAAAAGGAGGAGGAGGAACATTGTGTACAATACATTAAACAACAACAAAACAAACAATCACGGCAACAACAAAACCCCGCAAAGCTCAAACATGACGTAAGCCTGAATTGTAGCAACACAGACCAACCTTGCCCGGTCGCAAACGACCATAGTTTTCAGCTAGGACCATCAGTCCATCGATGGAGCAGCGTCCGGCAGTAATGCCAAGGCCTTCGAACGATCCAGGGGGGCCTCCAAGGGCTGGGAAGTCCTATGGAAACAGATAGAGCGGGAAGTCCTGCGAAGCTCGGGCTGGTGGGGCGGTGGCAGGCTGCGCCAGCAACAGCGCGTGCGGACGATCTGTTCAAAAACACACAGGACAAACGTAAAGATAGTTTTCAGTAGCTGGGTAAGGAAACACCCAAATGATTCAATTCGATTAGTAGGCTACAGCTTGAAAGTGTAGGATGAAGAAGGTGGAGATAGCAGATATGCCTACCCCAAAAAGCGAGTTTGAAGACCAAAAATGTTTTTCAACCGGCCACGATTTTCTGGGACGCTAATACGTAAGAAAAGTACCTTGTGATTTACAATATATACATGCTGAAATGTCTTCTTCGGTTACTGTTGTTTCTGAAGGTACATATATTGTAGGAACTCTTCAGATCTCTGTAATCCTGTTCTTTCCAGCTTCCTCGAAAGACATCTGGCCTGAATTTGGCAATAGCAGAGCTTCCCATGTGGTGCAAAAACAAAAGGTTTCCCTTTGGCTGCCCACCATAAGACCCGGCCACTTTTCTGCGTAGTCCTGTTTAAACTTGTGAATCCTTCGCTTGTTTTTCTAAATCACTTTTGGATGTGTTCCTTCTGTCGCTTCTTCCACAAACTCATGTTTCGTAGCCGCCATCTTCGCCACTAGTAGGCCTACTCTGGAAGTTCAGAGAAGCCGCTTTGCATATGCGCATCCATTCTGCATTATAACGCGCATGCGCACTAGCGGATTAACTTCCACTAAAGTGGGGAACCACTGCTTAGCAAACCGGGAGGGAAATATGCTGTCTGATCTCTCACAGATCACAAACAGACACGTAAAATCAGCGACTTTCGGCTTTATTTTTGTAGGGAAATTTGCTGACCGGAACAGTCGAATAGAAACCGTATTTTCGGAAGGTTCTATTTATTTTATTGATTTTCCTTATTAAATATGGCTGTACCGTAACGGTAGGCATGTATGCATGTGGCAAAAACATCAATAGCAGCAGTAGTAGTAGTAGCAGCAGTAGTAGCAGCAGCGGCTGTTGTAACATAAACTTCTAAATAGTTAACATTCGATTCATAATGGGCTACATCCTAAAAGTTTAGGTTGAAGACGATGAAGATGAAAGCATGCGCGATCGACAGCAAGTGCGTACAAAATCCCGTCAAATAGAAAAGCGGTTGTTTTAGAACAAGAAAACCACTAGCACGCTCCAAGTTGTAAACATGCTCACATTATGAACACATTATCTTGAGCTGCATGATGCGACAAATGAACAGCGAATATGAAAGGGGAAAGAATGTAGACAGATAACAGAACATCATATGAATCGCAATCGGAATCTTTTTGCAAAGGAAAAATATGAATACAGATAAACGACGCACTCACCTGCCCACAGTACTGTTACGTCTACATTTTTTTTTCCAAAGACACGGTTTTAGACTTACTCCAATAGAATAGCCAATGCTCGGCAAGTTCACAAAACGAGAGAGAGTAAAAACAAACCCAGAGAGCACGCCAAAATCGTGAAATGTATGGCTCGCCTGTTTAGCAAAGTGCGATCGCCTCTAGGAAAATGTGTCAAAAACCTTTCTAAGCAACAATAACTAGTATGCCTACTTTATTATTTTTTACTGGATTTTATAAAGTAGTTATGTGAATTATATATAATAACAACAACAATAATAATCCTATCCTATCCTATCCTGTCCCGTAACCCGGAGGTCGTAGGGGCACCACAGATGATCGTTTAACCAGCATACTCCATCTTTCTCTGTCCTCAGCAGCCCTGATGGCTTCGCTCAGTGTCAAACCAGTCCATTCTCGAATGTTGTCCTCCCACCTCTTTTTCGGTCTCCCTCTTCTTCTACCTCCTTGCACTGTGCCTTGCAGAATAGTCTTTGCAAGGCCTGATGATCTGGTGACGTGGCCAAACCATCGGAGTTTCCGTTTCTTCACCACTGTGAGCAGGTCATCGTGTTGTCCAATGGCCTGTGTGATGGTCTGTCGGACTTCGTCGTTGGTGATGTGTTGGGTATAGGAAATGCCCAGAAGTCTTCTGTAGCACCTCATCTCCATAATAATAATAATAAGAAGAAGAAGAAGAAGAAGAAGAAGAAGAAGAAGAAGAAGAAGAAGAAGAAGAAGAAGAAGAAGAAGAAGACAAATAATAATAATAATAATAATAATAATAATAATAATAATAATAATGGTATTTATATAGCACTTTTCCTAATGACGTCAGTTCAAAGAGCAGTTCTCATACATTTATACTTAACGTTAACATCGAAACACATACGAAAAGAAGTTAAACAAAATACGGGACAATAATAAATTAGGCAAAGACATAATACAAACATGAAAAAGAATATTTACAAGTAAACTATAAAGAGACGAGGGAGCTGATGGTCTGGTGACGTGGCCATACCATCGAAGTTTACGTTTTTTCACCACTGTGAGCAGGTCATCGTGTTGTCCAATGGCTTGTGTGATGGTCTGTCGGACTTCGTCGTTGGTGATGTGCTGGGTATAGGAAATGCCCAGAAGTCTTCTGTAGCACCTCATCTCCATGCTTTGTATTGTTCGTTGGAGATCTGCTGTGAAAGTCCATGTTTCGCAAGCATATAGGAAGATGGAGATAACAAGGGAGCGCAGCAGCCTTACCTTGTAATGTAGACTGATGGTCCTGTCTTTCCAAATTGGCTTCAACCTCGCCAGGGCAGCAGTTGTTTGTGCGATCCTAGACAGTAGCTTTTACGCTCGTATAGTGGATTTATAACAGTGTCAGAAAAATGTCTTCTGCGCCAAGACCAGCTAGAGTACCTCCTCCTATTCCAAAGCCTGAATAGACCCAACGTTTCCCGGCGTGTCGTAAGAGGCGACTAACAGGGGTGATGTTAGCACGGCATTACTGGGCGAAAGTCTTCTACACAGAAGTCACCGGCCAGGGCGGAGTAAACTCACTTTACTACAGGTTCAACGACCACGTGCTCAGGGCCAAGGCGAGCCACACTGTTTTCGTGGATTTCGGCTGTGACCAACAGCCTGGAGAGGACTGGGCACCGCCAGGTCTTTTTTGCCCAAGACACACTACATGATGACACTATCCACTAATTCCATACCGGATCGGTCGTCGCCCGGCTCAAGGACCGCGCTTTCCGTTGGCCACCAGGACGGAGGTGTTTAGTATGCTACTGATGGACAATTTATCAAGATCCGCATGAGAAACAACATCGTCATATGAACCTGGAATGTCAGGAACCTAACTGCGGAAGGAAAATTAGAAGAACTGGCCCACGAGTTGGACCACTATCGATGGAACGGTCTAGGCATCAGCGAACTGCGCTGGAAAGGCCTAGGTGAAACAACGATCGACAAAGGCCACAAGCTCTATTTCAGCGGTAGAGATGACAGACACGAACACGGCGTTGGATTCTTGGTCCACAAGAACATTCTAGCCACTGTCATGGGTTGCCGCCCAGTCTCCAGTAGACTCATTACCATCCGCCTGAGAGCAGCCCCTTTCAACATCACCATCATCCAGGCCTATGCCCCAACATCAGACTATGACGACAGCGAAGTGGAGGATTTTTATGAAAATCTACAGGCGGTCCTTGACCAAGTGCCGAAGAAGGACACAGTCATAGTGCAAGGCGACTGGAATGCCAAGGTTGGCCAAGATGCGCACCACAACTGGGGAGACACATGTGGACCCCACTGCAACAACGAGACAAATGACAGGGGTCTGAGACTCTTGGAGTTTGCCAGATACAACAATCTGGTACTGGCAAACACGCTTGATCTCCACAAGAACTCCAGACGATGGACATGGCACAGTCCCGGCGGGGAGCATCACAACCAAATAGACTACATCATGGTCAAGAAACGCTTCAGATCAAGCATCAACATTGGCAGGACAAGCACTTTTACAGGAGCAGACATCGGAAGTGACCACGATCTCTTGATGATGTCTTTCCGGCTCCACTTGAAGAGAGTAAATACAGCAAAGTGCACTAGACTGAAGTTCGACCTGGACAAACTGCAAGACCCGGACGCGGCAGAACTATTTCAGGCCACAATTGGAGGGAAATTTGCACCACTGCTCATTTTGGGGGCTGGTGAAGTAGATGTCAACACCATGACCACCACCTTCAACTCAGCTGTGACAGATGCCGCCACTGAGATCCTTGGCAAGCACCGACCAAAGAAGAAGCCGTGGATCACACCTGAACTTTGGATCTGTGTGATAAACGAAGAGAGATAAAAAAGAAAAAGAACACCTCACAGGGAGCTGATGTCTACCGAAAAATCAACAATGACATCCACAAAGGCATGCGCACAGCAAAGGAGAACTGGATAGAAGATCAATGCCAGGAAATAGAGAACAGTCTGAACAAGAACAACAGCAAGAAGGCCTACCAGACTGTGAAGCGGCTGACAAGTGTTAAACAGCCCAAAGTCTCCACGATCCAAAGCAAGTCTGGCATATGCCTTACAGAAGAACAAGAAGTCTTGGACAGATGGACTGTCACGTCCCCCGAGCGGGTTCAGTGACGTCAGCTCATAAAGCGAGTGAAAAGAATAAACTCAAACAAAATAAACTAACACAAAATGCCAGAGTACAAACACACACTCTTTTATTCAACAATCAACAAGCAAACACAGGACAAATGGGAACTAACCTTCCCTCAACCCCTAAACAGACCCCCGTCCCAATACTAACTAACAATTACCTCCCCTTGCAACAAACCCCAAATAGAACTAAATAACAACAGTTTCTTTACAAAGTGTATACAGGAAAATCAAAATCAACAAATCAATTCAAAATGCAAGTCTTCAAATAATAAGCGATGGCGTTGAATCATGAACTATTAGCTAAACAAAGCTGTGGCACAGAAGTAATGTCTCAATGTTCTTGTAAAGTAGCTCAGAGAGCTAACAGTCTCTTTCACAAAGTGGATGATTCTTCTAACTAAATGGATATGTTTTTAGGTGCGTGTAATGTGAGTCTGTGTGTGCATGAATTAGGCATGAAAACCCCCTGGAAGCGTGTTGCCTCGGTACACAGGCAAAACCTGCAGCAGTGTAAGAAATCACCACAACACTACTGTGTCGTAGAGGCAAAGGTACATCCCAGGCTGGTTAGGACCCAGTCAGCGGCAACAACATCAACATCAGTACAGCACAACAGGCACATCAAAGGCAACAGCGTGGGAATAATGCGTAGAAATAAACACGTAGATGTAATAATCATCATCATCTCATCAGCCCACACCTGTTGACATATACATAGTCTTAACAATATGCCCACCAAACAATAAACACTATATAATATAACATAACACGCCGTCCTCCGTCCGCCATCTTGACCTGCATAGCTATGAATATCATAATAATAATATAAGATACTATACACAGATTTCAATAATGTAAATCACCCTTTGATGCTAAACAATTCGCATCTTCTTTACAAACCAATGTTTATATAAATATACATAATTATCGCAACCACACTACCATCTCACAGTCCTGATTCATTCCACCTCCCTTCATCACCACCGTCACCCCCAACAATTATAGCACATCACGATTACCTCCCTTCATCCACACTGTAAACATGCTTCCTTCATAATCATCACTTCATCCCTCTTCAGCATACTACATTCTATCGCTCTTTCCATACATACACCCTCACTCTCTCTCTCCCTCTCTATATTCCCCATCGTCGCCTTTGACCCACTTCCATAACAACAACAGCAACGACATTTTCCCCATCACATATACAATAAGAAAATCATAGGAAAATCATATAAAATCAACAAAATTCATTACACATCCTAAAATACATTCCCTTCCCCACACTCATTACCACTCATACACGTACGCAGTGCTCGGAGCGCGCCACTAGAGAATTGAACGACAGGGTTTGCTTACCTTACAGGCCTCGGCTCGTGACGCCCTTTACCCCAACACCACAACACGACACAACACTGTCACAACATTGGCACAACACAATGGATTAGTCTTTTGAGAGTCTCTTTCTCTTGCTCTTGCACGTTATTTCACTGTCCAAATAACATTTATTCTGAGGATGAGGACACCTTAGCTCTGCTACAGACACTAAGTCTTGGTGGGTGTTCAATCGAGAACCACACGCACCTTAAGTATGGAACTCTACACTCACTGGCGAATGGCAGTTACCATCTTCCTTCGAATTCTACACATCCTTATCCCGACGAGGGCATAAGACCTTGGGTGGCTATAAAACAATACACACACCCTTCCAACAGTACCCTACACTACGATGACCTCTGTCACAGGGCTGCTGTCTCGTTAGAATTCCTTCCTCACGCAATAGCATCTCAAACCACTCTGCCCTTCAAAATCTGCGCCGGCCACAAGCAAAACAGTCGAGCTCTCGTCAGTATGCACGTTCTTTATTACGCGTACCCCTATTCGAAATTGGCCGACTCCCTATCTACTTGAATCGCACGGACTCTACGAAACTGCACTTTCATACGCAAAAGTAAATCGGTCACGCTATTCTATGTACAGCAGATATACAGAGAAGTGTAACTTCGTAAAAAGTGTATCTCTCCCTACCATCTGAAAACTCGTGTCGTCACACAACCCCCCCCCCCAGTTCTTAACACCTTGAAGAACCTTAACTACGACGCGAATTTCTCATTACCCCCTATGCTACCTACTGAGCGTTTCTGCTGAGGAAATCTGCTGGAACGTTGTCCTTCCCAGAAATGTGCTCCACAGACATTGAGAAAGGTTGCAGCTGAAGTGCCCATCTCATCAGTCGGCTGTTGGTGTTCTTCACTTGCTGTAGGTACTGCAGTGGCATATGGTCAGTCTGCACTACGAAAGTACGTCCGTATAGGTATTGACTGAATTTCTGCACACCCCACACCAACGCTAGACACTCCCTCTCAATGGTCGAATAGTTCCTCTCGGGTTTCGACAGTTTCTTGCTTGCACACGCAATAGGCTGTAATCCCTGTCCCCTGTCCTGGCTCAAAATGGCCCCTACTCCATCCTCCGACGCATCTGTCTGTAGCACAAACGGTAGGGTGAAGTCCGGCAGACAGCACACAGGGTCAGAGCACAGCTTCTCCTTCAGTGTGCAAAATGCAGCTTCGCATGCTTCGGTCCATTGTACCGCCCCTGGCTTGCCTCCCTTGGTCAGATCGTGCAGTGGTGAAGCAATCGCTGAAAAGTTGGGTACGAACCGCCTGTAGTATCCGGCTAAACCCAAAAATGAGCGCACTTGCCGCTTGGTCGTTGGTCGTGGTGCATCTCGGATTCTCTCCATCTTTGACACCTCAGGACGAATTTCTCCCTGTCCAACCACATGCCCAAGATACTCTACTCTTCGGAAACCCAGGTAACACTTTGACGGTTTGGCGGATAGCTGCACCTCACGCAACCTAAGGAAAAGACGTGCCAAGCATTCCAGGTGTCTCTGCTTGGTAATGGTGGCTACCAACAAGTCGTCAACAAAATTGTCGATCTCCGTCATTCCCAGGGGTGCTAATAACTTCCGCATCATGCGAGAAAAGACTGCCCCCGCCGTCTTCAGCCCAAATGGCATTACAGTCCACTGAAATTGTCCCTCTGGCGTTGTAAATGCCGTCTTCGCTTTATCTCCCTTGTTCATAGGCACTTGCCAGTAACCTTTGGTCAAGTCGATCTTGGTGAGATACTTGGCCCCTGACAGTTTGGAAAACAAGTAGTCGATGTTCGGCAATGGTTCCGCATCGAATACGACGTGCTTGTTTAACTTCCGGAAATCAACGCAGAAACGCATCGTGCCCTCCTTCTTCTTTACTAATACGATGGGCGAGCTGTATGGCGAACTGGCCCTCTCAATGACGCCCATCGCTAGCATCGCTTCCACTTCCTTCTTGATGGTCTCGTGATGCGAATGGGGAAGTGGGTACTGCCGCGTCCTCACTGGAATGTCGCTGTCCACACGTATTTCGCACACGTCCAGTGTAGTGCGTAACGGCAAGTCGGTTAGGACATCCTCAAACTGCCACACCAGCCCCTGCAATTCTTCCCGTATTTCTGGGCAGTTGTCGTCCATCTTCACGTCGCGGGGTGTCTCTGATGCTGTCAAGGTGATTACGGGAATATCCCCAAACACCGGCATAGTTTCCTCCTCCTCTACCCCCTCGTCGTCTACGACGATCGTGGCCACCGTCGCTCTGGTATGAAACTTCTTCAAGAGATTGGCGTGGTATAGTTTACTTTTCCCACGCATCCTGATCCGGTAGTCGCACTCTCCCACGCGTTCGATCACCTCGTATGGTCCTCGCCATGCTAGCTGCAACTTGTTGTGTTTTTCTGGTAACAGCAGCAACACTTGATCCCCCGCGTTGAACAAACGCCGTTTCGCCTTCTTATCGAAGTGCCGCTTCTGCTTGGCTGACGCGGTCCTGAGGTTTCCTTGTGCCAACTTACATGTTTCCTCGATGCGGTTACGCAAATCCACCACGTACTGGCTACTCAGTTTCACCTCCTCCTCTTGTATCTCCTTGGTCCAGAGGTCTCGCAATACGGCCATCGGTCCCCGCACGGTCTTTCCATATAGGAGCTCGAAGGGAGAGAACCCTGTAGACTCCTGTGCTACTTCTCGGTATGCAAATAGTAGCGCTGGAATGTAGCGGTCCCACGCTGTAGGTTGTTCTGTGGCTAACTTCTTGAGCATGGACACTAGCGTCCCGTTGAATCGCTCAACCAGACCGTTGCACTGTGGATGATACGGCGTGGTGGCTTTCCCATGGATCGACAGTAGTCTGTTCATCTCCCGCATGACTTCAGACATGAATTGCGTCCCCTGATCTGTCAAAATTTCCCTAGGAACGCCCACCCTCGACCAAATCTCCCACAGCGCTTCTGCCACCCTCTCTGCCTCTATGCCCTTGAGCGGTACAGCCTCGGGATAGCGTGTGGCATAGTCTACTACCACTAGGATGTACATGTTACCCCGATCTGACTTGGGTTTGATGGGTCCCACAATGTCTACCGCCACCCTCTGAAATGGCTCGTCCACCAGCGGAAGTTGCTGTAATGGTACCTTCCTCACCCGTCCCCTCGGTACTACCTTCTGACACTCTGGACAACTGGCGCAATACCTCCGTACTTCGGCACACATTCCCGGCCAATAGAATGTCCCCCAGATCCGCTCCCTGGTACGTTTCCCTC
This sequence comes from Oncomelania hupensis, assembly GCA_036898135.1. Lineage (NCBI taxonomy): Eukaryota > Metazoa > Mollusca > Gastropoda > Littorinimorpha > Pomatiopsidae > Oncomelania > Oncomelania hupensis. Next base: position 146,657,173 of record CM072511.1, on the reverse strand, counting down.
CCAAATGCCCAGCCATGGGTGGATCGTGAGCCAACTGAAGGATCCCCCCCCTCAACTGTTTCGGGACTACCAGTTGCGTGACCTGGCTACCTCTCTTCGTGTGTACCCGGTACAACACCCCCTTCTTCTTGCGAAACTCAGCTGACGCCCTACCTGACGCTATCGCCCCACCACTCTGTGCCAACGTTCTCGCCTTCGCGAGCGTCTCGTCGGTCTCTTGCATCCTGATTAACTCTGGGGTGCTAACAGAGATCTGGGATGGTTCGACCACTGCTAAGGGTACCTCCCTCTTCTTCTCGGCCTTCACCTGCGCCCGAGTCTGCACTGCTGCAGCCATCGCGCACTCACCTCCGAACAAGGAAACAGGACTCTTTTCCCCGCTATCAAACGTTACCCAGTTACCCAGGATGATATCGGGCCCGTCCTCGAAAACCACCAGCTCTACTCTCCCCCTGACCAGCGCACAATCCAACTCCACCCAAGCTGTAGGTAGCAGACCCACGTTCGATCGATTCGCCAAGCAAATCTCGACAGTCCGACCCGTCAAATCAGCTGGTTTGACTAACCTGCTCGCGACTGCCCCTATCTCCGCCCCCGTATCTCTCAATACTCGAACGTCCTGCCCGTTCGCCCTACCTTGGCCCCATGGATCATAAGGTTTGATTGCACACACGCTAGCCCGAGGTGCGGTCTCCGTGGAAATAGTCCGTCCCACTGTAACCTGGCCTACTGTCTGAGGTTTGACCTTGCAGTCCCTGACCACATGCTTCTCCGACCCACATCGGTAGCAACGGCGTACCCCACTACCCCCTTCCGTCCTCCCTACCTTCTGACCCTGACTTCCCCTGTTGCTAGGCTGCTGAGGAGCCTCCGGTCGTCTGGGAAAACTGCGTCTCTGACTGGGTAGTACGGGTGCCGGTGCTGATGCTGCCCGCTTGGCATCTACCACGCGCTGTGCTAACTCTGCTGCGGCATGGCTAGTCTCAGGTAGATTCTCCCTCACGTAGATCTCTAGCTCGGTAGTCATGATGGAGAAAAGCTGCTCTCCAATGAAGGTGTCTAGTACCTGCCCTACGTCGGTGATGTCTTTGCCGGCGAGCGAAAACCACTTCTTCACTAACGACCCTAGTCTTAATACTAGCTGAGGAAACGTTTCTGCAGCTTCCTTCTTGGCCTCTCGAAACTGCCTACGATAGTAGTCGGCGTCCTTCCTGAAGCGTTTCAACAGCGCGTTTCTCACAATGTCGAAATCCTGGGCTTGCTCAGGCGTCAGACGAAGGTACGTATCTCGGGCTTCCCCTTGTAACAAAGGCGCTAGCCTAACCGCCCATACCTCCCTCCTCCAACCCTGAACCTCGGCCACCCGTTCGAACATCTGGAGGTAGGCCTCCACATCCTCCCTCTCCTCCAAGGGTTTCAGTTTGACTGAGTATGCTGCCTCTCTATCTCTAGCCCTATTCTCTCTCTCTCTCTGAGCAGCTCTGTCGTCATCTCTGGCTCTTCGCTCCTCCTCTAGCTTCATTTCTAGCATTCTTCTTTCTGCCTCTCTAGCTACCCGTTCCGTCTCTAGCCTAAGCTCCAGAAGCCTCCTCTCATCTGCCCTCGCTTCCCTCTCCTCCCTCTTTTCTTCCTCCCTCTCCCTCCGTTCTTCTTCCCTTCTCATCTCACTAACTACATAGTGTGCCAACGCTCCATCACGGAAACCCAGACTTTCCCCAATCTGTCTAAATCTCTCGCTATCACTGAGCGCGACCTCGACTTTGCTCTGTGCACCGGGCGATCTGGCATACATCTTAGGCACAGTGGTCTGAGTACTCACTGCGTAAGGTTCCTCCAACAACCCTGTCACAGAGCCGTCATCACGGAAGTCCTGCTCCTCCTGCTCGGCCTCCTCCTTACGAGTCCTAGCGTCGCGGCGCATCGCGGCTCGAGCATCCCGCGTAGCCATGTCGGAAAAGAAGGGAAGAACAGATGTTAGTATACACAAAACAAATAACACCTAACTGATACAAACACCTAACAGAATGAATACGCAACACAACAGTCACAGGAGCCGAGGAATCGTTCACCGTCGTACCCCTGAAGGCGAGCAAGTGAACCCTGCAATCCAATTCCCCGTTAATGCTGCACTCCGAGTGTGTTCCCTAGTGCAATACACCCACACTCCCGCCAACCGCCCGCTGCGTACCCTTTCACACAACAACTCAAACACACAACATACACCTCTGGCAATACCCTAACAAAATAAATGAGTTTATCCCACTTCTGACACCAAAAATGTCACGTCCCCCGAGCGGGTTCAGTGACGTCAGCTCATAAAGCGAGTGAAAAGAATAAACTCAAACAAAATAAACTAACACAAAATGCCAGAGTACAAACACACACTCTTTTATTCAACAATCAACAAGCAAACACAGGACAAATGGGAACTAACCTTCCCTCAACCCCTAAACAGACCCCCGTCCCAATACTAACTAACAATTACCTCCCCTTGCAACAAACCCCAAATAGAACTAAATAACAACAGTTTCTTTACAAAGTGTATACAGGAAAATCAAAATCAACAAATCAATTCAAAATGCAAGTCTTCAAATAATAAGCGATGGCGTTGAATCATGAACTATTAGCTAAACAAAGCTGTGGCACAGAAGTAATGTCTCAATGTTCTTGTAAAGTAGCTCAGAGAGCTAACAGTCTCTTTCACAAAGTGGATGATTCTTCTAACTAAATGGATATGTTTTTAGGTGCGTGTAATGTGAGTCTGTGTGTGCATGAATTAGGCATGAAAACCCCCTGGAAGCGTGTTGCCTCGGTACACAGGCAAAACCTGCAGCAGTGTAAGAAATCACCACAACACTACTGTGTCGTAGAGGCAAAGGTACATCCCAGGCTGGTTAGGACCCAGTCAGCGGCAACAACATCAACATCAGTACAGCACAACAGGCACATCAAAGGCAACAGCGTGGGAATAATGCGTAGAAATAAACACGTAGATGTAATAATCATCATCATCTCATCAGCCCACACCTGTTGACATATACATAGTCTTAACAATATGCCCACCAAACAATAAACACTATATAATATAACATAACACGCCGTCCTCCGTCCGCCATCTTGACCTGCATAGCTATGAATATCATAATAATAATATAAGATACTATACACAGATTTCAATAATGTAAATCACCCTTTGATGCTAAACAATTCGCATCTTCTTTACAAACCAATGTTTATATAAATATACATAATTATCGCAACCACACTACCATCTCACAGTCCTGATTCATTCCACCTCCCTTCATCACCACCGTCACCCCCAACAATTATAGCACATCACGATTACCTCCCTTCATCCACACTGTAAACATGCTTCCTTCATAATCATCACTTCATCCCTCTTCAGCATACTACATTCTATCGCTCTTTCCATACATACACCCTCACTCTCTCTCTCCCTCTCTATATTCCCCATCGTCGCCTTTGACCCACTTCCATAACAACAACAGCAACGACATTTTCCCCATCACATATACAATAAGAAAATCATAGGAAAATCATATAAAATCAACAAAATTCATTACACATCCTAAAATACATTCCCTTCCCCACACTCATTACCACTCATACACGTACGCAGTGCTCGGAGCGCGCCACTAGAGAATTGAACGACAGGGTTTGCTTACCTTACAGGCCTCGGCTCGTGACGCCCTTTACCCCAACACCACAACACGACACAACACTGTCACAACATTGGCACAACACAATGGATTAGTCTTTTGAGAGTCTCTTTCTCTTGCTCTTGCACGTTATTTCACTGTCCAAATAACATTTATTCTGAGGATGAGGACACCTTAGCTCTGCTACAGACACTAAGTCTTGGTGGGTGTTCAATCGAGAACCACACGCACCTTAAGTATGGAACTCTACACTCACTGGCGAATGGCAGTTACCATCTTCCTTCGAATTCTACACATCCTTATCCCGACGAGGGCATAAGACCTTGGGTGGCTATAAAACAATACACACACCCTTCCAACAGTACCCTACACTACGATGACCTCTGTCACAGGGCTGCTGTCTCGTTAGAATTCCTTCCTCACGCAATAGCATCTCAAACCACTCTGCCCTTCAAAATCTGCGCTGGCCACAAGCAAAACAGTCGAGCTCTCGTCAGTATGCACGTTCTTTATTACGCGTACCCCTATTCGAAATTGGCCGACTCCCTATCTACACGAATCGCACGGACTCTACGAAACTGCACTTTCATACGCAAAAGTAAATCGGTCACGCTATTCTATGTACAGCAGATATACAGAGAAGTGTAACTTCGTAAAAAGTGTATCTCTCCCTACCATCTGAAAACTCGTGTCGTCACATGGACAGAGTACTGCTCTGACCTTTACAACCATACACCAAATGGAGACCCATCAGTTCTAGCATGTCCCGAGAACAGAGAAGAAGAAATCCTCCCAATTCTCCGGGAAGAAGTTGAGGCAGCAGTGCAATTGCTAAAGAAAGGGAAGTCAGCGGGAGTGGACAACATTCCCACGGAACTGCTACAAGCAGGAGGAGAAGCGATGATTGATGCCCTCACCATTATCTGTAACAAGATCTGGCAGAGTGGGGAATGGCCTATACCATGGACCCAGTCGCTTGTCATCACTCTTCCCAAAACAGGTAACCTTCAGGAGTGTGAAAATTACCGCACCATCAGCCTCATCAGCCATCCCAGCAAGGTCCTCCTGAAAATAATACTCAACAGGTTGAAACCCCAAGCTGAACAAATCATAGCTGAAGAACAAGCAGGATTCAGGGCAGGGCGAAGTACCACTGAACAGATTTTCAACCTCAGAATAATCTGTGAGAAATACCTACAGCACCAACAACATCTATATCATGTGTTCATAGACTTCAAGAAGGCGCTTGACCGAGTCTGGCATGCAGCTCTCTGGGCAACAATGAAAGTGTACAACATCAGCCCTAAAATTATTGAAGTCATCAAAAGCCTGTATCACAAGGCTACCAGTGCAGTCGTCCACAACAGCGCCATCGGGAACTGGTTCAGAACAACAATCGGTGTGCGTCAAGGATGCCTACTCTCTCCAACACTCTTCAACATCTTCCTAGAGCGCATCATGTCAGATTCTCTTGCAGATCATGAAGGCACAGTCAGCATAGGGGTAGAGCAATCTCCAATCTTCGTTTTGCGGATGACACTGATGGATTGGCTGGAGAGGAACAAGAACTTGAACAGCTAGTACAGAGGCTTGACACCACCTCCAGAGCTTATGGAATGAAAATAAGTGCAGAGAAGACCAAAATGATGACCAACAACACCAATGGCATCAACACGGACATCAAAGTCCAAGGCCAATCCCTCAACACAGTGCATAGCTTCAGATATTTAGGAGCCATTGTATCAGACAATGGGTCCCGACAGGAAGTCCTCTCCAGGATCGCACAAACAACTGCTGTCCTGACAAGGTTGAAGCTCATTTGGAAAGACAGGACCATCAGTCTACATTCCAAAGTAAGACTGCTGCGCTCCCTTGTCATCTCCATTTCCCTATATGCTTGCGAAGCATGGACACTCACAGCAGATCTACAACGAAGAATACCAAGCATGGAGATAAGGTGCTACAGAAGACTACTGGGCATTTCCTATACCCAACACATCACCAACGACGAAGTCCGACATACCATCACACAAGCCATTGGACAACACGATGACCTGCTCACATTGGTGAAGAAACGGAAACTCCGATGGTATGGCCACGTCACCAGATCATCAGGCCTTGCAAAGACTATTCTGCAAGGCACTGTGCAAGGAGGTAGAAGAAGATGGAGACCGAGAAAGAGGTGGGATTACAACATTCGAGAATGGACTGGTTTGACACTGAGCGAAGCCATCAGGGCTGCTGAGGACAGAGAAAGATGGAGTATGCTGGTTAAACGATCATCTGTGGTGCCCCTACGACCTCCGGGTTACGGGACAGGATAGGATAGGAGAGGAGAGGACTTCCTGTCGGGACCCATTGTCTGATACAACGGCTCCTATCAGACAATAATATACACCGACAAAAATCATCAACATTACACAAAGATTTTTGTAGCAAAAGCACAAAATCAGATCAAAGGTAAATACAGGCTGTCATTGCATGCTTTGCAAAATAAAACGTACGGAACTACATGTATAGTGCGCGTCTCTAACGTAACGACACGGAACTCTCTCCCTCCCTCCCTCTCTCTCTCTCTCTCTCTCTCTCTCTCTCTCTCTCTCTCTCTCTCTCTTTCTCTCTCTCTCTCTCGTCAACAATGGTGTGGCCTCTCCGATTGCATTCAAGAATGAGATGTAATTGACAGTGAAACAAAAAGACAGGCAGAGACAGAGACAGACAGAGAAAGTGAGAGAAGAGACAGAGACTGGGACAGAGAGGGACAAATGGAGAAAGTTGTAAATTTAAAAATGTGTGTTGTAAGCTTATTTTTCATGTTTACTTTGCGTAAAGAGAGAGAGAGAGAGAAAGAGACAGACAGACAGACAGAGAGATATATAGAGAGAGAGTGAGAGAGAGGGAGACAGACAGACAGAGCGACAAAGACAGAGCGACAAAGACAGAGAGACAATCATAGTGTCAGACAGGCTGAATGAGAGAAAGACAGACAGACAGTGAGACAAACAGACTGACAGACAGTCAGGATTAGAGAGACAGAGACATAGAATGGGTGTATGGGAAAAGGAGACAGGAGACACAGATCCGTTTTTAAATGTGTTCATCGTTTATTTCCTTCACAGAATCAATATACATTATCACCAGCGATTTCGTCTGTACTCCAAATGAAATTCATTTGCAGTTTTGCTTCCCATTCTCATTATAATTCGTCTATATTTTACAATTCAACATTAAAAGTCAGTCTACAATCACAATAAGCAAATGATTACATTTGTAAATGAAGAAGAGAAAAAGCCACAATGTCGGACACGAAGCTTGATTTCTTTCTAATGGAAATCAAAATTATGATCCAAAAGATTACAAGCTCTCTTCAAAAGCGAAATAGCAATAAAACATACGTACCCAAAAATACACAACATCAACAACAACAATAACAAAACAAACTCTTTATTTTTTTTAATCACAAACAGGCATACACACAACATCAATATTAAATGTATCATTATGTAATTGGTCAAAGGCAGATAACATGAATCACATTTAATATACCCCCCACTTCACCGCACCTCTTGGGGGAAAAATGAAATATTTCCCAATGATGCAGACACTGATTTTGAGCATACACAAAATGCAATTTTTGCAAGCAAGGAAATACATATTTTCAGCAGCAATAACAATTTTAAAAAAAAAATTAAATTTAAAAAAACAACTTTTTTTTTTTTACATCTTTTATTTATTTGTTCTTTTTGAACACAAGGCAAGAACTTAGAAACTACGTGTTCTCTCACAGAGAACCAAATACAAATTATGCTGTCATGTTCTTAACTTCCAATTGCTCTAACGTTGCTCAACATAAGCACCAACGCAAATAAAATTTTAAAAAGTACCACAAAATTTACATAAATAAATATTTATTTTATCATTCGTATGCTTGCAGCGGTCTCACAAGCATTATCATGATTATCATCATCATCGTAGCAAAGCAACCAAGAGGGAGATAACAGCAGCCGCGCATTTTCTTTTCATTCGACTAGCATCGATTACTTCCCTTTAGCGGAAGACGTTGCGGCTATATCTTTTTTTCTCTTTATTTTTTTTCACTATCCAAATCCATCCCCACCCAATAATCCATATATAATTACATTAGATTCCTAACAAAATCTTGATTTCGGATGGCTATGGAGACAACAAGTCTGGATAACGCAATACTTATAGGCCTACATGTTAGGTCTGTATGGCTGATCAGCATCCTGATCAACAAGACGTGTCTGTGGAGTTTAACAGTGCGCTTGATGCAGCAATCTAGGGGGTTTGGGCAGCTGGAAGTCGCTCCTGATTGCGGCCAGCGCGTTGAATAGTCTTTATTTTGTAAAGTTAGAAACTGGGCTATACAGTCTAAGATCAATTTCTTTATTACTGTCACCGTGCGCCTCTAATCTACCTACGCTTGACCGAACGCGCTTTGTTGCATTCAAATTTGGTTATCGTCCTTGAGCTATGATTACGCTGGTAATCCAAGACGTGGCTCAGCCTGCCCTTAGTGTTGTCGTTGTTGTTTAAATGCAAGATTCTAGATTTTAATCCCTTTACTTGCCCCCTTTCTATTTGTAGTGTTTCGTGGTCCTTGTAAACTATAGCGCAGCGGACAGGCCTACACAGCAAATGACACGTAAAAGGTGGTGGTAAAGGTGGTCCCATAGCCTTGTGGCCGTAGGGGAGCGTGATGTTGGAGATCACACTTATCTTGGGCCAGCGTAATGAGGGTGATGCCCATCTCTCTCCCTCGCTGCTTTACCTTCCCCACCCTTAAGAGAGTAGGTACTCAATCACAGTTGAGTCAACTGGGGGCGTTGTTATTTGTCGCTTCACGTTTTGCGGTCACCCATCCAAGTGCTAACCGCACTGGACGGTGCTTAACTTGCGATACAGTAGCGAGTGCTCCAACCACTGCGCTATCCGACACCCCGATGACACGTGTGGAACAATAATACAAAATACTAATACCTAATTATGTCTAAAAGCTTCAACGATTTTTTTTCTTCTGTTCAGTTTGGTAGCTTGAACTGTATGCCTCGATGTGTAATAATACTGTTAGAACGAATTTTATTGTAAAAATTCCTTTTATTGTGCAATATTACCTGTGTGGCTGGACTATGTAATGTTCTGGCCCTGTAAATCTTTCGGTTGTAGGGGAGGGCTCCCTTTTCTGTAGGCCAGCGGAATGAGGGCGGTGACTATCTCCTCTATCCGATCGCTGCTCTACCTTCCCTGGTTCTAAATAGAGAACCAGGTACCCATTCCCAGGCTGAGTGGATTGGGGTGTGTCGTGCGCTTGTTTCAATCTTTTTTTTGTATCGTTTGGTGGTTTGCCTTCCAAGGATGATCACCCATCCAAGTGCTAAACTTTCCTGACGTTGCTGAACATGAAACCTTGCTAGCGTGTTCCCAAAACACTGCACTACTGGCACTGCGCCACCTAAACATTACTGTGTGGGTTTGTAAAAAAAAATCACGAAGCTGAAACATAATCACATATCTCCAGCAAACTGAATCTCCCAAGTAAAACTAAAACAATATTGGTGACACGGGAAAGGGGGGAGAGAGGGGGGAGGGGGGAGGAGGGGAACACTGTGTGAAATGGGACCTGGCAATTTAGTGCAATAATAAAGTACTTGGAAACCTTTCCCCATTAAAATCTTCTTCCCAAAAATACAACCATTTCTCTCGTAATACTTTTGTTTCTTTCGGAAGGAGGGGTGGGGGGGATGGGAGAATGATGGATGGGTGGGGAAGGAAGGAAGAGGCTTAAGAAAAAAGAAAAAAAAGGACAATTAATTTCCTCTGTAAAGTTTACTTTCTAAAAATCTCCTGCCTCCTGTTCGCTACGGCTCATACTACATTTTGATTGTATAAAGTTCAATGTGACATAAGACTTACAAAGAGTCGGACAGTTAGTGTGCCTTCCTTCTAGCATGCTGTCTAATCCCGTCTATTGACATGTTAAAGAAATCACCCTTTCCCTCATGCATTTTATGTGCCTACAAATTCACTCTCTGATATTGTAATCCGTTTATTGAAATACTATTATCCTTTCCTATTTTCAAGTTGCACCATAACTTTCGCTTTTACGGGCATTCTGTTTCGGACACTGAACTATTTTATTCTGTCCATATTAAACTAATTGATCTATTTCCAATTTGGCACTTTCGGGCATTCAGTTTCGCACTCTGCTATCCTATTCTGTCCCCATCATCAAGACTATCCTTTCCCTATTTGCAAAGTTGTACCCAACATTTCGCTACTTTCGGACCTTCAGTTTGGCCCTTCGTTATCTATACAATTCCGTCTATCTACAAATAAGCCTTGTATCGTTCTATTCACATGGTGTAGTAGGCCTTACCCTAACTTTCGCACTTTCGAGCTGTCAATTTCGCTATAATTATTTAAACAATATTAACCCTTTCGTAGCCTCGATTTCTCAGGGGACTCTAGGTTATCCCAAAATATCAACTCCGTTTAGTCGACTAGTTTTCCGTCTTCCTTCAGGCAAGATCTGAGGTTGCTGAAGAAATCGATCATGGATCCAGGTATAGCGGAGTCGACCAGAGAGCGAGGCAGCATGCCACGTATATCAGGTTGGATGAAGCTCATCAGCTTTGAGTGCTGCGGTCGTCTGATTAGAGAGAGACAGAGACAAAGAGATTTAAAGTGCAATACAAATTTATTTTGAACTGATCTAAAAACAAAGAACCAGATATAGAAAAATCCCCACAGCAAATGTGAAATTGTTATTTATCAGAACTATCATTATTCTTTAAAACTAAAAACATCTTCAGCTTAAAAATGACTAAGACACATAATACGTCGTGAGTGTGTGCGTATGTGCTTAGGCCTGTGTGTGTGTGTGTGTGTGTGCGAGTATGTGTTGTGCGTGTGGGTGTGGGTGCGCGTGGGCATATATTTCAGTTAATCATCCATTTGCCCATATTTCATATCCAAGGCTACCAGTGCAGTCCTCCACAACAGCGCCATCGGGATCATGAAGGCACAGTCAGCATAGGGGGTAGAGCAATCTCCAATCTTCGTTTTGCGGATGACACTGATGGATTGGCTGGAGAGGAACAAGAACTTGAACAGCTGGTACAGAGGCTTGACACCACCTCCAGAGCTTATGGAATGGAAATAAGTGCAGAGAAGACCAAAATGATGACCAACAACACCAATGGCATCAACACGGACATCAAAGTCCAAGGCCAATCCCTCAACACAGTGCATAGCTTCAAATATTTAGGAGCCATTGTATAAGACAATGGGTCCGGACAGGAAGTCCTCTCCAGGATCGCACAAACAACTGCTGCCCTGACAAGGTTGAAGCCCATTTGGAAAGACAGGACCATCAGTCTACATTCCAAAGTAAGACTGCTGCACTCCCTTGTCATCTCCATCTTCCTATATGCTTGCGAAGCATGGACCCTCACAGCAGATTTCCAACGAAGAATACAAAGCATGGAAATGAGGTGCTACAGAAGACTTCTGGGCATTTCCTATACCCAACACATCACCAACGATGAAGTCCAAAAGACCATCACACAAGCCATTGGACAACACGATGACCTGCTCACAGTGGTGAAGAAACGGAAACTCCAATGGTATGGCCACGTCACCAGATCATCAGGCCTTGCAAAGACTATTCTGCAAGGCACCGTGCAAGGAGGTAGAATAAGGGGGAGACCGAAAAAGAGGTGGGAGGACAACATTCGAGAATGGACTGGTTTGACACTGAGCGAAGCCATCAGGGCTGCTGAGGACAGAGAAAGATGGAGTATGCTGGTTAAACGATCATCTGTGGTGCCCCTTCGACCTCAGGGTTACGGGACAGGATAGGATAGGATAGGGAAGGAAAACCAATTGTTTACTGTGTGTCCATTATGCCCGTGTGAATGTTGTGTGTGTTTTTGGTGTGTGGCTGTGAGTTCATTTTCTTCATGCGCCTGTTGGTTTCAATGTTATATCTCAATCAGAAGACGATGCTTTGTTTAACAATGCTCTGTCGAAAATTCTGAATAAATTGTCAAAATGGAGTTATTTATTTGAATATTATAACCGAAGCGCCAAATTTTCACTGTATTTTTGTGTGTGTGAATAAAGATGTCTCCACTTGACCTGACTTACTCCCCCAATGAATGCATGCACAATTAAATAATAAAAGCGCTTACTCAGGAATTTCCAGGCACATGAGGCCGCAATGGTAGTTCCAGCCCCTCACGAACTTGTCTCTGGGCGGACATTCGGGACAGATCACACTGATGCCTGATAAAGATAAAATAATGATTAACTATTGTTTTCATTCTAATAACACGCCTTACACGTCAACAATTAGCAAACAAAACAAAAAGTGCAAGTTGGCTTTTGTACCTCCTGACGAAGCGAAACGTGCTAAGCCCCAGTCAGACCTACCGATTCTCATAAGATTTACCAGGTCACAAGCTGCAATAAATTGAACAACAAGCTTACGATAGAAACTAATGCAAAGCCATCGTATATTCAGATGATAGAACATGTTCTAATTTATGCGATGAAATCAAAGGTTCGGATCAATCAGAACGTGCTGTGCGTCCTTGACATTGCGACTGAAGAAATGGCCGTACATCATCTCTGTCGTCTCCTCTGTGGAATTTCCTCCTCATCTGCTATTAAAACAGCTAAATATGGCAAACACTCTTCTCTCTCACTATTCTCCAAACTACTCGAACTATTGACCATAGCTTTTACAACATGTACGTAGCAACACGGGAGAGGTTAAAGGTTAATATATGTGTCTTCCCAAAGTATAACATTCAACGGCTAAAAAACAAAATAGATGAATACTGGAGCCTTCAAATAAATTCTGAATCTATTTATTTGTCATCTCCATCTTCCTATATGCTTGCGAAATATGGACCCTCAAAGCAGATCTACAACGAAGAATAAATACAAAGCATGGAGATGAGGTGCTACAGAAGACTTCTGGGCATTTCCTATACCCAGCATAACACCAACAACGAAGTCCGAAAGACCATCACACAAGCCATGGGACAACGCGATGACATGCTCACAGTGGTGAAGAAACGGAAACTCCGATGGTATGGCCATGTCATCAGAGCATCAGGCTTTGCAAAGATCATCCTGCAAGGCACGGTGCGAGGAGGCAGAAGAAGAGAGAGACAGAAAAAAGGTGGGAGGATAACATTCGAGAATGGACTGGCTTGACACTGAGCGAAGCCATGAGGTTGCTGAGGACAGAGAAAGATGGAGTACGCTGGTTAAACGATCATTTGTGGTGCTTCAACGACCTTCGAGTTACGGGATAGGATAGCTTGATACACCATTTTAATATTGAATAATCAACAGTTAATATTAATAATAATTAACCGTTAATAATAATAATAATAATAATAATAATAATAATAATAATAATAATAATAATAATAATAATAATAATAATAATAATAATAATGATAATAATAACAGCAACAATAATAATAATAATAATAATAATAATAATAATAATAATAATAATAATAATAATAATAATAATAATAATAATAATAATAATAATGGTATTTACATAGCGCTTTTTTGTAATGACAGATCTTGTCAAAGCGCAGTTCTTATGCATTCATACTAAACGTTAACATCCAGATAAGCTTACGTACCAAATTAAATGAGACAAAACAAGACACCAATAAATTACGTAAAGACATAATACAAACATGAAAAAGAATATTTACAATCCAAATATAAAAGCCGAGGGAGGGAAGAGGGAGGAGAAGAGCGTGAAGGAAAGAGGTTCTGGTGGAGGTCGGTGTGACGGCGGTGATCTGAATTCGAAAAGAAGGAATGACCATGATGATGGGAGACGAGGTCACACATTTTTAAAAGGAAAAAAGGTAAAGGTAGTCCCATAGTCTTGTGGCCGTAGGGGAGCGTGATGTTGGAGATCACACTTATCTTGGGTCAGCGTAATGAGGGTGATGCCCATCTCTCTCCCTCGCTGCTTTACCTTCCCCACCCTTATGAGAGCAGGTACTTAGTCACAGTTGAGTCAACTGGGGGCGTTGTTATTTGTCGCTTCACGTTTTGCGGTCACCCATCCAAGTGCTAACCGCACTGGACTGTGCTTAACTTGCGACACAATAGCGAGTGCTCCAACCACTGCGCTATCCGACACCCCAACCTTTTTAAAGGAAGAGATGAATTTTCAAGTTGCATTTGAAAGGGCTCTGTGGGTTCGGGCAAATAGAATAGACCCAACGTTTCCCGGCGTGTCGTAAGAGGCGACTAACAGGGGTGATGTTAGCACGGCATCACTGGGCGAAAGTCTTCTACACAGAAGTCACCGGCCAGGGCGGAGGAACCTCACGTTACTACAGGTTCAACGACCACGTGCTCAGGGCCAAGGCGAGCCACACTGTATTCGTGGATTTCGGCTGTGGCCAACAGCCTGGAGAGGATTGGGCCCTGCCAGGTCTTTTTTGCCCAAGACACAACACATGATGAGGCTATCCACTAATTCCATGCCGGATCGGTCGTCGCCCGGCTACACAAGGACCGCGCCTTCCGTTGGCCACCAGGACGGAGGTGAAAAGTATGCTACTGATGGACAAATTAGCAAGATCCGCACGAGAAACAACATCGTCATAGGAACCTGGAATGTCAGGACCCTAACTGCGGAAGGAAAATTAGAAGAACTGGCCCACGAGCTGGACCACTATCGATGGGACGTTCTAGGTATCAGCGAACTGCGCTGGAAAGGCCTAGGTGAAACAACGACTGACAAAGGCCACAAGCTCTATTTCAGCGGTAGAGATGACAGGCACGAACACGGCGTTGGATTCTTGGTCCACAAGAACATTCTAGCCACTGTCATGGGTTGCCGCCCAGTCTCCAGTAGACTCATTACCATCCGTCTGAGAGCAACCCCTTTCAACATTACCATCATCCAGGCCTATGCCCCAACATCAGACTATGAAGACAGCGAAGTGGAGGATTTTTATGAAAATATACAGGCGGTCCTTGACCAAGTGCCGAAGAAGGACATAGTCATAGTGCAAGGCGACTGGAATGCCAAGGTTGGCCAAGATGCGCACCACAACTGGGGAGACACATGCGGACCCCACTGCAACAACGAGACAAATGACAGGGGTCTGAGGCTATTGGAGTTTGCCAGATACAACAATCTGGTACTGGCAAACACGCTTGGTCTCCACACAAAATCCAGACGATGGACATGGCACAGTCCCGGCGGGGAACATCACAACCAGATCGACTACATCATGGTCAAGAAACGCTTCAGATCAAGCATCAACATTGGCAGGACACGCACTTTTCCAGGAGCAGACATTGGAAGTGACCACGATCTCGTGATGATGTCTTTCCGGCTCCATTTGAAGAGAGTAAATACAGCAAAGTGCACTAGGCTGAAGTTCGACCTGGACAAACTGCAAGACCCGGAGGTGGCAAAAATATTTCAGGCCACAACTGGAGGGAAATTTGCACCACTGCTTATTTTGGGGGCAGGCGAAGTAGATGTCAACACCATGACCAATACCTTCAACTCAGCTGTAACAGATGCCGCCACTGAGATCCTTGGCAAGCACCGACCAAAGAAGAAGCCGTGGATCACACCTGAACTTTTGGATCTGTGTGATAAACGAAGAGAGTTAAAAAAGAAAAAGAACACCTCACAGGGAGCTGATGTCTACCGAAAAATCAACAATGACATCCGAAAAGGCATGCGCACAGCAAAGGAGAACTGGATAGAAGATCAATGCCAGGAAATAGAGAACAATCTGAACAAGAACAACAGCAAGAAGGCCTACCAGACTGTGAAGCGGCTGACAAGTGTTAAACAGCCCAAAGTCTCCACTATCCAAAGCAAGTCTGGCATTTGCCTTACAGAAGAACAAGAAGTCTTGGACAGATGGACAGAGTACTGCTCTGACCTTTACAACCATACACCAAATGGAGACCCATCAGTTCTAGCATGTCCCGAGAGCAGAGAAGAAGAAGAAATCCTCCCAATTCTCCGGGAAGAAGTTGAGGCAGCAGTGCAATTGCTGAAGAAAGGGAAGTCAGCGGGAGTGGACAACATACCAGCGGAACTGCTACAAGCAGGAGGAGAAGCGATGACTGATGCTCTCACCATTATCTGTAACAAGATCTGGCAGAGTGGGGAATGGCCTACACCGTGGACCCAGTCGCTTGTCATCACTCTTCCCAAAAAAGGTAACCTTCAGGAGTGTGAAAATTACCGCACCATCAGCCTCATCAGCCATCCCAGCAAGGTCCTCCTGAAAATAATACTCAACAGGTTGAAACCACAAGCTGAACAAATCATAGCTGAAGAACAAGCAGGATTCATGGCAGGGCGAAGTACCACTGAACAGATTTTCAACCTCAGAATAATCTGTGAGAAATACCTACAGCACCAACAACATCTATATCATGTGTTCATAGACTTCAAGAAGGCATTTGACCGAGTCTGGCATGCAGCTCTATGGGCAACCATGAAAGTGTACAACATCAGCCCTAAAATTATAGAAGTCATCAAAAGCCTGTATGACAAGGCTACCAGTGCAGTCCTCCATAACAGCGTCATCGGGAACTGGTTCAGAACAACAATCGGTGTGCGTCAAGGATGCCTACTCTCTCCAACACTCTTCAACATCTTCCTAGAGCGCATCATGTCAGATGCTCTTGCAGATCACGAAGGCACAGTCAGCATAGGGGGCAGAGCAATCTCCAATCTTCGTTTTGCGGATGATATTGATGGATTGGCTGGAGAGGAACAAGAACTTGAACAGCTTGTACAGAGGCTTGACACCACCTCCAGAGCTTATGGAATGGAAATAAGTGCAGAGAAGACCAAAATGATGACCAACAACACCAATGGCATCAACACGGACATCAAAGTACAAGGCCAATCCCTCAACACAGTGCACAGCTTCAAATATTTAGGAGCCATTGTGTCAGACAATGGGTCTCGACAGGAAGTCCTCTCCAGGATCGCACAAACAACTGCTGCCCTGACAAGGTTGAAGCCCATTTGGAAAGACAGAACCATCAGTCTACATTCCAAAGTAAGACTGCTGCGCTCTCTGGTCATCTCCATCTTCCTATATGCTTGCGAAGCATGGACCCTCACAGCAGATCTCCAACGAAGAATACAAAGCATGGAGATGAGGTGCTACAGAAGACTTCTGTGCATTTCCTATACCCAACACATCACCAACGTTGAAGTCCGACAGACCATCACACAAGCCATTGGACAACACGATGACCTGCTCACAGTGGTGAAGAAACGGAAACTCCGATGGTATGGCCACGTCACCAGATCATCAGGCCTTGCAAAGACCATTCTGCAAGGCACAGTGCAAGGAGGTAGAAGAAGGGGGAGACCGAAAAAGAGGTGGGAGGACAACATTCGAGAATGGACTGGTTTGACACTGAGCGAAGCCATGAGGGCTGCTGAGGACAGAGAAAGATGGAGTATGCTGGTTAAGCGATCATCTGTGGTGCCCCTACGACCTTCGGGTTATGGGACAGGATAGGATAGGATAGGATTTGAAAGTAGCTATGTTTGGAGAGCTCGGAGAGAGAGAGAGAGAGAGAGAGAGAGAGAGAGAGAGAGAGAGAGAGAGAGAGAGAGAGAGAGAGAGAGAGAGAATGAAGAAGAAGAGAGTTCCAAGTTGAAGGACCAAGCACTGAGAAGGATTGACGGCCTGCAGAGGAGAATTCGTCGCAGGGTATTGTTAGCGCGTGGGTGTCAGAGAAAGAACGAAGATTTCTAGATGGGCTGTTGAAGTGATTGTTCTGGGTGAGGTAGGAAGAGGCTAATGTATGGACGCATTTGTAACATAAAGTACAGATTTTGTAGTCAAACCTTTTACCGTAAAGGAAAACCCCAACGGTTTCATTTAACAATAGCATCCCTAAACATTCCTACCAGAACACCAAAATAAACAGAATTATTTACAAAACAAAATATATGTTTATATACGGTTACTGTCTTGTTCATGTTCATGTGTTGCCGGCTTTATAGGGTATAATACCCTATAAAGCCGGCAACACATGAACATGAACAAGACAGTAACCCACGGTCAGGATCGAACCCGCGCGCTACGGAAACTCCTTCTACAATAGGTGCCATCTTACCGTTGGTGGAGATGCGCTTTTCGCCTTTAATGTTCATCACAGCGTCCACAAAGTCACGTGGAGAGATGAGGCCCATGGCAGCACTGTTGGTTGAAGTCACGTTGATCCGCAAGTTCTGCACGTCAAAAAGATCAAATGAACGTCAACGTCCAGGTTGAAATAAAATAACGCTCAGGTTGAAGTTAAAACTAAACAGACCTGGGCCGAGGAAAATAAAATATCAGTGTCAAAAGGTTCAAGGTTAAAGAAAGCTAAATCGCCTATCAATTCAAATTGTTACGGTTATGGCTACACAAATTTTGTAAATCAACAATCAGGCTCAAAGCGCGGCGATCTTTACCAACATACACGCTCACATGTTTTCACCCCCTCTTACACACACAACACACACATCTATCACTCAAACATGTGTTCTTTCAAGGCGCGGCGATCTTTACCACATGTTTGAGTGATAGATGTGTTTGTTGTGTGTGTAAGAGGGGGGTGAACATATTTGAGCGTGTATATTGGTAAAGATCGCCGCGCTTTGAGCCTGATTGTTGATTTACAAAATTACAGAGAGATCGCTATTAGAAGACGGGGGAAATCCAATTTTTATTTTTGATGGACTGCATCACATACCATTATTGAAGGGAGGGAGGAAACCGGGGTACCCGGAGAAAATCCTCGCTGACTTCAGTAGTCTCGTACATAAGCTACATAAGTTCGCCCCTTGCGGGAATCGAACCTGCGACCTTCGGCATAGCAGAGATTTGATATAAAATCTCTGGGCATAGGAAACCTGCTCACTGTCATTTGAGCTACAAAGCACCCCAAACCTTTAAAATTAATAACCGTGAAAAATACCTAGGCACAGCACTGAAAAGCCGTAAGCTGTCTAGCTTAGAATTGAGACATCTAAGAGGAGACTTGACTGAGGTTTGTAAAACCCTGCTCAATTGCTATGATCCCCAAAGCAACACAAAGTTGACTAACCAAGCCAGACTGTTCACTAACAATAAGACATGACTACAAACTCTCAAAGAAGACCGTTAACACAAGTTTATTTCATCATCTTTTTTTTTCACCGCGTTATTAACACTTGGAACAATCTACCAAATAAAACTGACACAGTTGGTACGATCAATGTTTTTTAAGAAATAGTCTGGAGAAATTTCTATTACATTTGTCTATTTCTGTCTTTTTTTGTCATTTGTGTACATAGTTGTAAATAGTTTTTACCTTTACTGTTCCGTCTTTTGGTGTATCGTGGCAAAAGCGATGTTTGATAGAGTGCATGTATTTTTACGTAATGACTATGTAAAGCGTGGCGAGTCTGGTCATAGGCTGGAGTACCCGCTATATAAAAATCCGTTATTATTATTATTACATAGAATATCCTCCGCTGTTTTTTTTTTAATACACCCAGTGCCTGAAGTCTTCACCGTGTGGAAATAACAATCTGTTTTTTATGCACATCCAAGGATGTCGGCCTATATATAATGCCAGAACTTGCATACTATACATAAAACGGCACTAACTAGCTAACTAACTCAACAACATGATTATTATTAACCTCATCAATCTCTTTGAAAACGTCCACGTGTTTCAACCCTGTGTCCCAGCGAAGCCTTGGAGCGGGAAGAGGTAGCGGGTCAACATACTCGAATAACGTTTCCTTGCTGCAGTTGTATTCGCTCTGCCCGCGGTATCTGTACAAAAATGACCGTAACAGAAGCAGTTTCCTTTATAACTTAATAATAATAATAATAATAATAATAATAATAATAATAATAATAATAATAATAATAATAATAATAATAATAATAATAATAATAATAATAGAGAGCTATTCGCGCCTTATTCAAAAATCGCACTCAAAGTGCGGCGATCTGTAAACAACATACACGCTCGACCACATGTTACAGACACTCCTACATACACGACAAACATCACGTTGATCACACAAACATGTGGCCCATAGCAAGTCGCTAATTCAATTCAATTCAATAATTTATTTGAAAGTCTTTTCACATGTGTGATTTTAGACCACACAGTCTTCTCACGCATGTACACAAACATATAATATAACAATTTAAAGTTGAACTATAATCATACAAAATATCTAATAGTACTACAGAAGTTTACCAACTGCAGACTTGTAAATTATTCGGGCAATATCTATCATTGCTGGACTAGGCAACAAAATGTCAACTGATTCTTGACTATTTACATCGATATTTTTTTGTTCTATATATAACATAACTACAATAAAACAAGTCGCAATTAGAAGACGGAAAAGAAGTCGAATTTAAATTGTGAAAATTAAAATAGGGTGCATTCAAGACCCTTATTAAAGGGAGGGAGGAAATCGTAAAATCTCTCGGTGACCTGAAAGTCTAGTGGTACCTTAGTCACATAAGTTCGTCCCCTGCGGGGTTCGAACCCTCGACCTTCGGCATAGGAAACCAGCTTACTACCCACTGAGCTACCAGCCAATCCCTATAACTAACAACACCATTATTGATAAAGAAGCAGTAGCCCCCACCACAACGACCATTAGCGTAACCATGGGTGTCTTCACACATCGTAACTATCGTAATAACCACAACCATCGCTTTCCTAACCGTCAACATGGCGAGTTCATAAATAATAATAATAATAATAATAATAATAATAATAATAATAATAATAATAATAATAATAATAATAATAATAATAATAATAAAATTTAAAAAAATAATAATAATAATAATAATAATAATAATAATAATAATAATAATAATAATAATAATAATAATAATAATAATAATAATAATAATGGATGCTATACTTGCGCTTTTTCCCAAATCAACAATCAGGCTCAAGGCGCGGCGATCTGTATCAACATACGCGCTCACGTGTCTCATCCACTCTTACACACAACAACAAGCACATCTATCTCTCAAACATGTGGTGTAAAGGCATGGAGATCGCTATTAGAAAACGGAGAGGAAATCTAATTTTATTTTTGAAATTTTTGATTGACTGCGTCCAATACCATTATTGAAGGGGAGAGAGGAAATCGGAGTACCCGGAGAGAACCCTCGCTGACCTCAGTGGTCTCGTACCTAAGTCACATCAAGTTCGCCACTTGCGGGAATCGAATCCGCGACCTTCGGCATAGATCGATAAAGATCGCCGCGCCTTGAGCCTGATTGTTGATTTGGGGAAAAGCGCAAGAACATCATCATCATCATCATCATCATCATCATCATCATCATCATCATCATCATCATCATCATCATCATCATCATCATCATCATCATCATCATTAATGAATGGTTGAAGTATCATTTGATCACACAGTACTTTCAACTAAATACCACCCTCCAGAAAAAAAGAAATTACTGCTGCATTGTTGTTGTTGTTTGTAGATTATAGTCACACGACACTTTCGCATATAGGTGACTACTGGACCGATTTATACTGACACCAGCGGGCCAGTTGTTGGTAAAGGGGAAAATAATATGATCACACGTTGACCAATCCGGGATTCGAACCAGCGACCTTTCGGTTACTAGCAAGACGCTCTTACCAACTGAGCTACCCGGCCCCACTACTGCTGCATTACTTACAAATATCCGTTAAAGCCCGGACACGATGAATGTTTGTACTCGATAATAACGCCTTTCTGAAACACAAAACACTTAGATATTTATTAAGTGAAGAAGCAAAACAAAAATAAGACGTGATCGTTTAATATGAAGCCTTAAGAAAACATCAAATTCACACAATATAACACCGTAACATCTTTTTGCATAAATCCCGCCTCCTTTCGATGTTATGTACATTTCAAATGCATCACGACAACAATCCTCTGATACAACAGTTTTACACTGAAATTCTAATAAAATATTGTAAAATATACTCAAGTATTTTATAATAGATTTGCCTAGGTTTTGGCAGCAATCTGGTAATAATTGAAATTTAGTAGTGTTGTGTTGTCGTTAGTAATGTGTTGTGTTGTGTTGTATTTAGTAATGTGTTGTGTTGTATTTAGTAATGTGTTGTGTTGTATTTAGTATTGTATTTAGTAATGTGTTGTGTTGTATTTAGTAATGTGTTGTGTTGTATTTAGTATTGTATTTAGTAATGTGTTGTGTTGTATTTAGTAATGTGTTGTGTTGTATTTAGTAATGTGTTGCGTTGTATTTAGTACTGTATTTAGTAATTAGTTGTGTTGTATTTAGTAATGTTTTGTGTTGAATTTAGTAATGTGTTGTATTTAGCGAAGAATTTGCTAATTACAGGCTTTTTTCCCCAGGCAAAACAACAGTAAGGTTGGGATATTGATTGTCACGAACTGGCTAGTATTAACTCTGCTTGTTGACTATTTAGCCATGTGTAGTATTTGTAACAGTAGAGAGTTAGTAAATTACACAGCAGACCACACACCGCGAGCCCGACCCACATCGCAGTGAGTCAGCACTTGAGCTTTGAATCGGACCGTTTTAACCAATCAGAGCAGGCTCAGTGGGTAGAGCAGTTTTGAATGTGTCAAAACCTAAGACAGTTTGAATCAGTCGTGTGTGAGACGAGGTAGAGTCAACATCTCCACAGCTAGAGAAATCTCTACACTCATAGACCAGGAAGCAGGACTTTGAAATCTTAGAATTCTCTCAAGTCATCACGGGCCTGAACTTGTCAAACAGGTAAATGAACACCCTTCTGTTTCATCGTGATATATTTATATTATTGTTGAAATTATGTTTGTGGAATTTGCTATGCATAAATGTGAATTGTTAATCCGAATTTGCGGGACCACGTGGAAGAGCCTACCACGAGGTGAAACACGACCGGTTGCGCCGCCATGTTGTATCCCGTACGGAACCACTGTTGTTTAACTTATATGTATGTTTGCAGACCAGTGGCTGTACCACTGAATGTTTATATTATTATTAATTCTGTATGTGTATAGTTAGACACGATTTATATTTATGTATGTATAGGAATTTAGAGTGAGATTCCAGTGGAACCCGGAAGTAGCAGAATGTTCGTCGCTTATGTATAGAGATGTGGAGCTATCACTGAGGGCTACTTGGCTTTCAGTGAGACGCTCTGCACAAACCGATTATTCAGGGTTGTGCAGAATTTCGTCTCTTATATTACAGACGAGCAGGCGAGCTATCCCGAGCTATCCCGAGCTATCCTGTGCGTCCCACTCCACAGAAACGACTAGTTGGTTGAGGAACCTCTACCGCACAAGACGGAAAGAGCTACCCTGAAGAAACACCCTGTCAGACCCCACAGCGTGGCAAGGGAACCCAACTACACAACGAGACAGGTGGACCAGAAGCTACCTCACAGAAGGACTTCGAACACCCCACACATGAGTTAAGTGCATAAGGCGAAGGTGCACTTAAACTGATCATAACAGGACCACAGTAGTCCAACTCTTCAGAAACTGTAAAACGGACCACAGTAGTCCAAATCTGCATGAAATGTTATAGCAAGTGCCCGAGGAAGATATAACAGCTGCCTAGACTATCAGCGATCGAATATCGAATTATTAGCAGTGACTGAGACATTTTAAGTTAGATTAGTACTTAGAGAATCTTGTATAGAGTAGAAGAAATAAATGTGTGATTTTAACTGTTATCAAGGGGCTGGACTACATATGATTCATAGCCGTGTGAAAGCTAGTGTGACAGTATTCTTTTACCATTTTTCTATCTATTTCTGTACCCCAACCTTAACACAGAACGAGCTAAACAAATAAATTTATTAAAGTAATTCATAGGGTGACTTACTAGCAGTTCCCACCGAATAAACGTGAGGGTCCATAATTCCATTGTGCAGAGCCCATAAACCCCACGTGACACTTTAATTGGCGAGCCTAGCTAGGATCTGTGTATAATAGGAATTGGGTATAACCGGACCTAAGTCCAATAAAATTAGATAACAGTAGTAGTAGGAGAATAACTTAGAATAGTGTAAGGGTATAACACTGATCAGTTGGGTGCACTATTCTTTAGTTAAAAACTTTTTTGCTTCAAATATTTTTGTGCCTGTATGTTGCATTGTTCTTTTGCAGGTTTTGCTTAAATAACTGTTGTATGCCATTTGACTCTTGTTTTATTCTATTATTGATTGTCTTTGCATTGTTGTTATTGACTTGCAATATTGCTAGTGTTTTGGTATTCCACGTGATTCAGAGGTTGTTCATAGACACGTTTGACAATGTCGGACCCAGTGGCCTTGAGATTGCGTTTCAAGGAACTAGGAGAAGCTTTACACTTAGCAGGGGCAGACCTAATTGCGTATATCAATGCAGAGGTAGAGAAACAGGAGGCTAAGGCAGAGAGAGCAGCAGAAAGGGAGGCGAAGAAACTAGCCTTAGAAGCAGAGCAAAAGAAATTAGAATTAGAAGCAGAACAGAAGAAACTAGCATTAGAAGCAGAGCAGAAGAAATTAGAAGCAGAGCAAAAGAAAGCAGAGTTAGAAGTAGAACAAAAGAAGGCAGCATTAGCAGCAGAGAGAGAAGCAGAAGTTAGGAGATGGGAGTATGAGCGGGCAGAAAAAGAAAAAGAGAGGGAAGAAAAGGAAAAAGAAAGACGGCATGAGTTAGAGCTAAGAAGATTGGGATCAGGAGCTTCAAGTTCTTCCTCAACCCCTCCCCACTCAGATCAGCTAGATGTAGCATCCAACCCTGTACAAGGAATGTCATTTCCACTGGGAACATTCAATGAGAGAGAAGAAGGTCTAGATCTCTATCTGACTAGGTTTGAGCGTCTAGCAACAGAGTACAAACTAGATCCCACTCATTGGTCTTTTAAGCTTAGCCAAGGGCTTAGAGGAAAGGCTTATGACATCTACAGTAAGCTACCGACTGACAGAGTGACTGACTATCACAAAGTAAAAGAGGCACTCCTAACGGGATTCGAACTGACAGGAGAATGCTACCGGCAAAAGTTCCGCACCAATCGGAGAGTGAAAGGAGAGAGCTATGCGCAGTTCGCGGATCGGTTGTCCACAATGCTGGATAAGTGGATTAGCCAGTCAGCCACGGCAAAGACGTATGATGGACTGACAGAACTGTTAGTATGGGAACAGCTACGGGAAACCATGACCCCCGAGCTGAGGACATTCTCAGTAGAGCAGGGCGCGGAAAGACTAGAAGATCTGGTCAAGGTCGCAGATAGGTACGTGGCCGCACACGGAGAAGCCAAGAGCTTCAGGCGAGACCTAAAGCCTAACGGGAAAGAGGCACAGAAACGAAGCCCTAACCGGGAAGAGCGCACCGCGAATAAGCCGAATAACCCCAGACCTGGGCAGAATAAAGGACCCAACACGGAATTCGGGAAAAGAGGTCCCGCAGAACAGAGACGGTATTGTTCGTTCTGCAACAGAAACAATCACTCCACCGCAGAATGTTTCAAGTTGGCCGCACAACGTAGGGAAGAGCGCGAAAGCCGGCCAGCGCACAGAGTTCTAACTCAAAGCAGCGGTAACAAGCCACACACGATCGGAGATCACCCCTCGGTGACAGACACGGTCAAGGTCAACGGAAAAGAAGCGAACTGTCTGTATGACACAGGTCTATCATACGACGCGATAGTTAGCGAATCTCTTGTATCGCGCGCGGACTTGACAGACAAGACAGTCGACTTACAAGGAGCAGACTTGACGAAACCGACGACTACTTGCCCAATAGCATGGATCGAAGTAGAGAGTAGGTACGTCACAGGACGAATCCAAGCAGCTGTTTTACAGAAACCCCTGTATGATCTAGTGCTAGGTTGTAGGTATGTGTTCTTAGGCGCGCCCCCTAAAACTGTAGAGATAGCTGCAGTGCAAACCAGGGCCCAAGCTAAAACCCAACCACCCCAGCCCGAGTTCGCTCCGAACCCAGGACTCGAAGAGATCAAAACAGCACAGAAAGAAGACACCTCGATAGCGAAGTGCTTCCAGAAGCTACCCAAGAGGCACACACCCCCGCACAAGGGAGACTTCTACATGGAAGAGGGAGTTCTACATCGACAAGGAGATGGAGATCACACCCAACTAGTACTACCAGCCACCCTTCGAGCCCAAGTACTAGAATTAGGCCACAGCATGCCACTCAGCGGACACATGGGAATTGGAGCCACAGTGCAGAGAATCAGCGCACACTACTATTGGCCAGGAATCACGGAGGATGTCAAGCGCTACGTGAAATCTTGCCACCAATGTCAACGATATTCCCCGCGACATCACACCGTACCAGTTACCTTAGGACCATCGGTAGTAGTCGGCGTACCATTCCAGCAAGTCTCAGTAGACATAGTAGGACCACTGCCCATGACCAAGAAGCGGAACAGATTTCTACTCACACTCGTCGACGCATGTACGATGTGGTGCGAAGCAGTCCCGTTGCCAGCGATCGACACCAAGAAGATTGCAGATGCACTCATCGCCATCTTTACCAGAGTCGGATTCCCGGACAGCATTAGAACGGACAACGGATCTCAGTTCACCGGCCGCCTGATGCAAGACGTGTTCGAGTTGATACAAGTTCATCACATTCGCACACCACCATACCACCCCGCCAGCAACGGACAAGTAGAAAGACTGAATGGAACCCTTCTCACCATACTCAGGAAAGTCGCCGACGACAATCCAGAAGCGTGGGACACCTACGTGAATGCGGCACTGTTCGCATACCGAGAAACGCCCCATGCAGCCACAGGCTACACCCCGTCAACATTGCTATTCGGCAGACCTCTAGCCGGACCGCTAGAAGCCCTACGCAGAAGTTGGACGGAGGCCAAGATAGACGACACACCAAGAGGTGCCACCAAGTACGTCGCAGACCTGCAGGAAACCCTCAAAGCAACGTGGAAGAAAGCTGGTGAAGCACTGAAGAAGGCAAGAGCCCGTCAGGCGAAGTACTACAACCGCCACGCGAAGGACAGAGAACTGCAAGTCGGCGATCAAGTGCTACTCTTACTTCCAAGTGGAACCAACAAGCTGGACATCGCTTGGAGAGGACCGTACCGGGTGACTGCCAAGAAATCCAAGACAGTCTACCAAGTAGAGGTGAACGGGAGAGCCCGATACCACCACATCAATCTCCTCAAGAAATACACGGATCGACCAGCGACCCCCACCACACACACATGGATGGCCATCGCCATCGCGGAAGAAGCTCAGCCACAACTACAACAGCACCGCCGTACCACTGACAAATGGAACCCGGAAAATCGCCCCGGACAAAGTAGTATGGACAGCCGAATGCGAGACCGCATTCCAAACACTCAAGGACAGAATGACATCGGCGCCAGTACTCCACCTACCCGATTTGACTCAGCCATTCGTTCTACGCACCGACGCAAGCGACTTAGGCCTCGGAGCAGTACTGCTACAGAGCGACCCCAAGAATGCAGAGACGCTATTCCCTGTCGCCTACGCCAGCAGAAAATTGAGACCCGCCGAGACCCACTACGCCACGTCGGAGAAAGAATGTCTTGGACTAGTCTGGGCCATACAGAAGTTTCAACTCTACCTGTATGGGACCCACTTCACAGTTCAGGTGGACCACCAACCACTATCGTTCCTGGCAGCCTCCAAGTCTTTGAACTCTCGCCTGATGCGATGGGCACTCACCCTTCAGGCATACTCATTCCAAATCGAGTACATCCCCGGCAAAGAGAACCACGGAGCCGACTACCTCAGTCGCCATCTCGTGGAGGACACAGCAGCTGTCGCCCACCCAACACAACTAAGGGCCACAGCACCAGAATTCGTCCCCGCCCAGTAATACCCTGTCACTAGTGTCCATAGCTACCTGGCACAGCATTGCAGCTCAGGTAGAGCAACTTACTTAGTTTGTAAATAGGACCCTAGGATAGTGCAGTGTTAAACTAGGCTCTGTAGTAGAAAAAGGTCGAATCCAGTAGTCATCGCCTTTTTTCAGTTGAGGGAGCCTGTCACGAACTGGCTAGTATTAACTCTGCTTGTTGACTATTTAGCCATGTGTAGTATTTGTAACAGTAGAGAGTTAGTAAATTACACAGCAGACCACACACCGCGAGCCCGACCCACATCGCAGTGAGTCAGCACTTGAGCTTTGAATCGGACCGTTTTAACCAATCAGAGCAGGCTCAGTGGGTAGAGCAGTTTTGAATGTGTCAAAACCTAAGACAGTTTGAATCAGTCGTGTGTGAGACGAGGTAGAGTCAACATCTCCACAGCTAGAGAAATCTCTACACTCATAGACCAGGAAGCAGGACTTTGAAATCTTAGAATTCTCTCAAGTCATCACGGGCCTGAACTTGTCAAACAGGTAAATGAACACCCTTCTGTTTCATCGTGATATATTTATATTATTGTTGAAATTATGTTTGTGGAATTTGCTATGCATAAATGTGAATTGTTAATCCGAATTTGCGGGACCACGTGGAAGAGCCTACCACGAGGTGAAACACGACCGGTTGCGCCGCCATGTTGTATCCCGTACGGAACCACTGTTGTTTAACTTATATGTATGTTTGCAGACCAGTGGCTGTACCACTGAATGTTTATATTATTATTAATTCTGTATGTGTATAGTTAGACACGATTTATATTTATGTATGTATAGGAATTTAGAGTGAGATTCCAGTGGAACCCGGAAGTAGCAGAATGTTCGTCGCTTATGTATAGAGATGTGGAGCTATCACTGAGGGCTACTTGGCTTTCAGTGAGACGCTCTGCACAAACCGATTATTCAGGGTTGTGCAGAATTTCGTCTCTTATATTACAGATGAGCAGGCGAGCTATCCCGAGCTATCCCGAGCTATCCTGTGCGTCCCACTCCACAGAAACGACTAGTTGGTTGAGGAACCTCTACCGCACAAGACGGAAAGAGCTACCCTGAAGAAACACCCTGTCAGACCCCACAGCGTGGCAAGGGAACCCAACTACACAACGAGACAGGTGGACCAGAAGCTACCTCACAGAAGGACTTCGAACACCCCACACATGAGTTAAGTGCATAAGGCGAAGGTGCACTTAAACTGATCATAACAGGACCACAGTAGTCCAACTCTTCAGAAACTGTAAAACGGACCACAGTAGTCCAAATCTGCATGAAATGTTATAGCAAGTGCCCGAGGAAGATATAACAGCTGCCTAGACTATCAGCGATCGAATTATTAGCAGTGACTGAGACATTTTAAGTTAGATTAGTACGTAGAGAATCTTGTATAGAGTAGAAGAAATAAATGTGTGATTTTAACTGTTATCAAGGGGCTGGACTACATATGATTCATAGCCGTGTGAAAGCTAGTGTGACAGTATTCTTTTACCATTTTTCTATCTATTTCTGTACCCCAACCTTAACACAGAACGAGCTAAACAAATAAATTTATTAAAGTAATTCATAGGGTGACTTACTAGCAGTTCCCACCGAATAAACGTGAGGGTCCATAATTCCATTGTGCAGAGCCCATAAACCCCACGTGACATTGATACAGGGGTAGACAAACATGACAGAATTCTCAATCAATTCTGTCCAGCTAGCTTAGTACAGACCGAGAGCTGGAGAGAGAGAGAGAGAGAGAGAGAGAGAGAGAGAGAGAGAGAGAGAGACAGACAGACAGACAGACAGACAGAGAGAGACAGACAGACAGAGAGACATAGAGAGACAGAGAGAGACAGAAAGAGAGACAGACAGAAAGAGAGACAGATAGAAAGAGAGACAGACAGAGAGAGACAGACAGAGAGAGACAGACAGAGAGAGAGACAGAGACATAGACATAGAGAGAGACAGAGTAAGAGACAGACATATACAAACAGAGAAACAGAGACATACAGACAGACAGAGACAGACATAAAGAGACTCAAAAAGAGAGAGAGACAAAGATAGAGACAGAGAGAAAGAGACAGAGACACAAAGAGAGCAAGAGAGAGACAAAGAGAGAGAGCGAGAGGAGAAAGAAACAGGAGACAGACACAGAGAAAAAGACATCTAGACCGACACAGACGGCGAGAGAGGAGGGATGGAGGAGGGATGACCGAAAAAAAGCGAACAAACCAGCCAACAATTTCTGCCCCAGCGCCCGTTGTGGACCAATATTTTCAGTACAAATACTAGGGGCAAGAAGGGCGACTGACAGAAGAAGGGGACGTTATTACGAGAACGGAAGGGAGTGAACGGGTTGAGTGAGCGAAAGAGGGAGAGAAGACGCACAGCTTTAAATGAGCGAAAGAGGGAGAGCAAAAGCACAGCTTTAAGTGAGCGAAAGAGGGAGAGCAAAAGCACAGCTTTAAGTGAGCGAAAGAGGGAGAGCAAATGCACAGTTTTAAGTGAGCAAAAGAGGGAGAGCAAATGCACAACTTTAAGTGAACGAAAGAGGGAGAGAAGACGCACAACTTTAAGTGAGCGAAAGAGGGAGAGCAAAAGCACAGCCTTAAGTGAGCGAAAGAGGGAGAGCAAATGCACAGCTTTAAATGAGCGAAAGAGGGAGAGCAAATGCACAGCTTTAAGTGAGCGAAAGAGGGAGAGCAAATGCGCAGCTTTAAGTGAGCGAAAAAGGGAGAGCAAATGCACAGCTTTAAGTGAGCGAAAAAGGGAGAGCAAATGCACAGCTTTAAGCTAACAGGCATTTAGCGCAACATTTTCACACTTTCACACACCACATATAAGAGGAGTCTTCCCTCACACACCCCATTTTAACACAGATACATACACACACTCAAACACACTCTCTCCTTCTCTCTCTCTCTCAAATTGTTGAATATTGCAACACTATATTTTCTTTTAAATAAAAAAAAGTAAGCATGTACTAATCTCAGTAGAAATATAATGTATTTTGAAATGATGACACAGCCTTTAATATTATTATTTGTATTATATATATATATATATATATATATATATATATATATATATATATATATATATATATATATATATATATATATATATATATATATATATATATATATATATATATATATTTTTTTTTTTTTTTTTTTTTTTTTGGGGGGGGGAGGGGAGGGGGTGTAAAGGGGGGGTGGAGAGTATGTTTTTAAAATTGTTGATGATGGCGAAGAGGAAGGCGTATTTGTGTGTTTTTGCGTGTGTGCATGTGTATGTGTGTTGTGTGCGTACGTGTTAGTGCGCGAGCGTGTGTACGTTATTTGATTTCCAACTTAATGTTAAAGGTTTTTTTTGTGTGTTAATTTATTAAGGGCCAGATTGGAATTCAAGATTCAGATTCAAGGCGCTGGCCCGTAATATCCACCAATCACACAATAGTTTGCTGAAGTCAGGATTCGAACCCACGTCGCCCAAGACGCACTCACACAAGTCGTGCCCCCATGACCACTGAGCTATCCTAAAATCTTGAACCCTAATAATTGTTTTTTAAAAAGCTTAAAGTTCAAGTCAAAGTTTAAAGTTTCTCTCTACTTCTCCTTAATCCAGTAATTTTGTTCTCACTTAGTCCCACCAAAGTAGCCCAGTGGTACAGCGTTCGCCACACACACCGATGGCTCAGGTTCGAATCCCGTGGTGGGCAAAATAAAAATTGGAATTGTTTTTTACAATGTCAGTAATATGATTGCTCTGGTGGTTCAGTGTTGATTTAGGTCTCTACCCCCTTTTCTCATGGGATGGCTATCCTTGTCTGCCGTTTGGCCAACTGTGAGTGCAGACGTTTATAAACTTCAATGCTCATTTCATTCTTGTTCTCTTTGCGCTCCTCTTCGATTTTCAAGCGCAGCGATACGGCAATTGTTTTTTTTATTTTCTCTCCACGTCAACGCTACTGAAAACACTGGCCTCACCCCAGCAGTCAAGCGTGTGCGAAGGCTTCGTAGTAAATGCAGCAGCTGATGATGATGATGATGATGATGATGATGATGATGATGATGATGATGATGATGATGATGATGATGATGATGATGATGATGATGATGATGATGATGATGATGATGATGATGAT
>CM072511.1:146550369-146615369 GCA_036898135.1 Oncomelania hupensis | reverse complement strand
TATGTTTTTGTTTTGTTTTTAATTTTTTGCTTAAATACAAAATAATGACTCTCACTTCATACCTTGCTCACATAACGGAGTTTACTTGTCCAGTTAATAATACATGTAAGAAGAAGAAGAAGAAGAAGAAGAAGAAGAAGAAGAAGAAGAAGAAGAAGAAGAAGAAGAAGAAGAAGAAGAAGAAGAAGAATGATAATAATAATAATAATAATAATAATAATAATAATAATAATAATAATAATAATAATAATAATAATAATAATAATAATAATGCAGGGGCGGACGAGAGGGGGTGCACCGGGTGCATGTATATCCCCCTCCCCTCACCAACGCAAAAAAAAAAATTAAAAAATAATAAAAAGTAACAAGTATATTTATAGCTTTTGACAATTCTTTGACGGCCGCCACCTGTCAAAATTCAGTAGTTTGACCATTCGGAAACCTGAAATTAGCGTTAAAAAAAGTGTTGGTGCACCCCCATCCCATCCTCCCTCCGCCACTCCCATTTTGCATTGACCGTGGTCCGCCCCTGAATAGTAGGAGTAGTAGTAGTAATGGTAGTAGTAGTAGTAGTAGTAGTAGTAGTAGTAGTAGTCATCATCATCATCATCATCATTGTAACGTGGGGTTTATGGGTTGCTGGGCTCTGCACAATGGAATGCTGTAACCCTCACGCTTTATTCTATGGGAACTGCTAGTTAGTCACCCGGTGAATTACTTTAATACATTTATTTGTTTAGCTCGGTCTGGGTTAAGGCTGGGATAAGAGATAGATAGAAAAATGGTAAAAGATCACTGTCACACTAGCTTTCACACGGCTATGAATCATATGTAGTCCAGCCACTTGATAACAGTTAAAATCACACATTTATTTCTTCTACTCTATACAAGATCTTCGATGTACTAATCTACCTTAAACAGTCATAAGTCAATGCAAATGGTTCGATCGCTGATAGTCTAGGCAGCTGTTCTGTCTTCATAGGGCACTGGCTACTAGAGTTCATGTAGATTGGACTACTGTGGTCCGTTTTACTATAGTTTCTGAAGAGTGGACTACTGTGGTGCTTTTTCTATCAGTTTTAGTGCACCTTTTTCCTACGCACTTAACTTGTGAGTCGCGGGTTTGAAGCCCTTTGTTGAGGTAGCTTCTGGTACACGCTGGGTCATCGTGTAGTTTGGTCCCTTGACACGCTGTGGTGTCTTGGAGGGTGTTTTCCAGGGTTGCTCTCTCAGTCCTGTGCTGTTTAGGCTAAACAGCCAACTCGTGTTTTCTGTGGAGTTGGGCGCACGTTATATCTCGCCTGTTCGTCTGTAACACAAGAGACGAAATTCTGCACAACCTTGAATAATACGTCTGTGCAGAGCGTCTCACTGAAAGCCAAAGTAGCCCTCAGTGATAGCTCCACAACTCTATACATAAGCGACGAACATTCTGCTACGTCCGTGGTCCACTGGAATCTCAACTCTAATTTCCTATACATACATAAATATAAATCGTGGCTAACTATACACATACAGAATTAATAATATTATAAACATTCACTGGTACAGCCACTCGTCTGCAAACATACATATAGGTTAACCAACAGTGGTTCCGTCAGGTATACAACATGGCGGCGCAACCGGTCGTGTTTCGCCACGTGGTCACGCAACGTTGGACGAACAATTCAAATCTATGCATAGCAAATTCCACAAACATAATTTCAGCAATAATATAAATATATCACGATGAAACAGAAGTATGTTCATTTACCTGTTTGACAAAGTCAGGCTCGTGGTTACTTGATTGAATTCTAAGATTCTCAAGTCCTGCTTCCTGGTCTATTCAGGAGAGATCTTACTGCTAACTGTGTAGCTGATTACTGCTCCTCGGTTCAAACTCGACTGCCGTTCTCTCTCTCTATTTGAATCAGCCAGACCTGGTTGAGTCCATTATAAACTGTGTTCTCATTGGCGGATAATCGACTCGCCTAAGGTAGCTACGATGATGTCATTGCCTTCGCTCTTACCGTCAGCTACCACTGCGTGTAAACGGCAGTATATCATTGCTACGCTTGATTACTTCCATCGTCTGCTGCAGCCTAACATTAACATTCTAAGATTACAATGACTAAACAAGGCTAAATAGTAAATGAGCAGGGTAAAACTAGTCCGTTCGTCACAATCATCATCATAATGAATGCCATACGCTCCGTATTGCTAAATTAGAATCATAGCGCGGCGATCTGTAACTAACCTAGGCTCACGTGTTACACACCCTCCTACATACGCAACAAACACACAGTCATCTCTCACGCATGAGACGTAAAAGACAAGTCGCTATAAAAAGACGGAAATCGAAATCGATTTTTATTTTTGAGAAATGTTGCATAGACTGCATCAAAGTCTTTAATACCATTAAGGAAATAATGACAACACTTTGGCGTTTTAAAATTGTTTTATTGCCGGGAGAAAAAGGATGACTTCACGTATGTGCAAACTGCTGGCGAACAAAGGACATATACTGTTCTATCACGTAGGACTATGTAGGTTAAGCTTTTGTTGAGTGGACCAAACAGCAGTGATTGTTACAAATGGATTGTAGGAATTCGCTTCAAACAATGTAAAAAATAAAACATACTCGGATGAAAATTTTGAAATAAAAAAAAGATTTACTTCCCATTACATCACACTTCCATGGTGAAACCTTTCAGATTTATTTCCGTCGAATATAACTTATGAATACTGTATATATGTATATGTATATATATATATATATATATATATATATATATATATATATATATATATATATATATATATATATATATATATATATATATATATATATATATATATATATATATATGTGTGTGTGTGTGTGTGTGTGTGTGCGTGTGCGTGTGTAGGTGTGTGTGTGTGCGTGCACGCGAGAGTCGTTAGGTTTCATAGTATGTCACTGCAAGGTTTTAACCAAAGGGTAAATATTTTAGAATGGTGTGGTTGCATGTATGAAAGTAATTATGAATGGATTAATGTGCCTGTGGTGGGTGTGCAAGTTTACCAACATCGTGTAAAGTCACTTGGTGGAATAAATTAAATACTTTACATGCGAATAGCCCTATAGCAGCTTTATTTTAAAGTTTACAGATCAGCATGAAATAAATGATCACGACACTTCG
Organism: Oncomelania hupensis; assembly: GCA_036898135.1. Taxonomy (NCBI): domain Eukaryota; kingdom Metazoa; phylum Mollusca; class Gastropoda; order Littorinimorpha; family Pomatiopsidae; genus Oncomelania; species Oncomelania hupensis. The sequence goes on along the minus strand of CM072511.1, from coordinate 146,612,208 downwards.
CTATAGCATGACTTCAGAATGTACGTTCCTCGTTTTAACAGAGAGGCTGTTATGGAAGTGCGGCTATCTGACCATAAATGATAGACAAATGTCAGTGTTTTCTCACAGTCTCATCGGCGGAGGTTGCATTTCAGCTAAATGGTCGAAAGGCGGCAAGCCCGTTCATTTAGTCCATCTGTCTTCATTTACAAATGTAGCTTATTACACCACATGGTCATTACACGCTGACAGTGCATCCTCAATAGCGAAGCGGTAGGTGACGTACAGAGTATTCGCTTATCATAGATAGATAGATAGATAGATAGATAGATAGATAGATAGATAGATAGATAGATAGATAGATAGATAGATAGATAGATAGATAGATAGATAGATAGATAGATAGATAGATAGATAGATAGATAGATAGATAGATAGATAGATAGATAGATAGATAGATAGATAGATAGATAGATAGATAGATAGATAGATAGATAGATAGATAGATAGATAGATAGATAGATAGATAGATAGATAGATAGATAGATAGATAGATAGATAGATAGATAGATAGATAGATAGATAGATAGATAGATAGATAGATAGATAGATAGATAGATAGATAGATAGATAGATAGATAGATAGATAGATAGATAGATAGATAGATAGATAGATAGATAGATAGATAGATAGATAGATAGATAGATAGATAGATAGATAGATAGATAGATAGATAGATAGATAGATAGATAGATAGATAGATAGATAGATAGATAGATTGTAACCTGTATTTTGTATCGTGGTAACCCATTATCTTCGAAGATTCTATATACAGCCTCGAAAAGCAAAATCTATTTTAGATTTGTACATTGATAAAAATTACAAACAAGAGCCGCTTTTAGCCGAAGGAAAGTGCACCATAATCTTGATATCACAGACTAGACTGTTGTTTGTAGATTATAGTCACACGACACTTTCGCATATAGGTGACTACCGGACCGATTTATACTGACACCAGCGGTCCAGTTGTTGGTAAAGGGGAAAATAATATGATCACACGTTGACCAATCCGGGATTCGAACCAGCGACCTTTCGGTTACTAGCAAGACGCTCTTACCAACTGAGCTACCCGGCCCCGCTGAGACTAGACTTAAGATCCTATCCTATCCTGTCCCATAACCCGAAGGTCGTAGGGGCAACACAGATGATCGCTTAACCAGCATACTCCATCTTTCTCTGTCCTCAGCAGCCCTCATGGCTTCGCTCAGTGTCAAACCAGTCCATTCTCGAATGTTGTCCTCCCACCTCTTTTTCGGTCTCCCCCTTCTTCTACCTCCTTGCACTGTGCCTTGCAGAATGGTCTTTGCAAGGCCTGATGATCTGGTGACGTGGCCATACCATCGGAGTTTCCGTTTCTTCACCACTGTGAGCAGGTCATCGTGTTGTCCAATGGCTTGTGTGATGGTCTGTCGGACTTCAACGTTGGTGATGTGTTGGGTATAGGAAATGCACAGAAGTCTTCTGTAGCACCTCATCTCCATGCTTTGTATTCTTCGTTGGAGATCTGCTGTGAGGGTCCATGCTTCGCAAGCATATAGGAAGATGGAGATGACCAGAGAGCGCAGCAGTCTTACTTTGGAATGTAGACTGATGGTTCTGTCTTTCCAAATGGGCTTCAACCTTGTCAGGGCAGCAGTTGTTTGTGCGATCCTGGAGAGGACTTCCTGTCGAGACCCATTGTCTGACACAATGGCTCCTAAATATTTGAAGCTGTGCACTGTGTTGAGGGATTGGCCTTGTACTTTGATGTCCGTGTTGATGCCATTGGTGTTGTTGGTCATCATTTTGGTCTTCTCTGCACTTATTTCCATTCCATAAGCTCTGGAGGTGGTGTCAAGCCTCTGTACAAGCTGTTCAAGTTCTTGTTCCTCTCCAGCCAATCCATCAATATCATCCGCAAAACGAAGATTGGAGATTGCTCTGCCCCCTATGCTGACTGTGCCTTCGTGATCTGCAAGAGCATCTGACATGATGCGCTCTAGGAAGATGTTGAAGAGTGTTGGAGAGAGTAGGCATCCTTGACGCACACCGATTGTTGTTCTGAACCAGTTCCCGATGACGCTGTTATGGAGGACTGCACTGGTAGCCTTGTCATACAGGCTTTTGATGACTTCTATAATTTTAGGGCTGATGTTGTACACTTTCATGGTTGCCCATAGAGCTGCATGCCAGACTCGGTCAAATGCCTTCTTGAAGTCTAGGAACACATGATATAGATGTTGTTGGTGCTGTAGGTATTTCTCACAGATTATTCTGAGGTTGAAAATCTGTTCAGTGGTACTTCGCCCTGCCATGAATCCTGCTTGCTCTTCAGCTATGATTTGTTCAGCTTGTGGTTTCAACCTGTTGAGTATTATTTTCAGGAGGACCTTGCTGGGATGGCTGATGAGGCTGATGGTGCGGTATTTTTCACACTCCTGAAAGTTACCTTTTTTGGGAAGAGTGATGACAAGCGACTGGGTCCATGGTGTAGGCCATTCCCCACTCTGCCAGATCAAGATACTTTTGCTTTAAAACCAAGAGTTTTCAAAAACTTGATTTAAATATTAGAAGAAGAAGAAGAAGAAGAAGAAGAAGAAGAAGAAGAAGAAGAAGAAGAAGAAGAAGAAGAAGAAGATGATGATGATGATGATGATGATGATGATGATGATGATGATGATGATGATGATGATGATGATGATGATGATCCACCATCGATGGTCATCTTCATCGTCATCATCATCATGAAGAGTGCACGGAAACTCTAATAGGCATATTATTCAAGATGGCGTCATGATAGAGATCGATTCGACTCTTTGAAAATTAAGCTCTAACTTGAGTTCTCTCTCAGCCATAATTCGATTGCATAATGTGTACTTTAATAATAATAATAATAATAATAATAATAATAATAATAATAATAATAATAATAATAATAATAATAATAATAATAATAATACAGGATGCTATGAACGCGCCTTTCCCTAAGGCTCAAAGCGCGGCGATCTATACCAACATACACGCTAACCTGTCTCATTTACTCTCACACACACCAAATACACATACATCATTCAAACAGGTGGTGTAAAGGCAGGGAGATCGCTATTAGAATACGGAAGAAAATCAAATTTTTATTTTTGAAATTTTTATATTGACTGCATCCTGTACCATTATTGAAGGGAGGGAGGAAAACCGGAGTGCCCGGAGAAAACCCTCGGTGACCTCAATAGTCTCGTACCTAAGTCACATACGTTCGCCCCTTGACTTTAGTCAAGATTCCAGTATTATGTCCAATCTTTACAGATTAATGTCCTTTCCAACACTCCACCATTAATGTTGGTTAAAAGTCCAAAGCATTGGCAACGTACACTTTTTCAGTCTACTTCAACCCTTTTCCGAGAGAACTTCTTGGAGACACGAGACCCAATACTCAGAGTACCTACTTGATGGACGCTGAAGATAAGAGATGAGAGAGCCTGATGCATGATACTTTAGCGGCTAATTTACACTCGTTCCCACCCGAAAAGGATTTGACAAGAGCGGAAATCTCCTGTCTGAAGGGGCGGCCTTTGATGTCTCTGCAAACCACGCAGCCTGATAACGATCTGGATCGGCCCCATCCTGCTCGCATGAGTCAGGGTCTCTTGAACAATCGCATTTCCGTTTACAAGTACTGTAGTTACACAAAAAAGCCCGAGGTAATTAATAGAGAAGAAGGTTAAGAATAGTTTTCCTTTTCATAAATTATATAATGAGAATTGTTCTTCTCTTACAACAATCTCTATAGTTTGGCTCAGTGATTTGCATTATAAACTTTCGGAGAACAAAATGCTGTAAGGACAATGTTTGCACTTGCGAAGAGAATATCACTATCAATCACATAATTAATGACTGCCGTGTACCAACACAATAAAACCCCTCTCCCGCCGCCTCCCATCTTCAACAACAAAAACAAAAAACATAATGTTTACAAAAATAAAAATAAAAATGTACAATGTAAAAAACATTGATGTTTGCGTAATTATGGCAAGATCCTCACTTTCTTGTCCAATTGGGACACTTATCTGTAAATGTCAGAAATAAAACACTCTAGGTAAAGAGTGGATCCTATCCTATACCGTAAATCGGAGATCGTTGGGGCACTAAAGATGATCGTTTAACCAGCGTACTCCATCTTTCTCTGTCCTCAGCAATCCTGATGGCTTCACTCAGTGTCAAACCACTTCATTCTCGAATGTTGTCCTCCCACCTCTTTTTCGGTCTCCCTCTTCTTCTACCTCCTTGTATTGTGCATGGCAAGATGGTCTTTGCAAGGCCTGATGATCTGGTGACGTGGCCATACCATCTGAGTTTCCGTTTCTTCACCACTGTTAGCAGGTCGTCGTGTTGTCCAATGGCTTGTGTGATGGTCTGTCGGACTTCGTCGTTTGTGATGGGTCTGGGTATAGGAAATGCCCAGGAGTCTTCTGTAGCACCTCATCTCCGTGCTTTGTATTCTTCGTTGTAGATCTGCTGTGAGGGTCCATGTTTCACAAGCGTATGGGAAGATGGAGATGACAAGGGAGCGCAGCAGTCTTACCTTGGAATGTAGATTGATGATCATATCCTGTCTTTTCAAATGGCCTTCAACCTTGCCAGGGCAGCAGTTGTTTGTGCGATCCTGGAGAGGACTTTCTGTCGGGACCCATTGTCTGATACAGTGGCTCCTAAATATTTGAAGCTATGCACTGTAAACTCAATGTGATTTTTTAATGTATTTATTTTTTAAAAGTTCTAATCATGGTTACATGATTTATAATATCCTCAGTTGGGGCTCTCCTCTCACTCCTCCTCTCACATAGTCTAACTTCCCTTTGATGGATAGACGTTAACATCAAATAAACAAACAAGCCACAAAATTGCCAATAAAACTCGAAAACACGTTCTAAATTCGAATTCAAAATTGTTTCCTTTTTTTGTGGTGGGTGAGGGGTAAGGCTGCTGCTCTCCCTTGTCATCCCCATCTTCCTATACGCTTGCGAAACATGGACCATCACCGCAGACCTACAACGAAGAATACAAAGCATGGAGATGAGGTGTTACACAAGACTTCTGGGCATTTCCTATACTCAGCACATCACCAACGACGAAATCCGACAGACCATCACACAAGCCATTGGACAACACGATGACATGGTCACAGTCTTGAAGAAACGGAAATTCCGATGGTATGGCTACGTCACCACAGCATCAGGCCTTGCAAACACCATCTTGCAAGACACTGTACAAGGAGGCAGAATTAGAAGAAGAGGGAGACAGAAAAAGATGGATGGACAACATCAAGAATGGACTGGCTTGATACTGAGCGAAGCTATGAGGATTGCTGAGGACAGAGAAAGATGGAGTACGCTGGTTAAACGATCATCTGTGGTGCCCCAACGACTTTCGAGTTACGGGATAGGATAAGATAGGAAAGAGAGGGAAGGGGAGGGGGAGGAGGAGGGAAAAGGAGACGCCGGGCAAAAAAATATATACACGATTTCTAAAGAGTGAAATAAAAACAAAGTGATTGGCTCTTTTGAAACTTTTTCTCTTTCTCTCTCCAAAGTCGGCTGTAAACAAAAAATTAATAAATTTTAATTTCGAAAATTAAATTCTTGCAATACATTAATAATTGTGCTGGTGTTTTTGTTCCGACTATCCAAATCCATCGATTTAATTTAGGAAATAGCAGAAATTAATTGTTGCTTTTTCCCAGTTATTCGCTGATTTAGTTCGCGCTTATCGGACCGAAAGATTTAATTTACAGGGGTTTTGATCGGGTTACCAAATTAAAATCGATGATCCCTCTAGCTGTTAAAAATTTAATCTAGAAACTGTACTCTCAGACGGCTTCAAAATTATACATTTTCCATTATCTTGTTCAACTAGTTTAACTAGTTCCCTTTCGCGCCGTTTATTAAATTAGCACGCTCAAAGTGTTATAATGGAATAATCCTCTTCATTATGTAGGAGTATAAGTTTCAACAAACCTCTTTAGTACAGTAAAATGAAATTTTAGAAAATCTATAACCGATAATCCCAATAACGGCTCTTAGATATACACCTGAAATGTGTATTCTAAAGTAAATCATTACAGTTCAGAAACTGGGCTCGAAGTTAGTTCGTACCTTCAAGCTACTAATTGGGTCTCTTAAGAGGACCCTCGATCCAAGACAAGAACTACTTCAAAATAATGTACCCTTCATACAGTCGCAATTCGTTCTCAAAATAACTTGCGGAGGATTAGAAAAAAATTAATGTAAAAAAAAATTGAGGCTACTTTAAGCTAAACGTCAAACCGAAATTTCAAAATGACATGAGAACGTGAAACTGGAAACCTAAAATAGTACCTTGAAGACCACTTTGGCAAAGAGAAAGAGATTGCAGATACCGAACATTAGACTGATTAGAGACCTCCTGAGATTGCGCTAAAATAGCACAGGTCAGATCTCAGCATGGAGGAGTTTTCTCTCATGGCAAAATGGAAATAAGTACTTGAGTGGCTAAATACGGAAAGCTGAACTTCAGCAACATCCTCGAAACTTTGTGCGTGGATTTGATGAAATGCTATTCTTGTTCAATGTGTGTCCTGTACTAGTAGGAGATGAAGGTTAATTTTCAATGTGTCATTATTCGATTTTAGCGGCCGGATGTCGCAGGAAGAGTTCAAGTGTGGTGATAAAAATAATGACTGGACAATTGTTTTATCTGCCAGTAATATGGGATTGTTTCCTATCCTATTTTATCATAACCCGTTACTCGAAGGTTGTTGGGGCACCACAGATGATCAACCAGCGTACTCCATCCTTCTCTGTCCTCAGCAACCCTTTCACCCTCATTCAGTGTCAAGCCAGTTCATTCTCGAATGTTGTCATCCCACCTCTTTTTCTGTCTCCCTCTTTTTCTGCCTCCTTGCACCGTGCCTAGCAGGATGGTCTTTGCAAGGCCTGATGCTATGCTTACGTGGCCATCCCATCGGAGTCTCCTTTCTTCGCCACTGTGAGCATCTCATCGTGTTGTCCAATGGCTTGTGTGATGGTCTGTCGGACTTCCTTCGTTGGTGACGTGCAGGGTATAGGAAATACCCAGAAGTCTTCTGTAGCACCTCATCTCCATGCTTTGTATTCTTCTTTGTAGGTCTGCTGTGAGGGTCCATGGGATTGTTTCAGTGGTTAAAAACTCGAATGTTATCATCAAAATGGCTATTGTGATTGTTACTGTTAGCTGTTGTAGCAAAATAACGGGCCAACTGTTCTACTTGCTACTACAGCAAAGGAATGATACATCAACGAACGGCAGTCTAAGCACAGGCAAATTCTCTGCATGCCAGGAATGTTCACAGGGCTTGCGATGAATAAACAATGCAACATTACTACAACAAATAGACATACATGGCGCCAATAGGCCTATGATCGATGCTGGAACGCTAAACTGCAAAAAAATATCTGTTGATACAGACAAATGCTTGATGCAGCAAAATACGAGCCAAACGTTGATTCTGGCGAAAACATACTCTATTATTATGTGCTGTCCCAGAGTATCTTAGAGAAAACTCACAATTTTCAATAGACTCCCTCTGAACATCCTTCAACCTGGTGTCTTGGTACTCCGTGAGGCGCCAACTTTGCACCATACACTATAATACAAACAGAATATCGAGCGGCTAGACAGCAAATAATAGGTTAATCTGGATGTTGACAAACACTTGACTAATACTGATGATACTGACGAACACTGCATAATCCTATAATATGTACTTTCGAATGCATCACTGACATCAGTTAGTCTCTGATAGGGATACTCCATATCAGGGCTAGAAATTAACTTTTTTCTTTGGGGGCCACCGGGCCCCTTGATTGAAAAATTTGAGGGCCCACAAGCAACTTTCGGGGCCCAACTTGAAAAATAATGCAAACAAAAGGAAGGCAAGATCCCTGAAGACTGGAAGCAGGCTAACATCACTGCCGTCTTCAAGAAGGGCGACCGGAACATCGCTGCTAATTACCGCCCAGTATCAATCACAAGCCTGTGCTGTAAGCTCCAAGAACACATCATTGTGAGCAGCATTATGAAACATCTTGAGGCACATTCGATCTTGACGGACTGCCAACATGGATTCAGAGCACGCCGTAGTTGTGAAACACAACTCTTAACCCTCAACCATGAACTTGCCCAAGCACTTGACAGAGGGAAACAAATTGATCTCGCCATTCTGGACTTCTCCAAAGCGTTTGACCGGGTCCCTCACCAGCGGCTTATCCGCAAACTCGACCACTACGGCATACGAGGCCAGACTTTTACCTGGATCCAGGACTTCCTAAACAACCGGGAGCAGCGGATGGTTGTTGATGGCGATAGATCAGAAGTAGGACGTGTCCTATCCGGCGTCCCTCAGGGAACTGTACTCGGCCCCCTGCTTTTTCTTATGTTCATCAACGATCTCCCTAATAACTTCAAGTCCAAGACCAGGCTCTTTGCTAATGACTGCATAGTCTACAAAGAAATCAACAAGCAGGAAGACTGTAATACTCTACAGGACGACCTCAACGAGCTAGCCAAGTGGGAGAAGACCTGGGGCATGGAATTCCACTCGGAGAAGTGTTCCATACTCACCGTCACCAGATCTAAATCACCCAAGACCCACAGATATAAGCTGAAAGGGCATCTCTTGGAGCGGACATCATCTTCCAAATATCTGGGCGTTACCATCTCCTCAGACCTCAGCTGGAAACATCACGTCGACCAAACAGCAAAGAAGGCTAGCAGTGTCATTGGCTTCCTCCGAAGGAATGTAAAGACACGCAACCAGCAAACCAAGACCAACGCCTACAACACACTTGTGCGTCCCCACCTAGAGTACTGCTGCTCCGTATGGAACCCCCAGGCCACCAAGAAGACCAGGTACATAAGATCGAGATGGTCCAACGGCGTGCAGCACGGTATGCCACCAACCGCTACCACAACACAAGCAGCGTAACATCCATGCTTGAAGACCTTGGGTGGGAGACCTTGGAGTCCAGACGACAGAAGATTCAGCTGACTATGCTCTACAAAGTGGTCAACAACCTTGTCGACATTCCAGCTTCACCCTACCTGATCCTCATGCCCTCTAGAACCCGTTCCAGTCACAAATTTAAATTCCGTCAGCTGACAACCAAAACCAACTCCTTTAAATTCAGCTTTTTCCCCAGAACAATTCCAGTGTGGAACTCTTTACCGGCAGTAGTAGCCGAGGCCCCAGCTTGGCATCTTTCAAGCAGGGGCTAAAGTCCCTCCCATTCTAGCTTATTTTTACATCCTTCAGAAAGTAGTGGTGATGAAGGCTGAGGCTGTGCTGGTCGGGGCCTAGCTCCGGGGACCGCCACGGTAGCCAGATTGGCTTAGCTAGAATCATGAAACCTGTAAGGATTTTTTTTTAAAACCTTCCTTACCACCCTCTATCGTTTGAGTTGCTTCATTCTTTTTAGTTTTTTTTTCCTTGCTCCCTGCGCGCAACACTGTAGAAATATCAGTTTTGATAGCACAGTGTATACTTTCAGATTCAGATTCAGAAAAAAAAACAAAAGAATTATTGACACTATAATAAGTAGAAAGTACAATTTGTCTGATAATCTAAAATAAAAACAATTGAATTTCCAATTTTGCTGAGTGATGTCATTTTTATTTGCCTTTTCTTTCACTTTCAAACATTACCAACAAAAAAGGGGAAAAAACACAAACACACACATTCAGTGACACACATATTCCAGTGACTAGTGAGCCTGAAAATTGGAAAATACGCCATCGCCGATTGTTTTAGCAACTCTATGGCTACGATATGTAGCCATACTTTCGTACTTGCAAAGATGGACATTTTGCGCTTATGTTGTGCCATAGACTCTTGTTTATTATATTAAAAAGATATTGAAGTGTATATTAAACTTTTGAGTGCAAAATTAAAGGGTTTTCGCTTCTTTTCTCTGTTTTTTTTTCTGTCAAAATTTAGGGCACCGGTGTGGGTTGCTCAAATACGAAACTGCCGAGTAGAGCTAGCTGTAGCAGACGAATTATTTTGCGGGCCAAGCGGGCTCTTCGTTTTTCAACATTCCGAGCCCGAAGTCAACTTTGCGGGTTTTTGGCCCCGGGCCCCCGCTAATTTCGAGCCCTGCCATATGGTACTTAGCTTAACAATCATAGTGAGTATCTAGGCTAGTATCGCAAATACAAATTATTCAAAATATGAAATAGACTATAAATCACAGGCTCGAATATAATTACGAATCAGAATTTGACGCATTAATTTTCCTCATTTGTTGTTCACGAGTGTTGGAGAAAGTAGGTATCCTTGACGCACACCAATTGTTCTGAACCAGTTTCCGATGGCGCTGTTATGGAGGACTGCACTGGTAGCCTTGTCATGCAGGCTTTTGATGACTTCAATAATTTTAAGGCTGATATTTTAAGAATATCTAGAGCTTTCTGCATGTCTTTAGCTGATTCTGATAAAATGACTGTGTCGGCAACATACAGTAGCAAAAATAATTTAAAATACTGGTCAACATCTGAGACATTGAACCCATTAGCAATATTCCGTGGCAACAATAAACCATCAATATGTTCGGCAAGGAAAGATCTTAAATCGTTCAGAAACAATGAAAATAAAATAGGTGATAATTCTATGTAGAAGAAGAAGAAGAAGAAGAAGAAGAAGAAGAAGAAGAAGAAGAAGAAGAAGAAGAAGAAGAAGAAGAAGAAGACAGGATACTTCAGTAACAAAAAAGATGGCCACTGTAAATCTAGACCATTGTAGAAATTGAATATGTATGTTACATTAGTGTTGGTTAGCTGGAGATTAACTATTATTAAGACGCCTTGAATCCGGCAATAATTCTTGGAGTATAGCGCTGTATAGGTCAAAGAGCTGCTCGTTGTTATTATTGCTTCGACGTGCCGAAAACACGAAATTAATTTAGTAGTCTCAGATCATACTCAACGCTGTGGGATGGTGGATGTTAAGAGATCAGATGCAGACTGTTGGCCTCATGTGGCAAATGCACTGCAGGAAAGGGTCCCGCCATCCAGTGTATTGCGTTCAAAGCGAACAGGATATTGGAATAATGTTGATAATTCTATAAGCGGAGAGAATACACTACCAAGCCTGGATAGTCTGTGTATCGGCTATGCATGTTTACTGCGCAATCGATACATGGTGAACAGTGAGTATCTAGTTGCCCACTAAAACATGCTGACCTAAACAGAACCCTTCACCAGACAGTCTGAGGCTGACCACGCAGTAGATCTAGTGCAGACAAAACCAAACCTCATGTAGGAAGCAGTTTTTGGATGATCATGATACACGCTGTTGTTGTTGTTGTTGTTGTTGTTGTTGTTGTTGTTGTTGTTGTTGTTGTTGTTGTCTACAAGAGACTTCATTATATTCGATAAAACTTCAAATCTCTTCATAGCAATAACTTCTATTCGTCCATGCTCATGGCAGCGATTCGATCATCATAGGAAGAAGAATGGAAATCATCTGATATGGTCTTCGATACCTAGCGGTGCACCATCATTCTCTCGTTTCTCATGAATGTGACAAAAGTCAGGTTCCAGACAGATGAAAACAGAATTAATATTTTAGCTTGATTGTTTGCTGTGTGGACTCAACCAAAGCAAAGCCCACGCCAATTTCCTTTTCCTTTTTGTCCAAGCGCACATAGCGCTAAGGGCTGATTCACACGTAGCAATGATCAGGCAAGGTTCAACGGTGAACACTCTCTTGAACTATGACGCTGTGTCTAAGTTGTCCGCAAATAGAGAGCGTTCTATTTCCTTTCAACAACTGGAAACGTTGAAGGCATCGTTCATCGTTGGTCATCCCACATCACATACCCATTGAAAGGTGTTCAATACCCGATCGTTGATATGTGTGTGGATGCCTTCCACCCCCCTCTCTCCATTATTGTCTTTTTCAATGAAGAGCGGAGAAGGATTCCTGCTTCAAAGTTCATTATCCAAGCCCACCCACGACGCTTCAAAATTACGTGTGGGTTGAGTGCGTGAATGAGTGAGTGAGTGAGTGTGTTTTCCAATCCTCATTACGAGATCGGCTCCAGACCGAACCGTCAAGTCTACACTACCTCACAGAACTCAGCCGTAACACTCTTAACGACATTTACCCAGACAACATTAGCATCGTAGTTTATCCTTATCATTCAGACATCAGCAAAATGCATGTCATGCATGAGAACAGAAATTAGGAGAAAATTCCAGAATGCCTACGCGAAAGGTGAACCTCTCATCCACACCAGTGCCAGACATTATTCTTAACTTGACCTTCGCTTTCAAATAAGGCCTACTTCCGCTATCATCTATCAGTCAAATAATTCCTCTTACACGTTACGGTCCCCAGTGTTCACTTTCACATACATTCCTAACTCGGTTCTGTCTGATCCGTTGCCAGGATTGAGCAGCCTCGTGAAGATTGCGCTCAAAACTAGTATTTTAAGATGAGAAATAAGGGTATGTTTAATTTAACAAATTGATGTATTCTTATTAGAAAAAAAAATCTCCACAATGTGTTTTTAACAACAGTTATTTCACATTGGTCTGTTTGTCTTTTGAAGATGTTAACATTATGTTTTAATTTAATCAACTGATGTTTTGTTATTAGAAAAAAATCTCCGCAATATGTTGGGTTTTTAACAGCTATTGTTTTACATAGGCCTGTTTGTCTTTTGAAGATGTTAACATTATGTTTTAATTTAACCAATGGATTTTTTGTTATTAGTAAAAAATCTCCGCAATATGTTGAATTTTTTAACAGCTATTATTTCACATAGGCCTGTTTGTCTCTTGAAGATATTAACATTGTCAATGTATTTTCAAGAGGTGTACAAAAAATAGAATAAAGTAAAATGTTTCAAAATGCCACAATTAATAAACAAGAGTTCAGTGTATGTAGTTTAGTGTATGTAGTTCTCTAAAAGACTGCAATCACGCCCCGTAAGTTCACAGATGACAACATTCCATAGTTTCATAACCATTAGTCTTTGATCTCGCAATTTAATCAACCTCTTACCCTTCAAACGCGCACTAGTCCTCCAAAGCTCAATATATATATATATAAGATACCAATCCCTCCATCCTTTCCCTTCTAACACCCTCCGCGACCCTTACCTTGCCCTATGCACCTGCAGAGACACCTGCAAATATTCATGGGCAAAGACACTAAGGAAATTAATACTCTATATTATGCCGTGTTCCTATCCTATCCAATCCTATCCTATCCCGTAACTCGAAAGTCGTTGATCGTTTAACCAGCGTACTCCATCTTTCTCTGTCCTCAGCAACTCCCATGGCTTCGCTCAGTGTCAAGCAATTCCATTCTCGAATGGTGTCCTCCCACCTCTTTTTCTGTCTCCTTCTTCTGCCTCCTTGCACCGTGCCTTGCAGGATTTTTTTTTTTTATGTGCAAGGCCTGATGCTCTGGTGATGTGGCCATACCATCGCAGTTTCCGTATCTTCACCACTGTGAGCATGTCATCGTGTTATCCAATGGCTTGTGTGATGGTCTTGCCGGACTTCGTCGTTGGTGATTGCTGGGTATAGAAAATGGAAGTCTTCGGTAGCCGTGCTCAGTTCACTATTAAAACTAGAAGGTCTATATGACTCACACGCTCCTTATGGAACTCACAGTATTTAACAAGAAAACTAGTGCTTATAAAAAAACAGAATGAAATGATGGCATTAAAATGCAAAGTAATATTGACTTTGATCACTTTGACCTTGAGATGACCTTGACCTCCGGTTCCAAATACACTCATGTACTTTCAAATAAACAAAAGGTATATTATGCCAAAAAGGTGACCTTGACCTTTAGCGACATTGACCTTGGGATGACCTTGACCTTAACGTGATCTCTTATGTGTGTCTGATCAAATAACCCAATGTTATTGCATACTATGAGTTAAATAAACAGCCATTTCACTGTACGATGACCTATTTATTGCAGTTTTTTTAAGGCCTAAAATAACTTTGATCTTCAATATCAATGCAAATCATAAGAAAGAAATAAAGAAAAAAAAGAAAGAAAGAAAGAAAAAGAAAGAAAGAAAGAAAGAAAGAAAGAAAGAAAGAAAGAAAGAAAGAAAGAAAGAAAGAAAGAAGAAGAAGAAGAAGAAGAAGAAGAAGAAGAAGAAGAAGAAGAAGAAGAAGAAGAAGAAGAAGAAGAAGAGAAAGAAAAAGGGATAAAGAAGGGATACAGATAATTAAAAACAACACGTTTGGACTTCTATCTCTCTTAGTTTAGGGTCAAGGTCACTTCAAACTACCTAAACTAACCGACTTTGGACAGCTCCAATGACCATGATGACCTAGGAGTGAGGCTGACCAAATGCGTATAGTATGTGTGTCTCATATATCTATCATTCATCAAATACTCATAAGTTCAATATTTAATAGCTTAGAAAAAAAAAACTAAAATTTTGTAAATAACAAAATTATAATAAAAAAATAAAAAGATCATTTTCTTAATAACATTTGTTGACCCTGTGATATTCACCTCGAAATGAAGTCAATCATTCATTGATCATTTATGAGGTCACACCACACCATCCTATCAAGTTTCGATTTGATAGTTAAAATAGGTTCTGAGATATTAATCGCTTTGCAAATTTTGCACAGACAGACGGCTGATGGCGGATGGCGGACCGAGAAACGGAACGACGGACCATATTTTTTAATGTCGTTTTTGGACTACTTAGGGCTCATCTGGCACAGATTTGCAAAAATCTTGATTTTTTGGGGGGGAGGGGGTATGGAGGGGGGGGGTTGTAGGAGGAGGGGCGGGTTGAGTACATAGACTCACACTGCTATGCATGTGAGTTAAAAAAAAAACAATAAATGCGCGCGCGCGCACACACACACACACACACACAGCCACACACACACGAATATACTTCTGTTCTGTACTTTAACTAAGATAGGCTCTTTTAGTATTTCCGCTGAAGCTAAAAATATGCTGACTTATAGTCATCATATATGTTTACAGAATAAATCTGCTCAAAAACACTATTCAACACATTCGTACATCGTTGTTCTGTCTGTCTGTCTGTGTGTCTGTGAGTCTGCCTCTCTCTGTCTCTGTGTCCCTCTGTCTCCGTCTGCCTCTCCCTCTCTCCCTCTCTCCCTCTCTCTCAAAATGTCATGACAGCCAACCAGCAGTTTTATAATTATGAAGCATAAGGCTAACACACACAAACAAGATTCACCAATAGAACATTTGATTAGAATTACTAAGGACGAAAATTCACAAACCGAAAAGTGGTATATGGCACCAAAAATCAACAAATACATAATAAGATTTCTTTGCTTTTTTTTTTTTTTTCCAAAGTGCCATTCTCAGAAACCCATAAGTACGTAATAATAGCAAGCAAAGAGAGGTTTGATCAAACATCTCATTGAACTAGTCATAAACTTAAGAGTAGACAAGTTTGTACCGACTGACCCTGCAGAGCTTATCAGTCTCAGAAGGAGTGCCAACAAGGTTTGGTGGACAGAATCCGGTCAAACTGATAAGCAGTCTTGTTCGATGGTGTGGAGTAACCACAAAACAGAACTTTCGTAACACAGACGAGCTTGCCTCAAATAGCCTGTGCAATCTTTGTCGCCCACGAAGTTATTCCAAAGAGTCCACATCCGTAACCCATAGAAATAGGCTATTACGTTGACAGGAACTCGAAAAAGAAAGAAGTGCGCTAACACACCCCACTGCTGAGTAAACAACACCGATGTCTTCGCAATATCCTTCTTGTCCTCTTTCACTTTTAAAGTGCATGGACATGACACAAGTTGGGAGATATATAGCGGATCGTCCATAGCACAGCAGTAGATAACACAAGCCATTTGTATTATAAATACAAAGGGGCCAGCTGAGTGACAAGTCTCGGAGTAGCAATAGGCCTTATTCGGAAATGGGAGGTAACTTGTCTTTTTGTTTTGTTTTTAGTTACCTAGCGGACATCATCAGAGCATTTCGTCTCAGAACACTATGAAAGCTACCCCAAACTGCAAGCTTTTCTACGGGAAAGGGAGTGGCGGTTGCAGGCAGTGCAAGGCCGAACTCGCGGAGCTAGCCAGGATTGCAACTGAAATCACCTTTCGGTTGATTCGTAAGGTTGGATGGAGGACAGAACAGAAATTACCGGCAAGACACTGTGTTCGCTTGCAAAGAATGTCCGCCCAACGTAGGACAACTCTGGGCGCAACATGCGGGCAAGCCGGCCAAAGTTGTTTCCTTTCCTATTTCGGAGCATGGTCTTTTTTGCATGCTTTCACCAGAAACTTCGGCACATAAACCTGACAACAAATGCATACAAAAAGAATTCGTAGCACAAAAATACAATCTTTGCACCACCGAAGTGACAAAAAAATTACTTTTTTTAAAGGCGAAATCAAGGCTTAAAACATCCGTAGTTACACCGATTGAAAATAAACCAATAAAGCTACCCTTTCAAATCAAGTTATGGGTGTATTTTGATTGTTTTCTATTGTATTTGTGTGTAATGTGTTGCGTAAAATTTAGAATGCGCCGCAAGAACTAGTGTACCGTGAGTGAATACATTAAAATAATTACATACATAAAATAATACAAGACCTAATATAACAGTCCCGCAGCAAGAACGAAAGTAGAGCACCGTTAGCTTTTGTTGAACTTCCAAGATGAAACACAACAACTGGAACGATGTATTTGCTGCTATGACAAGAATAGGATTTAAGAATATTAATACAGTAGTAGTAGTAGTAGTAGTAGTAGTAGTAGTAGTAGTAGTAGTAGTAGTAGTAGTAGTAGTAGTAGTAGTAGTCACGCAGTGCTGCGCATTCGTTTTGCCAAAGAGATACTCTGTTCGCCCCCTTCTATTATTATTTTATAATACAAAAAGCTGTGTGTTAGTATCCGCTGTGCTATCGAGGAGCCGCTAAATATTTTTCTTCTTCTTCCCCTCCTCCTCCTCCTTATTCTTCAGGATGGTGGTGATGATAGTGTTGAAGCATCCTTTTTTTTTCATCATATTGTGCCGCCACATGTGTCAGTTTTGATCACGCGCTGGAGCAACACCTCTTGAACAAAGCGTCCTCTGCGGTCGGCCTCATCCGGTCACTCGAATACCTAGAGGGATTCAATAAGGCCTTGCTACGTACGTAACCCAAGTGCTCATCCGTAGCCGCCTGACGGCCAAGTACTACAATGTTAAAACTGCAATCCAAAGAATGCACAGTTCTGAGGATGGTGGTACAACGCACCGCAAGAACTCGTGTACCGTGAGCCCGGCTGGTTGCCGTTGGAGCGGGAGAGGGAGGTGCGATGTGCCCAATACGTCTAGATTTTGATGACACACACTCCCAAATAAACGTCTCCCTGCGCCGACCTCACCACACAGTCACGGAAAGAAACCTGTCCATAGGAAACCCTCAGTGTAAAGGCTGGTGTAGACGGAGCCCGCATAGACGTGCAGCCCCCATGTCCTGTCCCACCCTGGTTATTAGAAAACAAAGCTACTTTCATAACGAACTATAATAGCGTCACTAAAAAAGGAAAGCCCTCTCACTGACGCCAAAGAACTACTAAACACCGAATTACAAAGCCATCTTAAGATCTCTACTGACGGGTCAAAACAGGAGGACAGTGAGCTTTCCGGTTGAGCTTTCACGATACCCGCCCTGAAAACTACAAAATCATATCGGTTAAATGATAAGAAAAAGATTTCTCTTATATAGCGCACTTACAAGCTCAGAGAGCTTCTCAAGGCGCTGGCCCGTAATATCCAGCAATCACAAAATAGTTTGCTGAAGTCAGGATTCGAACCCACGTCACCCATGACGCACTCACACAAGTCGTGCGCTCTGACCACTGAGCTATCCCTGATAACGTTTCTATATTCTCGTCAGAGCTGTTCGCTATCTATATGGCACTAACATTTTATTGCTGATCTAATTACTAGTAACAATATTGCCATTTTCTCAGACTCTAAATCTTCTCTTCAAGTATTAGGGGTGGTGAGGTGGGGGGGGGGGGGGGGCGGTAGAAAGAGAGGATGCCTTATTAAGCAATACCAGCTTCTTATTCATCAGCTAAATACTAAGGGGACTGGGGTTACGTTGGTTAGGGTTCCTACGATGAAGTCGATGCAGCAGCAAAATGACCCTGCAGACTGGCCGTAGTTTCTATTGGCTACTCAGCCAGTGAGCTCTGCAAACGGCCAAGAGCTGCTGCCAGAGATTTGTATTCAGCAGAGCTGAAAAACATTGCAATAACCAAAGGCTGGTTTGATGGCAATCGGCATTCTAACTTGTCTTGTTATCTTTTGCCACTAATTTATCCTCTACGTACACAGTCCCTGAGGTTTAGCTATATCAAACAACACCGTCACTGCTCTCACGTATTAGACTTTCAGCGTGTATTGTCTTGTGCTAATATAATTCCAATGTTTGTAAAATTGCAACAGTACAGCGTTAACCCAATCCTCTCTGCTGTGTAAGCCTTCAGATTTTGGATGGCAGATAACTGAAACATTTATTAAAGAGTTATCGCATTTAGAATTTGCAGCACTAATTTAATTATCATCCATGACAATAGCTGGGTTTCCAAGCTTTGCAGTCAACCCTCTCCTGTTTGCCGCTCCCAGTTGCGTCGAAATGAAAAGTGAGTGTGTGAGTGTGTGTTAGTTGGGGAGAGAGAAAATACATTAAATTGTACTTACACATGGACGATCCTGTTGTTTAGTGCGTGAGCGTGATTATTTGCAAGTTTGAATGTATGCACACTTATTTATTTATTTATTTATTTATTTATTTATTTATTTATTTATTTATTTATTTATAGTTTTATTTTTTTGTTGAAAATACGATGTCTATGAGTGCTGCCAATGTAAGTTTGTACACAGCTCTTTTTATGTATGTAATCGACTGTGTATATTATATTTATGCCTACTGTGTACTCGATTGTAATTTTTTTTTCTTTTTTGTTCCTTAATTGATATTTTATTCATTTTTAAAAAATCCCTTTTGTATAGGTCATCTCGATTGACCTTTGGGTTTAATAGACGTTAATAAAATATACTACTACTACTTGTTCTTGTTCTTGTTCTTCTTCCTCTCCTACTCGTCCTCCTCCCTCTTCATCTTCTGGATGGTGGTGGTGGCGGTAGTGTTGAAGCATCCTTTTCTTTTCTTTTTAAACTCATCACATTAACTTTAAGATCCTAATAAAGAGTACAGAAGGCAACATGTTAACCCAAAGATGTCAAAACACAACAATGCCATGAACAATTTTCTCCCAGCTAGCTGTACAATTGTTAAAATTGCCGGGTTGCTATGCAGTTTCTGCTCCTCTGTACCTAATGACTCTGGCAACAGGATCGGAGAGAGGGGCGCAGACGTGCTCTAAGCACAATCACACTAATTAGCACCGCAGTTACAGCACAATCAGGCGTGCCATACTAAACTGCATTCTGGTGTTATTGTTTTTTTGGCGGTGGGAAGGGGTAGTGTAGAGGGGGGAAGTGAGGGGGAGGGGAGGGGGGAAGTAGGCACGTTGCGCGGATTCTCGATAGCGCAGCGGCACATAGGGATCCTCGACCGTAGCGCCACGGTAGATAATATAGACTACACCCATATCTAATAAGAAGATACATACTACTGCTGTTGATGGATCCGCTTTCTTGTTTTGCTATCAATGATCCATTCTACTTGGTTAACAATGCTCCTTGTGATCAACATTTCAAGTAAACATTACGTGTGTCATGGGGACCAAGGATGACTACTCTCTCCATCCCTCTTCAACATCTTCCTAGAGCGCATCAAGTTAGATGCCTTCGCAGATCATGAAGACATAGTCGGCATAGTAGGTAGAGCAATCTCCAACCTCCGATTTACAGATGGCATTGATGGATTGGTTGGAGAGGAACATAAACTTGAACAGCTGGTACAGAGGCTTGACACCACCTTCAGAGCCTTTAGAATTAAAATAAGCGCAAAGAAGACCAAAATGATGACCAACAACACCAATGGCATCAACAAGGATATCAAAGTCCAAGGCCAGTCCCTCAACACGGTGCACAGTTTCGAATATTTAGGAGCAATTGTATCAGACAATGGGTCACAACATGAAGTCCTCTCCAGGATAGCACAAACAACTCCTTCCTTAACAAAGTTGAGGCCCATTTGGAACGACAGGACCATCAGTTTACACTCCAAAGGTTGTTGCGCTCCCTTGTCATATCCATCTTCCTATACTCTTGCGAAACATGGACCCTCAGTGCAGAACTACAACGAAGAATACAAAGCATGGAGATGAGGTGCAACAGAACTTATGGAATTTCTTATACCCAGCACATTACCAAAGACGAAATCCGACAGACCATCACACAAGCCATTTGACAACACGATGACTTACTCACAGCGGTGTAGACACGAACATTCCGATGGTATAGCCATATTACCAGATCATCAGGCATTGCAAAGACCGTTCCGCAAGGCACTGTGCAAGAAGGCAGAAAAAAATGGAGACAGAAAAAGAGATGGGAAGACAACATTCGAGAATGGATTGGCTTGACAATGAGTGAAGACATGAGGACTGCTGACACAGAAAAAGATGGAGTATGCTGGTTAAATGATCATCTGTGGTGCGCCAACGACTTCCGAGTGACGGGATAGGATAGGTGTCATGGGGCCTTTGTTTAAAGATGATGTTAATGGAAGACGGTGCATTGGTACAAAATTCAGGTAAGTGGATTGGGTTGGGGGTTTGAGAGGAGTTGGGGAGAGGAGGTGGTAAAAAATACCGGTTCGGTTTTTGTCGTACAATCCCAACACTTGTCAAACCGACACCGATGCAGAACTCTCTACTATAAGAGAAAAAAAAAGATACAGGCTGTAAACCATAGGGGTGGTCAAAACTCCTTTCACAGCTTTAGCTTATTTTCCAAAAAACCCCACATGCTTATGTACTTAATAATATTCAAACATACGCAACGCAAACAGATGTTGGGGTGGAGTCTACAGGGGTGAAAAATAAGCAAATGTTCTAAGCTGAGTATCGTATAGGTTCACACTGCAACTGTCATATGTTTGTGCATTGGATTCTCTGATACTGTGCGGCATGGTCCTCTGAAGTTAAGATAAGATGGAAAGGAAACACTCACACAAAAACATACTTTGAAGGGAGAAAAAAAAACACGCAGAAAGGGAGAGAAAAAAAAAACGACAGTGAGAGAGTGGGGTGCCATGGGGGAGTGGGGTGTGGGAACTGCACAAGGCGGGTGGAGGAAAAGTAAAGATTCGCGCTGGAAGGAGGAGAACTTTGGTTGAAGTCAGGAAGAGTGAGGATTCCCAGTTAAATGGTTGTGTGTGTGAATGTGTGTGCGTGTGTGTGTGTGTGTCTGTTTGTGTGTGTTGTGTGTGTTTGTGCGTGTGTCCAGATTCAGATTTTTTATTTAAAGCATTTTCATTGATAAAATGATACTAGACTTGCACAAACATACACATACATAAACATGCACACATATACAAACATTTATGCATTAAATCAAAAATTGCTTTTTTGTGTCAGTATGTAAGGTAACGTCATCGATCTTTTCAACAAGTGTATAATTATATAAAACATCTTTGATACTATCGGTGTCATTTATCATTTCATTAATCGCTTTGTTTAATGGTAATAACGTTGTTCATTCAAATAATATATGTTGTACAGACATTGTTTGCTCTGCGTTTATGTGTGTAACCCAAAAGAGTGTTCCGTTACAGTTAGGGTTAGGGTTATGGTAAGGTTTAGGGTTATGGTAGAGGTTAGGGTCAGAGATACAGTTAGAAGACATAAAAGTATTTTTTAAAAGCAAAAAGGCACAAAATATTCTTAAGTTTCAAAATAACGTGTGTGGCGTTTTATGAAAGTCATAACAACGGGGTCTTTGCAAGTATGTGTGTGAGCGTGTGCCTGTGTGTGTGTGTGTGTGTGTGTGTGTGTGTGTGTGTGTGTGTGTGTGTGTGTGTGTGGGTGTGTGTGGGTGTGTGTGTGTGTGTGTTTAAAAGAAGGGAATATACACACCTTCAGATGCTACAGGAGGTAATGCGTTACTTGCCTTACACCCCATTAGTCTCTCAAATACTCATAGTAAAAGGAGGAGGAGGAGAAGAAGAAGAAGCAGAAGAAGAAGAAGAAGAAGAAGAAGAAGATTAGGACGAGGAATTGGTAGCAGGAGTCCAAGAAAGACAGAAAGAAAGGTTAGGAAATCGCAGTGCAAGAGTTGCCTAAGTGCCGCACATTTCTGTGCGTTCTTTCAACTTCTTTGTTTTGGCGTGGTGATATCATGTTTGACATATGCACAAACTCCACTTGCCTGCGTCGAGTGGGGTTTCATTTAAACCCCACCGTTATTGGAGAATGCACAGTCCTCACAACAACAGCCGTTGCCTGAATGTAAATACCGAAGGAGGGGCGAAAGGTTGGGGTGAGGTTGGGTGGTGGGTATGATAGGTGATGAGGTGGAGACCTAGCTACCCATGTTCGCGCGCACTCAACGAGTTTTTCACGCACTGATCCACATACCCAAGTAACGCTTTTTTTTTTTCAAAATGCTGACTTCAGTTTTAAGTACCTTTGTAATTTATGAGGCAATACAGAGATACTGAATTGAATTGAATTGAATTGAATTGAATTGAGTAAAGCATGCATTAGATTCCCACCCTCTACCACGCCCCGACTCCTCTCACCTCCCAAATAAATATAAAAAAGAAGCTATCTTACAACAACGAATAAATGAATTAGCTTTGAAGTTTTAAAATCCAAACTCGCCATGGGTTATACGGCCGACGGGGCGAATTAAAAGCCACGGTAGCGACTCATAATAATCAGATTTCTAATCCTCGAATCTTACCGCCGTAGCTCAAGTGGTAAAGCGTTCGCCTGGCACACCGATGACCCAGGTTCGAATCCCGTGGTGGGCGATATAAAATGTGGCCATTTTCACTGTCCATTTTAGCATTATGATTGCTCAGATGGTTCAGTATTGATTCATGTCCCTAACCCCTCTTTCCTTGGGATGGTTATCCCCGTCTGCCATATCGCCAATGGTGGGTGTAAACGTTAAACCTCAATGTTCATTCTAGTCCTCGAATAAAATCAACAAAGAAGTGTGTTAACGTTATCAACATACATGTAGTAAACATGATAAAGACAAGACTAGTCAAATGCAATACAATACAATGTCATACAAGACAACACGATACAATGCAATACAATACAATATACAATACAATACACAATATGATACAACTTAAAAGAACACAACACTATATACAATACAATTCACAATACAATACAGTACAATACAATACATTGCAATGCTTTACACAAAGACATTGATGGAGATACGGAAAGAACGACAAAGAAAACTGAGATGCTCATCCCTGGAACTGCTGATCGAAGGTATACAACAATTGAGGACGGAGTTTACAGTAAGAAGGGCACAAGAAGGACTAAAAAAAAAGGGTAAAAAAAACACTGAGCACAAGAAGAAAGAACAATGGCGATTAAAAAGATAAGATAAGATAAGATAATTATTTATTTAACAAAGGTAGTAGAATAAGCAGTGGTTTGCTTTTTTACATCTGGCCCTCACTGCACCTGCACCCTAAAGAGGGACTAGTCTACTAAAACTACAACAAACAAACAAACAAACAAACAAACAAACAACAACAAAAGAGACAGAGAGCCAGACAGGGAGAGACAGGGACATGGAGAGTGGGAGACAGATTGACAGACAGAAAGAGACAGAGGCAGACAGATAAAAAGTTGCCAAAAGATGCCAAAAGCTTACAACAAAAGTACACAGTAAACAGTCTTACTTGCAGAAAGGGAACAAACAATGCAAGGCGTGTTAAGTACACACATGACGGTCAAGACAGAAAACACAGATCAAGCGCTGGGGTTTCGCTGTCGCCCTTGTCTTGTCGTTTCGCGAACAGTGTATGTAGCGTGGTTGACACATGTGTTTCAAAACCATGATGACAGTAGTGTACTGTGGAGAGGGAAGGCGGGCGGGAATTCCATCTTTTATAAGGATAGTCACGGAATAGGATAAGGATAGTGTCCAAGTAAAATAAAGTGCGAAAGGAGAACGCTGGCGTTTAAAGTCACCCGATACATTCCAACCTTTAATGTAAGAATTTAATATAAGATCCCAATCTTTATAAGAATTTAATATAAGATCCCAATCTTTATAAGTAGTTAATATAAGATCCCAATTAACCTTCACAAGAATTTAATATAAGATCCCGACCTTTAACCTGCTTGCATGCAACACGCCCACCTCCGTCCGCTATTACGTCTTGCAATAGCGCTAATGAGCTGCAACTGCAACGTCCGATATCCAAGAATTGTATACATTTAAATAGGAGTTTAAGCTAGTTAAATTGTTAAAATGTTAATGTTAAATCTTCTTAATAAATTAATTAATTAATTTTTGATTTTTGTTGGTCTAAAATCACTGTGTACAGACCTTAAATGAAGTAAATGAAATGAACAATAACAATAATAATAATAATAATAATAATAATAATAATAATAATAATAATAATAATAATAATAATAATAATAATAATAATAATAATAATAATAATAATAAAGAACAAACAGAAAACTTCAAATTCAAAACGTACTACTAAAATGTGCAGGAAATATAACGACAATCTCAACAGCACTTCTGTATTTTAGGCTATTCATGTCATTTAATATGCTGTTGCAAAAAAAAACATTTTAGCTGTAACTTCAGTCGCTCCCCGACCCTTTACTCTCTTCCCCCTCGTCACATTTCCCCCTATGCATCCCTTCCATTCTCTTCTACCTTTTCCATTTTCTGTAGATCTACCTCCTACGTAGAGGGGCCGGGTAGCTCAGTTGGTAGAGCGTCTTACTAGTGACCGAAAGGTACCTGGTTCGAATCCCGGATTGGCCAATGTGTGACCATATTATTTTTCCCCTTACCATCAACTGGTTCGCTGGTGTCAGAATAATGTGACCAGTAGTCGCCTATACGCTTCGGTATCGTGTGACTATAATCTACAATTACACTTACACCTCCTAAGTATCGTTCATAATCACCTACCTTCCTTGCTATACCTCACCTCTCAGTCTTCTGTACCTTCTTCACCTCCAAACTGACCCAACAAGACCTTAAGAGAGGGAAAGGCCACGATCGTAATTTTAAGCCATATATAGCGGCTTTTGTACTAAGGCCCTATACGAGAAGTAACACAGATCACCAAAACGTCGTGGACTATTACTTGAAAATAGTTCCCAAACATTTCACCAGTTAACACTACACTACGTCGGGTGCGGAAAAATGTCAAGGCATCAGAAAATCAGGATACACGCCTTCTAAAGTTGCGGCCCTCACAAGGCTGAAGCCCATTTGGAGAGACAAGACCAGCAGTCTACATTAAAAGGTAAGGCTGCTGCGCTCCCTTGTCATCTCCATCTTCTTAAACGCTAGCGAAACATTGACCCTCACAACAGATCTACAATGGAGAATACAAAGCTTGGAGATGAGGTGCTACAGAAGACTTATGGGCATTTCCTACACCCAGCATATCACCAACAGCGAAGTCCGACAGACCATCACACAAGCCATTGGACAACACGATGACGTGCTCACAGTGGTGAAGAAAAGGAAACTCCAGTGGTATGGCCACGTCACCAGAGCATCAAACCTTGCAAAGACCACCCGGTGCAAAGGCCCGGTGCAAGGAGGCAGAAGAAGAGGGAGACAGAAAAAGAGATAAGAGGACAACATTTGAGAATGGGCTGGCTTGACACTGAGCGAAGCCATGAGGGTTGCTGAGGACAGAGAAAGAAGGAGTACGCTGGTTAAACGATCATCTGTGGTGTCCCAACGACCTTCGAGTTACGGGATAGGATAGGATAGGATAGGATATTGGTTTTATTTTAAAAACAACACCAACCATAACACAGTACAATATGATAATTTCTTAGCAATATACAATACGTGTTAGAATTTCCTGGCAGCAAAAACAACAACAAACAACAGTGTAATATGATGATTTTTTTTCCTTAATTTTCAAATACATAATGTGTTAGAAATATTCCTGGCAGAGGAAGAGAGTAGCGTAACTAAATTAGGCGACGGCGACTAACGACCAAAAACACCGTGGTTATTATTTTAAGTAATAATAATAATAATAATAATAATAATAATAATAATAATAATAATAATAATAATAATAATAATAATAATAATAATTATTATTATTATTATTATTATTATTATTATTATTATTATTATTATAAGCTAATTCAATTCTTTTTTTTTTTAATTTAGATTGACTGCATCCAGTATTATTATTGAAGGGAGGAAGGAAACCGGAGTACCCGGAGAAAACCCTCGGTGTCCTGAAAAGTCTTGTACCTAAGTCACGCAAGTTCTTCCCATGCGGGGTTCAAACCGTGCCTTTCGGCATAGGGAACCATGCAGCTGTATATCAACTGTGCTGCCTGGCCAGCCCACGGAGTCCAGAAACACGTCCGTATTCTAAAGATCTGGCATTACTGCTAACATTTGGACTTTCTACTAACTAGTAAGTAGCCATCGTATCAACGTACTCTGTGGGCGACTACCACTAAGACGGCCAATAATAGCAAGATGCGCGTCTGGAACAGTGGAAATAGTGAACTGATAGTTCAGTAAAGTAGCTAACACACGCCACGTTTCTTAATGATGTGCGTTGGAAA
Source organism: Oncomelania hupensis (assembly GCA_036898135.1). Taxonomy (NCBI): domain Eukaryota; kingdom Metazoa; phylum Mollusca; class Gastropoda; order Littorinimorpha; family Pomatiopsidae; genus Oncomelania; species Oncomelania hupensis. Next base: position 146,585,383 of record CM072511.1, on the reverse strand, counting down.
GAGCTACAAAGTGTGTTGTATTCTCATTGGGTAAAGCATTTCAAACAATGGTTCTCATTAATTTTGATAGATTCGACCTTCGAAAACCCAAAAAAAAAACTCGTAGAATATTAAGATTCAATGGTCTCAAAATGCTGAGTGTTATAAGTCCCAGTAGTAGTAATAGTAGTAGTAGTAGTAGTAGTAGTAGTAGTAGTAGTAGTAGTAGTAGTAGTAGTAGTAGTAGTAGTAGTTGTTGTTGTTGTTGTTGTTGTTGTTGTTGTTGTTGTTGTTGTAAAGCCGATTCTTTCGTGTTATAATAAATAAATAAACAAAGAAACAAAAGTAATAAATAAATAAATAAATAAATACAACTTAAAACACACATAAATTGATTCTCTTTGTTTTTAGTAATATATTAGTATCGTCAGCAAAATTTGAGTTTTCTCGTCGTCGTCATCATCATCATCATCATCATCATCATCATCATCATAATCATCATCATCATTATCATCATCATCATCATCATCATCATCATCATTTCAATAGCCGCCATCACCAGACAAATCATATTTTGTATGATTCCCGAATGCTATCCTTATACAATACATGACGGGAGAAACAACCCTATCCGTGTATAGTGTCTGTACCCATCAGAATCAATAATACAAGTTCTCTGGCTGCTGTTAGCGACTAATTTGTCTGAGTTGAAAACGGAGTAGAACATGGCCTCGACGTGGCCTCGCTTTTCACTCCACCAAAATGGCCTCGTTAGAAACGCAGCATCACTCAGCCGCACTGCTGCCACAACACTCATAACGCGTCAAACGACGCATGCCGATGATGACTGCATTCATTAACGTAACACAACTCGCTGGCATACAACATGCAACACACACACACACGCACACACACACACACACCCACACCCACACACACACCCACACACACACGCGCACAAGCGGCGAAGACACCTACCGTTGAAAACTCTCACAACTTTCTATACCTCACACCACGTGCTGTTTCAACCCCCCATCCCCCACCCTTACCCCACCCCTAACACCCTACCCTATCCCACCCACCATGCCATCTTTACAACAACAAAAAAAGGAAAAGAAAACAAGAAAAACAAGTGCTGGACACTGACGGGTGCAGAGTTCCCTCGCTGTCTCTCTCTGTCTCTATCACATACACAGACACACACACACACACACACACACACACACACACACACAAAAGACGCAAGAAAAAAAGTACTTGAAAGTAGGCCGGTTCTTAAAGAGAGGTCCTTTGCGTCTGTGGCGGGTTCCACATCTCATGTGGAACCTAGCGCACACCCGTCAATGGACACTGCCATGAATAAAACAATGCAGATCTTGGAATATAATTTTTAAACATTTCTTTTAAAAATGGCATCATGATAATTACATCGTTTGATTTGCATACGTCTGGTTTTACCTTGGAGTCACAAGTAAAGTCAAAGTACATAACAAACTTGAACCAAATTCCTCCAGTAGTTAAGGAGAAAATAGAATTAGAAAAAACTACAACAAATTATGACCTCACGTCGATGACGTCACCCGACGTACATACTGTTTTTGTCATCTGGTAGGATTCACTATTTTCCTAACGAAATACCAAGTTTCAAAGAAATTCGTCCATTAGTTTCAGAGAAAAGGGCGCAATTATTACCTCCGGACGGACAAAGCCTCAAACAATAGTTTCCCAGAGTTTTACAGCTCGGGAACTAAACTAAAACGGGTTTTCAAACTACACAAACAAAGAAAACCTTCATGGCTATGATTTTCAGCAGACAGCAACGAACAGACAAATGCTTTCAGGCGCTGGGATGCGCAGGCGAACATTCATCATCGTCTCGTATCCATCGCGTTCCTCATACATTTGAAGCCCCTGTAGGCATTTCCGCCGATCGGACAACCCTAAATTACATACGCATTGGCACGCTGCGCGCGCGCGCTCACACACACACACATAAGCACACACCCACACACCCACCCTCACACATGCCCACACAGAGAGGTTTGCAATACATCAGAACTGGGTTTATTTAAGAATGTAGGAATCGGAAACTGATTTTCGTAGAAAAAAGGGTTAGGGTAAGGGCTAGGGATAGATCTACAACTAGCCCTTACCCGAACCCTTGTCGAAAAAGTTGACCTAGTTCGTCTCCTATAGGCGACGAAATAGGTCGAAGGTTCTTCAAAATTTCTCCGAAAATTCACTGTATTTTCTCCGTCCCGGATAGAGCACTCCTATGTACTTAAAACACTCTCATGCACTACAACTGCACTCCCGCGCACTAAAAGAGCACTCCCGCGCAATTAGAAAAAAGTGGGTTCCTGGAAAAAAGTGGGTTCCAAGCAAATAAACCCATTTGTTACTAGAAAAGACAAGGTCTGAAACCCATTTGTGCGTTTTTACCGGTACACACACACCCACACACACACACCCACACACACCCCCCCACACACACACGACAATGTCCAAATCTGACAAGTAGACAGCTTTAAAAAAAAAAAAAAAAAAAAAAAAAAAAAAAAAAAAAAAAGAAAGAAAGAAAGATGTTAACTAAAAAAAAAAAGATACTGTTCTAGGCCTTTGTATATCCAGCATCCACGGTCGTCAGGTTTCGGGAAAGCATTATAATCGCAGGATATTGTGTAATAAACTTCTCACACCTGTCTGGATGGGGGTGGAAGAACGAAACCTCCCAGCAGGAAACCGTGTGGAGCTAAGAAAGCGTGGAGAGCTAAGAAAATGTGGAAGAAGCACACACACCAGAGATAGAGAGAGCGAGAGAGAGAGAGAGAGAGAGAGAGAGAGAAGAGCGACAAGATGATGGAAGTGGTGGAGTGAGGTGGGGTGGGGGAGAGAGTGAGGTGGGGGGGAGAGTGAGGTGGGGGGGTGGGATGAGAGAAGGGGATTTAAAGAAGAAATTGGAGAAGGAATTTTCTCTCCGCATGAAAAAAGAAAAACTCAACGCAAAAAAAAAAAAAAAAAAAAAAAATGAAAGTAACGAAACTACCGTACAAAAGTTTCCCTTTAGCGGTAATCCTTAAGGGTCCACATTCCCAAATTAATGAATATAAGACAGACAAGGAAAGGGACGTAAAGATAATGAAGAAAAACCAAAAGAAAAAGATGGTGGGACGGGGATAGGATGAATCGGAGAGAAAATATGCATAAAATTACAGCAGCGATGATGCAACCCCGTGGGTGCCTTGTGGGTAAAGTCAGTGCAAGCAAAAAAAACGGTTTTGTGCGAATACACGCGTTTGATATTTGATATCCTCCTAATAACACCAGGCTGATATTTGTATCGCAAACGTAGAGAAGATTATTCCCACAAGTCACCTACGCACGTATTCTATTTTTCTATGGTAGCCATAGGCGTGTGGCGAAATCCATCCAGTAGTCCGAGATGTTTATTACCAAAGCTTACAGACAGCAATTTTATTGTTATTTTTACTTTATTTTACGAAGAGAATACTAAAATTATTCGGAATTCCACACTACACTGTTAATGTTTAGGATGATACACTGTTTAGGTTTAGGCTTATACAACACCCAAGCTTGAGATTATTCTCGCGACCGATCCTATATCGTTTAAAACGTCCATTCCACGCTTGTTCAACCGGCTATTGTTATACTAAAATCTTGGCCTAAATACCTTAAAGCTATGAGTATGAGGTTCGTAGAGCATATAACTGGTCCTATATCCAATGGGATTCGGTTGTGAGGTATATGACATTCGGGTGCCTAGAAAAAAACTAATGTCATTGACGAAGCTTGTTGTCGTCAACTATTCATTTCACGTGTAATAAATAGTGTGCACGCGAGTATCACAAAGCTCAGTGTACTTCAGAATATAAAACAGTTCGCAGAACTGAACTAAGACCCACGTATGTCAATTGTGGATATAATTAGTACAATACTTAAGAACAAGGAGACAGAGTCATTAAACAACACAATCTTATCTCAGATTTAAGGTCTAGTTAGTTGTATTAAGAACAACATCTTGTCCATCAATAATACACAGCATCAGATATGTCTGTCACCGCCTCCACCACATCCCTCACCCACCCCCACCCCATCCCCTAAACCCACAACTTGTTAAAAAAAATATTAATTCAATCATTAATTCATTCAATTTTTTATGGTGTGCAATTTACAAGCAGTCTTTATGTTCCAGCCTTCTAAACTCAGTCCCTTTACCTCTCTCTCTCTATCTCTCTCTCTCTCTCTCTCTCTCTCTCTCTCTCTCTCTCTCTCTCTCTCTCTCTCTCTTCCTCTCGCTTTCACCCCACACTTTCTCTCCATAACCTCCTCTAACCCATTTTTTAAAAAATCTCATTGATCAATCGTTATCAGTGGTCTGATCTGGGTAGCGGCCTGGCAAAGAGAGATCCTGCGTGTGATGCGAAACAGTGGCAAACCAGATCGGAACATACAATCGCGTACGCTGTTCATGCAACCGTATACCTCCGGTACAGTTGTTTTTTGTTTTGTTTTGTTTTGTTTGTTAAAGAGTAAACCCAGAAAATTTATTTCTTTATTCTCTATCTCTCTCTTTCTTTCTCTCTCTCTCTCTCTCTCTCTCTCTCTCTCTCTCTCTCTCTCTCTCTCTCTCTTCCCCCCGTCCGCTCTCCCTCATTCTTCATTTTTTGTTCATTTCTACAGCACACATGTAATACACAGCATTCAATACGTCTTCCTCTTTGTAAATATATGCACTAAAGACAGTATCTGTTGAAATAATAATAATGGGATGTATATTGCGCACATTTCCAACAAAGTTCATGGCGCGAAGAAAAAGAGCTAAAGGAGCACACACAGCTCTAAAAGAGCACACACAGAACAAACGGCAGTACATCAACTGGGAAACACGTTAATAGTCTACAGAGCACTCTTGGAAATGACTAGTTCAGTGGGGAGTAACATTTGCGAAAAATGTGTGTCTTAAGCTGGGTCTTGAAGGCGGGGTGGGATGAGAGCGATCGGAGTTCGAGGGGAAGATTGTTCCATGCTGAAGGGCCGGTGTACGTGAAGGCTCTTTCGCCAGCGGTGGTAAGTTTGGGTCGAGGAATTTTGCACAACCGTGTGTCGGCAGCAGATCGGAGGGAGCGAGACGTGGTGTAGAGGTGAAGACATTGGCTGAGATAGGCAGGGGCAGAGTTTGAAAGGCATTTATGACAGAGGCAGCACAGTTTGTAGTTGATTCGCTCTTCAATGGGTAACCAGTGAAGAGAATGGAGGAGAGGAGTTACGTGGTCAGTCTTTCTTTTGTTGAGGATCAGGCGGGCAGCGTTGTTTTGGACCCGTTGGAGAGGGTGGATGTGCTTAGACGGAGAATTGGCAAGAAGGGAGTTGCAGTAGTCAAGTCTGGAAAAGATCAGAGAGACGATGAGTTTGGTGCAGGTTTCATGGGTCAGGAAGTGGCGGACTGAAGAAATTTGCCGGAGGTGGAAGTAGCAGGTTTTGGTCAAAGATGAGATCTGAGGTTTCATGGAAAGGGTGGAATCGAGGATGACTCCCAAACTTTTTACTTGGTCAGAGAAGGGTATTGAAGTGTCTTCAAGGTCAAGGGAGGATGTGGCAATGGTAGAGAGTTTGTGTTGAGTACCAGTCAGAAGTGCTTCTGTTTTGTCGCTGTTTAGTTTTAACTTGTTTTCTGTCATCCAGTTCTTAAGATCGGAGATGCAGGAGGAGATGGAGGACAGCATATTGTCAACACCGTTTGGTTTTGAGCTGGAGTGAAGTTGGGTGTCGTCAGCAAATGACTGATGCTGGAGGTTGTGGCGGTTGATTATTTGTGAAATGGGCTGAGTGTAGAGGGTGAAGAGCACTGGACCAAGAACTGAGCCCTGGGGTACTCCACAGGAGACGGTTGCTGGCTGAGAAGAAGTGGAGTTTGTAACAACGGTTTGAGTCCTGTCAGTTAAATATGATTCTAACCAGGCCAACGCGGTGTCTTGGATGCCAAAGATGTCATGGAGGCGACGTAGTAGAATTTGGTGGTCAATCGTGTCGAACGCAGCCGATAGGTCTAGTAAGACAAGGGCCGATATTTTACCATTGTCTGTTGCATTGCGAAGATCTGACGTCATGCGCAGAAGGGCAGTTTCGGTACTATGTAATGGGCGGTACGCAGACTGATTGGGAGGTAGAAGAGAATGGAGGGAGAGATGTTGGTTAAGCTGTTCGAGGACAAGGCGTTCAAGGAGTTTTGAGAGGAAGCTGAGGTTTGATACAGGCCTGTAGTTTTTGAGGTCGTTATGATCAAGATTGGGCTTTTTGAGAAGGGGGCGGACAATAGCTGACTTGTATGTATGAGGAAAGATGCCGGAAGCCAAAGAAGAGTTGATGACTGCAGCGATGTGAGGAAGAATTTTGTCAATGATTTTTGAGAGGAGACACGCTGGTAGAGGGTCAAGTTCGCAGGTTTTCAGGGTCATGTTTTGGAGAGTTTTCTTGATGTGCTCGACGGAGACAGGTTGGAACATTGTTAGTGGAGATCCAGAGAAAAGTGAGGGAGGGGGTGATGGAGTGAAGGGCGTTTGATCAAGGTCAGAGCGGAGGCGGTCAATTTTGTTGATGAAGAATGCTGAGAATAGTTCAGGGGGAGCTTGGGGGTCGTAGATAGTTGGAAGAGGAGAAGCAGTTGGACGGCCGAGGAGGTTGAACAAAACAGAATAAAGTTCTTTTGTGGTTGATGCTGTCGCGATGGCTTTGTTGAAGAATGCAGATTTGGCGTCTATGATAGAGGTTTTGACTTTATGTTTTTTCTCGCTGTAGATCTGACGATGAACTTCTAGCTTGGATTTCCGATAGGCACGTTCAGCTCGGCGGCGTTCTTGTTTGGCTTCATGTATCAACTGAGTGTACCATGGTGCTGGTGGCCTATCGGGAAGGGTTCGAGACGAGGACGGAGCATGCCGGTCGAGGAGGTTTAGTAGCGTAGAGTCTAAGTGGGCGGCGATGTCTGGAGTTGGGGGAGGTTGTGAAAGAAGTTGAACAGCCTCTTCAGTGAAGGCGTCGATATCAACAGCTTTCAGCTTTCGACGAGTAACTACTCTTCTCTGCTTGGCTGGTTTGGCTGTGTTGACGGCAAAGTTTACAACTGAGTGGTCGGAGATGGGGTCATCAGCTAGGTCTGTGAAAGAAACTTGATGGTCAGAGGGGCGGTAGATGATCCAGTCTAGGATATGTCCGAACTTTTGTGTTGGTATTGGGACGAGCTGGTTCAGGTTGAAATGGTCAAGGAGTCGTTTCATTCGCTTGACGTCGCTTGAAATATGATATGGTGCATGTGAGGCTTTTCTGTCATCACGAAATCATCATTGCCTCAAGCGCTAATTGTTAATACCAACAGTTTACACACAAGCACACTGGCACGCACCCACACATTCACACATGTACACACGCACACACACATACACACGCATCAAGCCAACTGTACCAAACACGTATCACCAAAGACGCGCGGCAACCCAGCACTCAGTTACTCATCCGGGCATCCGCATGTGACATCATTCACAGCTATTCTTACAACGCCCACAAGTAAAAGTTCACACCCAGCCCCTACCCGATCCCTCCCTATTTCCTACCCCAACGCAATCTTCTACTTCGCACCACCACCACCACCACCCCACCACCCTTCCTCCCTTTCACTTTTTTCCCCACCTTCTCCTCACTCTTCCGTTCCAACAGTTGCAGATGGGCAGTGGTATACACTTTAGAGGCACAAGCTGCAGTCATTAACTAGAGGTGAAACCCGCAGGACCTCCCATCACATAAACCCACACAAAGGGTCTTCCGTGCAAAGTGCTTAGAAGGCGCATGCTGCCGTGGCAAGCAGTCAGGAAACGAAACGATTGTTCTGTTCATTTCTGGCAGCTTCGTTTGCCCACCAATCATCTCCCCTTGTGCTTTCCGCTTTTATGCCCACCCGCTGTAACCCACCAACTTCAGCCTGTCACCGTCATCCACACTTATGCGCCCTCTCTCTCTCTCTCTCTAACTCCCTCTCTCTCTCACTCCCTCTCTGTCTCTCTCTCTCTCTCTCTCTCTCTCTCTCTCTCATTCACCCACTTAGAAACGGCCACTCGCATTCACCCACTTTAGACTATAACCCACCATTTGCATTCACTCATAACCCACTCAAAAAAACATAGAATGTTTAAAATAATAATTGTTTAAAAAAAAAATTTCCCCTTCCAGAATCTACAAACTCGTTCATTTTATCCTGAAGACTGGTTACAATGTTACAATTTCTGCCTACAGGTCCACTGTTTTTTTGGTTTTTGTTGTTGTTGTTTGTTTGTTTTTCACTCAACGCTGAACAGACCTTAAATTAAAGCCATTGGAAACCCATTATATATAATGTGAGTTGTTGATATATATAAAATGGGTTTCCAATGGCTATAATTTAAAAGATTATATAGTTCGTACATGTGTGGGCTACTGCTTCCGCGTCTACAACGTTTCCATGGCACCCTCCTGTCGCAACAAGGACGATGTGGCCAATCCGCTTAAAACTACATTACACGACTGACTTTGGTCGCATAGCGTGAATCACACAACCAAAAGCAGATCTAGCGAGCTAACTAATGTGTTCTTCCTTGTCCAAGTCCAAGAAGGTATGGTCTGTCTTCACACAACGCTGAAGCAGAGAACAGCGACCGCTGTCATAAGATGTAAGCTTAGCTTAATTATTTCAGGTACATAACTGCGGGGTTGAAAAACTGCGGATTACATGCATTTGTACCCCCACCTCCTTACCTATTAAAACTACGTAAAACAGGCACCTGCGCGCGCGCACGGGGGGCTTCGATAAATTAGAGTATAGCCTCAGCGTCCCCTGCGTGGGATGTCTTTATTGTAAAGTGACCGCCTGGTGGTGCCTTCAGTTTTACCACTAGGGTTGTTTCGGCAGATCTTTTATGCGGATCAGGTGCTAGTCCTCTTTCAGCGAAGTTGTGGTCTTCATGTTGTGGTCCTGATTCGGCTCTTTGCAGTCCGCTGGACCCTATAAGCAATTAATAACTAACTAACTAATCAGTTTTAGTGGATTGTACATGAGATTAACCTATTCAGTGCAGTGGAATTGGTTTATTTACTGGATGGATGACAACAATTATGGTGGAGGGAGGTAAACAGACAAATACACTTAACACTGTTTGTGTCTACTTCTTTAAAGTTTAATCTTGTGCTCTGTGGGTTCGGGCATTAAATAGAATAGACCCAACGTTTCCCGGCGTGTCGTAAGAGGTGACTAACAGGGGTGATGTTAGCACGGCATCACTGGGCGAAAGTCTTCTACACAGAAGTCACCGGCCAGGGCGGAGGAACCTCACGTTACTACAGGTTCAACGACCACGTGCTCAGGGCCAAGGCGAGCCACACTGTATTCGTGGAGTTCGGCTGTGGCCAACAGCCTGGAGAGGATTGGGCACCACCAGGTCTTTTTTTTTTGCCCAAGACACACTACATGATGAAGCTATCCACGAAATCCATTCCGGATCGGTCGTGGCCCGGCTCGCCCTTGTGCAAAATCTCGTGTACCGTATGGTCTTTACCAACCCACATCTGCCACAACTTGTATTAAGCCAGTAGATATTTTGTTTTTCATATTTTTCTCTTGGATGTATCCCTAATATATATATATATATATATATATATATATATATATATATATATATATATATATATATATATATATATATATATATATATATATATATATATATATATATATATATAAAAAAAAATTTTTTTGGGGGGGGGTTGGGTGGGTGGGGGGAGGGTAATTTTTGTATCACAATGATTTTCTTTACTGGTGTGTGAATGCGTGAGAATTGCGCTATGAGCCGAGTTTTTATGTGGAAAAAGTGCTATACAAATCGTTGTTGTTGTTGTTGTTGTTGTTGTTGTTGTTGTTGTTGTTGTTGTTGTTATTATTATTATTATTATTATTTTACAATATTGTGGGTTTCTTCTTTATGCTGACATACTGGTAATACATTTCTTGTTCTCAATCCAAAGACATGTAACCAATGCTGACGCTATGAAGACAGAAAATGGCTTTCTTGAAACGAGGTTGTCAGAGGAGCGTCTTTGGAATTACCATTGAGACAAAAGAAGGGAGAGTCCCTATATCTCCTCTTTAGCTTTGTACTGCGTACATGTCTCGCGCTCACCGTCAAGAATCCGCCATCTTCGCACTTGTTAGCAGTGATAGGCGCCTGTAGAAACATTACTTGCAAAACAGTTTTTAATATAGAGCACAACAGATTTGCTAAAGAATGCAAACTATAGAGTGCGCGGACGTCGACCCTTTCAAGTCAAGCAAGAGAGCCTAGGTTTCCTCCATCTATTTGCACCTCATTGAGGACATAGGTTGATCCACATGAAGACATCACTCTCGAACTCCAGGGATTAAGGGTATGATAACTCTCCAGGGATTAAGGGTATGATAACTCTCCGGGAATTAAGGATGTCAATGGACAGATATCTAGCGTCTTTATTTGAATAAACCTCGTGTTGTTGCGCGAGACTAAAAGGAAGTGATAATTTAAAGATATAAGCACACATACATAATACACACCCGCACGCACACACACATGCAGACACCAACAACAACAGCAACACTGACAAAATTGCTTCTTTTGATTATCTTCGGCAGCACACCGTTCAAATTTTAATAAATTTGTTACCCTTGCTCAAGAAACTCCAATATCTCCAACACTTCAGTAATCAGAGTCTCCTCTCTGAAAATCCTTTTCGGGAAGAGAGGGGACTATAAACTGATTTAAAAAAAAAAAAACACTTAGTTTTTTTTCATATTAACTTGATTAAGACTGTCATGTACCCGTTTCCTGCACTAGTGTTCAATAGGGGATAAATCCAACGTAATATTTGGGTCGTAATGGGAAAATCATAATGCAGATCACAACAGTAATGTCATGTAACACAGTATCAGTGTGTTAGGACCGTTTAATATTTATACCTTGACATTTTGTTTCCGCGTATAAAACAAAACGTGTTACAACCACAAGCATTCCGTGAGTTTCATCCCACCGTACCGCTGAGCTATGCAGAAATCATTACAAAACCAGGTCGGCAGATTTGAAGAAAACAAGACTAGAGCGTCAAACTTTGGAGCTGAAAGTGTTCATTTTTAAAACTACTGTGTGACAACGTCAGTTCTCATTAATGATGGTGACGCAGAGTGAATGGAAGCATGCCAGAGACTATCGACTATACCTGACGAAAATGGAAACACAGAGATGAAAACGATGAAAACAGTCAGAGGTTGGGGATTTTGAGGAGTAGCTGTCAATAGTACTAATCAGTTCCTATGACGACATTAATGTTATCCCGTCTGGGTGTAAGTCTATACTAATAACAAACAAACAAACAAATATATAATTTACATTTGAGAGAGAGAGAGAGAGAGAGAGAGAGAGAGAGAGAGAGAGAGAGAGAGAGGGGGGGGGGGAGTGGCCCGCAAATCCCAACGAAATGGACCGTTATCCAGGATCGCACAAACAACTGCTGCCCTGGCGAGGCTGAAGCCAATTTGGAAAGACAAGACCATCAGTCTACATTCCAAGGTAAGGCTGCTGCGCTCCCTCGTCATCTCCATCTTCCTATATGCTTGCGAAACATGGACCCTCACAGCAGATCTACAACGAAGAATACAAAGCTTTGTTGTTGTTGTTGTTGTTGCATCAATTTTTATTCATCAGATTAACATAAGTTGTACTGATCTATATACAAATACAAAGCATGGAGATGAGGTGCTACAGAAGACTTCTGGGCATTTCCTATACCCAGCACATCACCAACGACGAAGTCCGACAGACCATCACACATTACATTACATTACATTACATTACATTACATTACATGATTATTGCTTTAGGTCCAGCGGACTCTTCCGAGCCAAATCTGGACTAGAGAGACGTTATCTTAAAATAAACCATCACACAAGCCATTGGAAAACATGATGACCTGCTCACAGTGGTGAAAAAAACGGAAACTCCGATGATATGGCCACGTCACCAGATCATCGGGTCTTGCAAAGACCATCCTGCAAGGCACAGTGCAAGGAGGTAGAAGAAGAGGGAGACCGAAAAAGAGGTTGGAGGACAACATTCGAGAATGGACTGGTTTGACACTAAGCGAAACAATCAGGGTTGCTGAGGACAGGGAAAGATGGAGTACGCTTGTTAAAGGATCATCTGTGGTGCCCCTACGACCTCCGAGTTACGGGATAGGATTACTAAGTCCTGCTATCGGTCAGCTGGCCCGCGCCCCACAAACACACAGATATCGTGTAACGCATTATCGTTATGACGCCGCAGAATACGATCGTTCGTTAGGTACCTAGGAGACTATAGTGTTAAGAGATCCTAAGAAACATACCCCACCCCACCCCCCACCCCCAAAAAAAACCACTGTAATAATGGAACGAAAGAGGGGCAAGACAAGGTAAAATCCTATTAAGACCACGTTTAAAAGGTAAAAAGTTGCTAAGAAAGGCGCCAAAATTTAATTGGCAGGGCTAAATAAAACATATAGCTTACGAACCAAATTCAAAAAGAAAGAATTTACGTAATAGAAAAGACACGATAATAGAAAAGACAAAACAACGGCAACAACAACACACACAGAAGATAGAATAAGTTCACTATTTAAGTGCATTCATACCCGTCATCTCCTATAGGAGTGGCGTTGTAGCGTCGTCGTTTAGGCACACATTAAAGTTGTTTTGCTGAGCATTGGCAAGCCCGGTAACCAACTTGGTTCTTTCTTGGATGGGACCATTGAACGGCACAAGGATTGAACCAGCGCACTACACACGGTCCCCGGGGCTCTGAGAGAGAGAGAGAGAGAGAGAGAGAGAGAGAGAGAGAGAGAGAGAGAGAGAGAGAGAGAGAGGGAGAATACGAATATGACTATTTATTCAATAAAGGGCACACACACTAAGGGGCGTGTGCAACACATTCACAAAATATTACAATACAATAGCAGTCAAGTCAAACATACATAGCATGACAAACAGTTTCTGTAATCTTGAACGCTCTGTACAAAAAACATACATAATCTCCTTACAACATTATCATTATTTGATGAGAGAGAGAGAGAGAGAGAGAGAGAGAGAGAGAGAGAGAGAGAGAGAGAGAGAGAGAGAGAGGCAGAGAGATAAATAAAGACAGAGAAAGACAAAGATAGGTGTTTGTGCGTGTGTGTTTATGTCCGTTGAAATCCAAATCATTTCTGTATTAATTCATGCAGATAGATAGATAGATAGATAGATAGATAGATAGATAGATAGATAGATAGATAGATAGATAGACAGACAGACAGACAGACAGACAGACAGACAGACAGACAGACAGACAGACAGACAGACAGACAGACAGACAGACAGACAGACAGAGAGAGAGAGAGAGAGAGAGAGAGAGAGAGAGAGAGAGATAGATAGATAGATAGATAGATAGATAGATAGATAGATAGATAGATAGATAGATAGATAGATAGATAGATAGATAGATAGATAGATAGATAGATAGATAGATAGATAGATAGATAGATAGATAGATAGATAGATAGATAGATAGATAGATAGATAGATAGATAGATAGATAGATAGATAGATAGATAGATAGATAGATAGATAGATAGATAGGAAGGATACATGCATACTTTGACAAAGTCGTTACATCTGAAAACAATATCAGATGTCTTTTGAGCAAACCGCTATGGATAGCTGTCCTTTGAATGCAGGTACTTGAACATAATGTGTTCTTCCATAGACCACAAATATTTGTGGTTTATGGTTCTTCTTACTAAAACTTTCCCTCCAAGGTGAAAGCTAAGCCAAGCCAAGCCAAACTCTGCCCTAAATATCTTGTTACAAAGTAAGCTCAGACATAATACATAACGACTACTGTGTGCATGCACACCTTCACTTATACCTGTTCGTCAATGGTACTTCTTTAAATACGATGACAGTATACTAAAGAAATGTACAGCATGTACCTAACCAGCGACTAAAACTATTGTACACTTTTTTATTCTCAGTGTGCTGTAACTTTAAATTAAAAGAAAAAAAGAGAAGAAATGTTATCTGTAAGAAAGATGAAATGGTTCATAATAGTCAGTCAAATGTTTAAACTATTGAACTTGTTGAAGTGATCAAAGTCGATTGTGATAAGGAGCTATGATAGCAGTAGTATGTTAATGTGTTGTATTGATAACGTGTCATTTTTATAAACTGTGATAGTTGCTTGCATGAATGTGTTTATAACTGGAATATCGTGTATGGTTTTTACATTACTAAGGGTTGATTGAAAAAGGTTTATATTATAATGATCGGCGCTAGTGTTAGTTGCTTCTTTGAGACAATAAAGGTGTGTCGTATTGTACTGCACGGTATTGCATTGTATTGTATTGCATCGTACTGTATTGTATTGTATTAAATTGTATTGCATTGTACTGTATTGTATTGTATTGTACTGTATTGTATTAAATTGTATTGCATTGTACTGTATTGTATTGTATTGTACTGTACTGTATTGTATTAAATTGTATTGCATTGTACTGTATTGTATTGTACTGTATTGTATTAAATTGTATTGCATTGTACTGTATTGTATTAAATTGTATTGCATTGTACTGTATTGTATTGTACTGTATTGTATTAAATTGTATTGCATTGTACTGTATTGTATTGTACTGTATTGTATTAAATTGTATTGCATCGTACTGTATTGTATTGTACTGTATTGCATTAAATTGTATTGCATTGTACTGTATTGTATTGTACTGTATTGTATTAAATTGTATTGCATTGAACTGTATTGTATTGTACTGTATTGTATTAAATTGTATTGCGTCGTACTGTATTGTATTGTACTGTATTAAATTGTATTGCATTGTACTGTATTGTATTGTACTGTATTGTATTAAATTGTATTGCATTGTACTGTATTGTATTAAATTGATTTGCATTGTACTATATTTTATTGTACTGTATTGTAATAAATTGTATTGCATTGTACTGTATTGTATTGTACTGTATTGTATTAAATTGTATTGCTTCGTACTGTATTGTATTGTATTGTATTGTATTGTACTGTATTGCATTAAATTGTATTGCATTGTATTGTATTGTATTGTACTGTATTGTATTAAATTGTATTGCATTGTACTGTATTGTATTGTACTGTATTGTATTAAATTGTATTGCATCGTACTGTATTGTATTGTACTGTATTGTATTAAATTGTATTGCATTGTACTGTATTGTATTGTACTGTATTGTATTAAATTGTATTGCATTGTACTGTATTGTATTAAATTGATTTGCATTGTACTATATTTTATTATACTGTATTGTAATAAATTGTATTGCATTGTACTGTATTGTATTGTACTGTATTGTATTAAATTGTACTGCATTGTACTGTATTGTATTGTACTGTATTGTATTAAATTGTATTGCATCGTACTGTATTGTATTGTACTGTATTGTATTAAATTGTACTGCATTGTACTGTATTGTATTGTAATGTATTGTATTAAATTGTATTGCATCGCATTGTATTGTATTGTATTAAATTGTATTGCATTGTACTGTATTGTATTGTATTGTACTGTATTGTATTAAATTGTATTGCATCGTACTGTATTGTATTGTATTGTACTGTATTTTATTACATTGTATTGCATTGTATTGTATTGTACTGTATAGTATTAAATTGTATTGCATCGTACTGTATTGTATTGTATTGTATTGTATTGTATTAAATTGTATTGCATTGTATTGTACTGTATAGTATTAAATTGTATTGCATTGTACTGTATTGTATTGTACTGTATTAAATTGTATTGCATCGTACTGTATTGTATTGTACTGTATTGTATTACATTGTATTGCATTGTACTGTATTGTATTGTACTGTACTGTATTACATTGTATTGAATCGTATTGTATTGTATTGTATTAAATTGTATTGCATCGTACTATATTGTACTGTATTGTATTAAATTGTATTGCATTGTACTGTATTGTATTGTATTATTGGACACACGTTGTTCAGTGTGCCGTGTCTGTAAATTAAAGAAGATCAGCTGGAAAAAAAAGTTAATAAATGGCAGCTAACCACTAATGATTACAGCTACTACACACCTATTCTTCAGTTGGCTATAAACGTAATTAAAATAGAAGAGAAGGGGAGCGGGGAGGAGAGACTGTATCTAACTAAGAAAGCAGAGGGGTTTCAAACGAGCTCTGAAGACTTTAACACATCGCTGAGTTTTCTCGGCCCTTGCTAAGCAAACTACCATTTAACTAACAAGCTGGCGTGACCTAATAGCTACCGAACACTCGCCTAAAAGCTTAGGCAAACAAACATTAACATTTAACGTACCGTTTCTTTAAACCACACGTCCTAAATAAACCTCTAGCTAGCGTCTTCGCACCGACTGCTCTTTTCAATATGCTGAAACAGCTGATAGTGTTCAAAGTTCGCAGTGCGGTACACTAGAGTTAAACAATATGAAACTGGATCAGTAGATCACTAGAGACAACCCTCCTTTTGTTATTATTGACAACAACAACAACAACAACAACACCTACTACTACTACTACTACTACTACTACTACTACTACTACTACTACTACTACTACTACTACAATTTCAAAAATAACAATACAAAATATATTCGTCTGCAGCTTATTTCTAACTTTCTTCTTCTTCTTTAAAATAGAAGCGTAAACATTTTATTTAGTTGGTGATGATGCTGATGCTGATGATGATGGCGACGATGACGATGAAGATAATAATGATGATGGTGATGATGATGATGATGATGATGATGATGATGATGATGATGATGATGATGATGATGATGATGATGGTGATGGTGATGATGATGATTGATGGATTGATTGATTGATTGAGTTCTACAACTGTCGATGCGATCAAGCAAAATTATATACAATACATTATGCAGAAATAAGTCCCGTAATCTTTTTTTTTTTAAAGAATAAAAAATTAAATTTAAAATAGCGGTAATGATGATGATGATTGGTAGAGTGTTCACCTGGCACACCGATGACCCAGGTTCGAATCCCGTGGTGGGCGATATAAAATGTGTCCATTTTCACTGTCCATTTTAGCAGTATGATTGCTTTGGTGGTTCAGTGTTGATTCAGGTCCCTACCCCTCTTTCCCTGGTATGGTTATCCCCGTCTGCTATATCGCCAATGGTGGGTGTAGACGTTAAACCTCAATGTTCATTCATTCATTTGATGATGATGATGATGATGATGATGATGATGATGATGATGATGATGATGATGATGATAATAATAATAATAATAATTATTATTATTATTATTATTATTATTATTATTATTATTATTATTATTATTATTATTATTATTATTATTATTATTATTATTATTCTCATATATTAAAAAAAAATAAATAAAAAAAAATAAAAATCCAATGTATTAAATTAATAAATAAGTTTCGGAATTTCACAGAGGCCTGTACAAAATCCAAGTCACTGTACTACCGATGTAAGCTTAAGGTTTATTGACACTATAGTATTGCATATTGTTACTCAACGACGTCTCAGGCGCGTGGTCAACGTGTCAAGTAGTATCTACAGCTCACTATAACAATACTACGAGTACTACAGACTGCACTGCAATGAAAGACCACAAAATGTAGGCCTATGTCAGACAGAGTGACTAAATAACAAGATTAGTGACTGTCAAAACCAGAGATAACACAAAGAGCTTCCAACAATCTACGAAACAGAATGTTAACTATTTCTGCAGCACGATTTCAAATGAAGCTAAGAAATCCCGCAATATATAGAGCATTTATTTATTTATTTTAAAACAATTTGTTAAACTTAAACTGACGCGGCACTACTCGCTCGAGCAGCCCAGACGCAGCTTACTCAAAGAAGGAAAGGTGTTTAAGTAAGAAAATACCAAATGATCGAGCGACTGACAGTACCGCCTACTATCAACAATATCCGGAAATTACACCGATGGCTAAATTTATTGGTGACTTCATGCAGGCATAGCAACGATATAGGCCTAAAACAACCATTTTTAAATTAACAGAATGGGGCAATGTGTAGGCCTACACCTTCGTTCCCGGATAATTCGGTAACAGTATCACAGTTTACACGCATCAGTGAAAGAGAGAGAGAAAGAGCGAGAGAGAGGGGGAGAGGGGGAGGTAAGGGCCAGAGGGGGTGATGGAGGAGAAGGTTCAGTCTTAAAGCTTAATGGTGACGAAAGTACCGGTCGGCTACACCGATCAAAGAACGTTAAAATCGCACTTCGGCTACACTTCGGCTATAGGTTCTCAGTGCATAGAAAAGAACAAACACACAAAAAGTATTTACAACATAAAAAGCTCAACGAAACATAAAATAATTCCAACATAAAGAGCTCAGCAAAACACATAATAAAATAGCTACACCATAAGAGCTCAGAGACAACATTATCGGCTACTTTTGAAGTATCAATGTACTTCAAAAGAACAATAACACCAACAAAACTGAGGACAGCCCAAAACTACTGACACGTGTAGAAGTGAATGCATTGTTAAAAGCTCAATAGTACTTACGGGCGTTTTCTTAATGAGTTGCCAGCCTTCTTGATCATTGTAGTAAGTCTCAAGCATCCGTGCTGTTTCCAGCGCCGTCTCACGATAATATTCGTCCGTGCCTTCCTTTGCCATTCTGACCTTTAAGTTGGAATAAACTCTACTATACACCGCTAGACTTTCTGACCCGTGTCGGTCGGTCTGTCCAGTCCAGTTTTTTTTAGTTTTTTTTTTACTAGCGACGTTGATGTAGCCTAGATCGCTATATGGAAACCTTGGCCAGAAGTCGTAGCCTACTGAAGGGATTTTCTCCCCTTGTTGGAATTAGTATGTGCCAGTAGGCCTATGTCCTTTCTGAAATCTCTGCGCAAAGCAGACGACAGCCGGGTCTGGATTTTTGGAGCGGTTTTGGTTAGTTGGATGTTGCAAAAGTCAAAAGCAATCAGCGAAGTTGAAAGAAACCGAGTTAGTTCTGTGATGTGAGCATCGCGACTGCCTTCGGCAGAGTGAAGAAAGGCAATGCAAATAATTTATCACAGCTTTTGCTCGTCGACGAAGGGGGCCTTTTTAGCACTCATTCATCGCCGCTAAATTCGCTCTCGACTCTCTCTCTCTCTCCGAGTCTCTCTCAGCGCCGATTTGTTGCGTGCATGTGTGCATGCGTTTTGTATTCACACCACAGCTTCCCCCGCCTACTTTTGACTCGGGCCGCAAGCAGTCAGTCAGTCATGTTCTCATTTTCTCCCAGTCTTTTGCGGTTATTCCCGTACTCTGTCTTCTTCCATTTTCCTCGTGTCTGTCGTCTGCCGGCGGCGCCGTTGTCTGCCAAGCTGGTATCGCGTGACCCTTGGGTAATAGGTCGGAGGTCAGACAGCGTTGATACGTCCACGGGAACCTTTCGGCTGTCCTTTGTAATATTTATCCCGCTGCGTCGGTGCAGCAAGCATCAAGGACCCCCAGCAGTGGGGATATTCAACGGAATTCAATGAGGCCTGCTGCAATGATGAATTAATCGATGATTAACATGAATGTCCTGCGTAAAAACTAGAAAGACTTTCTAGGCTGTTAGTCGACGCGGCAACCGTCATTTTTGCTTGAGCATGGGATAGGCTATGGTGAGTGAGACACCCACTTGCCTTTACACCGCATGTTTGAGTGTGTGTTTGCTGTGTATGTGGGAGTGATAGTCTGTTAACAGGGGTAGCTCAGTGGTCAGAGCGCACGACTTGTGTGAGTTCGTCTTGGGCGACATGGGTTCGAATCCTGACTTCAGCAAACTATTGTACGATTGCTGGATATTACGGGCCAGCGCCTTGAGAAGCTCTCTGAGCTTGTAAGTGCGCTATATAAGAGAAATCTCTTAACATATGAGCGTGTTTGTTGGATACAGATCGCCGCGCTTTGCGTCTGATCTAGGAAAAAAGGCGCGTATAGCATCCATTAGTAGTAGTAGGAGTGAAACATTCGACTGGTACTGAACGATTGACATCTTTATATTATACAAAAGCTATACATTTTGAATGTGTACTGAGCTCTCCCACCCCTACACAACATCCTCCAATCCCCCACCCCACCCCAAACCAAGTTGGGTGCCTATATAGAGGATCCTCGGTAGTACAGCATGAAAAGCTCAGGAGAGTGTCGATCTTATCGCTACTCGACCTGTCCACTGCATTCGACACCACTGACCAGAGAATTCTGTGCGACCGTCTGGAAGAGCGCTTTGGCTGCACTGGGATTGTTTTAGCATGATTTCGTTCTTACCTCTCCTGCCGCAGTCTATCATTGTGGGCAACGTCAGGTCCGTTCCATTACCCTTGGAGTATGGAATTCCACAAGTCTCAGTTCTTGATCCTGTCCTGTTCACAATGTACACATCCACCACTCAGTTCTATGATCAATGTTTTCCAACATATTTATAATTTCTTTACTGATGATTTTCAGTTTTGCTCCTCCTTCAGGGGTTCCTGCTCTTGCCCAGGACATGTCTGAGTGCATCAGTTCCGTGGCCAGCTGGATGAGCACGAACAAACTGAAAATGAATGACGAAAAGACAACTCATCTTGATTGGTTACACAGAGCAGACTGCAGCAGACTTCAACTCACTCAATGTCGGTCTCATATCACCAAATTGAATTTTACATGTCTGTCCGGAATCTAGGTGTGTATCTGGATCAGAGCGTGTCAATGGAAACGCAAAAGAATAGTCTGTGCAAAACTCTGAACTTCCATCTCCGAAGACTGGGCAAAATACGCCAGCATTTTACTACAGATGGCACCAACATGCTTGCTGTCTCTTTCATTCTTTCTCGACTTGATTACAGTAACACACTTTTGGCTGCCTTTCTTATAATAAACTTTCCAGACTTCAGCGCAATCAGAACAATGCTGCTCACCTTGTCCATCGTCTGAAAACTTTACACTGGTTGCCTGTAAAGGCTTGTATCGATTACAAAGTTGCTTCTCTTTGTTTTCACTGTCTGCACCCTGATTCTTGTCCTTCCTATCTTTTGCAACTTCTCTGCCCCTACCAACCTGCTCGATCACTCCATTCACAAGATGCAGCTCTCCTCTCAATTCCTAGGTATTCGCTTGAGTCCTTTGGCAAGAGATCTTTCTTTGTGTTTGCCCCAACTCTTTGGAACTCTCTGCCCTCCAACCTCCGGAACTCTCAGTCTCTTGCCGTGTTAAAAAAGAACCTCAAAACCTACCTCTTTACCAAATACTTTTAGATTCAGAATAATCCGTGCATGAGTGATTGAATAGTGGTGTGTGGGTGTGTGTGCGTGGGTGTGTATGTGTGTGTGCGTGTGTACGCGCATGAGCGCTTAAAGCAAGCTTTAAGTTTGGTTTTGCGCTATAAAAAATAAACTAGTAGTAGTAGTAGTAGTAGTAGTAGTAGTAGTAGTAGTAGTAGTAGTAGTAGTAGTAGTAGTAGTAGTAGTAGTAGTAGTAGTATTGCTATTACAGCGGTAGATACCACATACCCCTTTGTATTATGAATAAAGGTTTGTGTGTTATAATTTAGTAGTAGTATTAGTAGTAGAAGAAGTAGTTAGTTAGTTAGTTATTAGTTAGTTAGTCATTCTATCGTTGTTATATAGCGGTTGTCTAACGCTGTGCTATGGAGGATCCGCTATATAGGAACCCAACTTGTGTAATCCACCTGTGGCACATGCGCCTGTATCTAGACTTGTTTGATAATAGGCTGCGCATATATTACGTTAGATGTTTACACGAATCACTGTTGAATCGATTGAGTCGGCTTCTTTCGGGAGAAATCTTCTTGTTTGTTCATATATAGATTTGAAAAATGCGATTAGCCGCGATTTTCGGAGACAGAGAGAGACATTCATAGACGGGCGCCTGAGCCCTGTGGTGCCTGTACAGTCTACTTGTCTTGCTTGCTTTGGCGCGTAACACGTGGTGGATGAATTGTCTACCCCATGACCTTGGCAGCTAGCGACGCTATAGATGTTGCATGCTGGGAGTCCTTTCGTTGGTTAGATTTATGTGCCTGTGACAGTTGACTGTGTTCGTTTGTGAGGGGTCGGCGGTGGGTGGGAACGTGGTGGGTGGTAGAGGTTCGGGCTTGTTTTGTGTGTGTGGGGAAGGGGACAAGAAAGTTGGAGGGGAGAGGGGGTGATTTGTCCTTTGTTTTGGGATTGCATGTTGAAAGGGAGGAAAGTTGAATGTGATACTATAAGCTTTTTTACACATAACTCTTATCTACTCTTTTTATATTTTTACATTTTATTTTGTTTGTTATTGTTTGTTTGGTTTTTTAGGATGAGGGGTGTGCGGGGAAAGAGGACGGGCGGGTGTGCTTGCGTGAAATCTACGTAGTTTCAAAACAACCGAATTTTGAAACATTTTTAAGATACATGAAATCAGTTCGGTTTTTTAAAAAATACTTCGAAGTACGGGGGCGAAGCTTAAAGGGGCGCATTTTCAGACCTGCAATGCAATTTTGTCTTTCTGTTTTTTAGGCACCCAATTTTTATTCCACCTAGAAGAGATATATTGCCTGTCAGCTTATTACGCAGTTGCTAGTATAATGCCTGTGTGTTACATAATCCATATTCTGGCGAGAACAGGTTATAAAACGTTTAAAAGCGCGTAAAGCCGTCATTTGTGACATATGTGGCAAATAACTTTATTGATTTTTTTCTTTCTTTCAAGTTTTGCTATCAACGTAAACTTGCTCAAACAATAAACATAACTGAACTGAAAAGCACTGGGTGTCAAACCGACAAAGTATAAATAGTGAGTGGTTATTATTAGTTTGTGGGTTGTTTTTTTTTTAGACCGTATTTTTCACTGTTATTGGGGCGGGTAATGGTCAACTCCGTCTGCAAACATATTCGCGCGCGCGTGTTTCTTGTGTTTGTTTGGTCAATCGGTTAGTTGGTTGGTCATTTGTTTGTGTCCTTTTCCTTCATTTGTTTTTGGGTTTGGGGATCACATTTGTCACGCACGTGGTGGTCAAGACGCGGGGCGCTTTCTGAGCGAAAACTTTTTTTTTATTTTTTTTTAAAATTAGTTTATAGTCCCCTTTCTTCCCGTTAAGGATTTTCAGAGAGAAGACTTCTAGTGAAAACTAGCGAAAACTTGGTACAGCGAAAACTTGGTACAGTTTGAACCTTTATCTAATCTTACCCACTGTGCATTTGAATAAGGCCACCGGACTGACCGCAGCTGGAAGATGACATGTGCTCACAATCACTTTAGTGGTTTAGGAGGTACAGTACTAGAGCTGACCCGCGACTGGTAGAAATAGAACTCCGCTTTGTACTAACTTAAGTTGTTCTGCCAAGGTTTCCGTGGTCAAGCACTTGCTATTGTGAGCGCTTGAACGGGTCAGTGCTAGTGGAAGTCCGACTTCTCGGCTTCAAGCTTTCGCTCCTCGTGGTTGCCTCGGTGACCGCGGCGATGGCCTGAGACGCGGCATTGGGGCTGGGCCCCGTCTGGCGAAAGAGAGGCTGCCAAAATGGCCGCACTCGCAAGCCAGCTCCCTTGCAGCACCCGCATACAAAGGCGTACACCAGAGAGTTCAGAGCTCGGCGGAATTCGCTTCTTGACCAGGCATAAAAAAAGGGGTTGAGAACTGAGTGACACCATGCAAACATGTAGGAGCAGGACCGCCAGTCCTTTTCCACGTAGCAGTCCATCAAAGGAGGGTCTCTTCTTCCGCACACATAGCTCAGCGGCAGAAGGACGAAAAACGGCAACCAGAAAATAAGAAAAATGACGATGATGGAGATGAGAATTATTCTCGTTTTACGCGCCTCCTTTCGGCTGACGCTGGGGTCAGGGAAGGACAAGGACTTTCGTTTCCGAAACGAGAAGAATGAATAGCCCTCGAGCAATGTATGAACAGAGTAAATGGAGCCTCCGGGCATATGGTCCAGCCGGGCGGTGTGGGCCAGTTGACCGACCCGATGCGCTCTGGAGTGTCTATCGACCACACGCACGTCTTTGGAAATGGACACCGCGCGCAATCGGTTAATGGACGTTCCCTCAGTGTCGGATATAGCAGTGTCCGAGTCGTGCTCCTTGCCGCGAGTGACCTCCACCCAGCTGCTGGGTCGCCAAGAAAAAGCTTTTTTGAACGCCAATAGACCGCTTATCACCTTGGAGGGCGGATTGAGCTCACCTTCGCCGCTACAGTTGCTGGCTGTAGGGGGTGGGTTCTTGGGTTTACCTTCGCTTTCCGCCCTGCAGCGCATGTCGCTTTCTCCAACGATGCTGGGCGATTCTTCGAGGATGGTGTGTTTATTAAAGTCCTGGATTGAAACCCGCGTTGAGCGTTTGGGTTCATCAGGCGTCGGACCACCTTTACTGCCTTTGCTGCTTATCTTGAAAGAGCCGGTGTGACTCTTGCTCTCTTTCCAGCAGACGTTATTGCCCTGCGGAATGCTGGTGCTACTACCTGGCGCTGGCAGCAGGTCCGTCTTTCTTTGTTGGCCTTCTTCCTGGACGAGTGCCGATGAGTCCATGCGAGTGACGGGATACCTTTCGCAGACCTCCTCGTCGCCCGCGCAGGAATGCTGACGCGCGGCTTCCGTTGCGGCCTGCTGCAGCGAGCGGCGCGCACCGGCGATGGTGTCCACCATCTCCCCACGGCTGAGCGACGTCTCCTCGCTGATGGTGTTCCGCATGGAGGTGGACTTGTAGCGCGTGAGGGACGTCATGCTCGTTGACGGTGTGTTATCTGTTTGGGTGAAAACCGCGCTTCGAGGATTATGAAAGTGTGTGTCCACGTCTTTGGGACAGCGCGCTGCAGCACCCGCCGCCACCATCGAACTGTAAGTTAGGCGACCGCGGTGAACCCTCATGCTGTTGACGATCGACGACTTGGAGTCCAGAGGCACCAGGGCATATCGAGACGTGTCGCAATAGTTCTTGCTGCTCTGCAGCACTCCTATGTCGATGAGGCGAGCACGGGCCGTGACGGCCTTGATGACGCGACGGTAGGACTCAATGATGACCGTAGCCGGCACCAGGCACATAAAAACTTCCGTTGTGATGACACACCAGACGTTGTGGTCGATGTCGCACTCTCGCAAGAGGTTCAGATTGGACACCGACTCGGTGGCGGTTGTTATAGAGCTCAGGCACTCGCTGGAGACCGCTTGTTCGTAGTGGACTATGCTGTAGGCCAGCGAGGTGACGAAGGCCGTCATCCATACTGAGAAAAGAATGGCGCACACACCACCGTACCTGTTTTTAAAAAAACACACGAAAGATGCAGGCCTATAAACATCCCATTAACACAAGCTAGGAAATCGTTAATTGGAGGCTGTCATGCAATTCACACTTCTTAAAGAGTTGACGGTCGCCGGCCGTTGTAAGTGTAACCACAAACCAGTTAAATTGTATAGTATTATTTTAATTTAAAATGAAAATGATTATTTTCATTACTGGAGCTGAATGAATGACTCAGAATGACTGACTTTTCGAGCGACTCGTGAGAGAAATTGTGTTCTTCTACGTAGAGGAGATTTATTAAAGTACCTAACCCTTTTCAAACATTAAATGATTATTGCAGTTTAAAAGAAATCCGTCCATTAGTTTCAGAGAACTGTGGGCATAACAAATCACTAAATCATAAGTAAAATATGACGTCACTCCATAAGCCTCCAAAGATTAAAGGAAATGAAAAATATAATAATAATAATAATAAAAGGTGACGTCATGATTACGTCATTCGATATGCATAATTTTGGTTTTAAGTTGGAGGCATAAGTAAAGTCTAAGTATATTCCAAACTTGAACCAAATCCCTCCAGTAGTTTGGGAGAAAATAGGTATAGAAAAACGACAACAATTTATGAACTCAGCACGTTGACCTCACACGATGACGTCACTCAATAAACCATAGTTTCGTTTAAGGTTCCAGGCATCTGTACACTTGAATTACGTACTAAGTTGATTTTTTAAAATAATTGTTTAAAGTTGTTAAAAAAATTTAGAATTACGTTTACGATGACTTTTTTAAAAACTTGATTTTCATAACTTTGGTTTTACCTTTGAGGCCAAAGTAAAGTCTAAGTACATACCAAACTTGAACCAAATCCCTTCAGTAGTTCGGGCGAAAATAGGATTAGGAAAAAAAAAAAGAAGAAGAAAAAAACTAACACAAGTTACGACATCCCCAAGATAACCTCACCCAATATACATCATTTTGTTGTCTTCTGGTAGGGTTCCCAATTTCCTAAGTAAATATACCAAGTTTCAAAGAAATCCGTCCATTAGTTCCAGAGAAAAGTGAGCAAAAATGAATAACTAAAGGAAAATTGAAGTATTACGACACCAAGATGACCTCACTAGATATACGTAAGTTTTGGCTAAGATTTGCATCTGTACACTGTCATTACAAAGTTTTTAAAAAAAAAGTAAAAAAAAAAAAAAAAATTGAAACCTCATCATGTTTATGTCACTCGATTGCCGTAAGTTTGGTTTTACTTTGAAGACATAGGGAAAGTCTAAGTATATATACTAAACATGAACCAAATCACTCCAGTATTATGGAAGAAACAGAGACCCTCCCCTCCCCCCCTCCCCCCTCTCCCCCCCAAAAAAAAAATTCACCCTGATGTCGTCACACGATGATGTCACTCAATATACCATAGTTTCCTTTAAGGCCCAAGGCATCTGTACACTCTAATTAGATACGAAGTTTAAAAAAAATATATATATAGACTATATATATAATTTTCTTTACCCAATCACGTCACGATGATTACTCGATTTGCATAAATTTAATTTACCAAACTTGAACCAAATCCCTCCAGTATTTTGAGGAAAAAATAGGATTAGAAATACACACAACACATTATGACGTCACTCTCTAGCCATAATTTTTTTGTCATCTGGTAGGGTTCACAATTTCCTAACTCATGCATAAATTTTCACCTCCCGACGCCGGACAGACAAATCCAACAGCTCGGAAATTAAAATGCACGTAAGTTTACCAGTTCAAACAGCAATTTCAGGAGCTGGTCAGAGTCAGGAATGAACCCCCAAATCGCCCCTGCGAATTGGATAGTATCTAGAGCCATGGCCCAATCAGCCAACCTGTTCGTGTCTTTATTTGACAGTAAAGGGATTGAGTGTAGGCGGAAGCCATGATGGGACGGACACAGGGACGAACTAGATATATCGGATGAGGTGAGCCTTGCATGACCAGCAAAACCCACTGGCCGAATGACTGACTGACCAAACGACTTACTTGTTTATAAAAGACGTACGGCGAAGAGGCTCCACGATGCCCATGTATCGATCAAAGCTGATAGCGGCGATGTTGTATATTGAGGCCGTGGAGAAAACGATCTGAAGTGTTACCCACGTATTGCAGAGATGGCATGGTAATACCAGATTTCCATATATCTGTACAAAGATAATTGTTTGGATGAAAACGAAGGTGATTAGCTCCTGTACGAGAGAAAGAGAGAACGAGAGAGAGAGAGAGAGAGAGAGAGAGAGAGAGAGAGAGAGAGAGAGAGAGAGAGAGAGAGAGAGGTGGGGGGGGAGGGGGGAATTTTTATTAGTTTTCAGACATGTACATGAAGCGAGAGGTGTGATGAAGTTACAGGGAATGGAGGGGGCGGGGGATGAAGAATAAGAGAGGGGGAGGCAGAGAAGGGGGCGAGAGAGGGAGAGAGAGAGAAAAAAAAATCTGGATGTATTCTTTTTAATATTTTCCAAGCTTTTGAACACAAGTGCGTGTGTCTAGGTAGAAACGCCTTTATTCTGAAATACACTTGAACCTCTAGGTACTTTCTTTTGACAGACCCCGTTATTCTGACGTCAAAACAGTGTTCCGTTAGTGTTAGGGCTGTGTTAGGCTTAGGGTTAGGTTAAGGGTTAGGGTTTGGGTTAGTGTTAGGGTTTGGGTTAGCTTAAAAAAAAATTTGTTAAAATGTCAAAGTAACGTATGTAGAGTTTCATGAAACTCATCACAACGGCGTTTCTACACAGTTTTGTGTGCATAAGCGCGTGCATACGTGTGTGTGACCCCCCACCCCCCACCCGTTGAGGTGCCGGGGGGTTCGTTATAAATAGTATCCCCACGTTCTGGAAATTTAATGCTTTAAATTCCCCCTGTCGCTGTCTTTCTCATTTGTTCTTTCTCATTCCTACTCTGTTATCAAATTTGCTATACTATCTTCTTCTTCTCTAAACCAGTCACATCCATATTTTCTTGAAAACTCTTCCGGGACAAGACTCCTTGTTTGTGTGTGAGGTCTGTTGGATCAGCTTGGGAATATTGGGACGCTTTCTGCCAGGTGGTCACTAGGGCTTCCTATGATGTTATTATTTAGCAATGTAGGCAGTTTATATGTATGTGTTTTGTTGATAATTTATAATGATGTTTGTATTCTATTTTGTTTTTGTAAACGGGGGTTCGATAAATTAGAGTATAGCCTCAGCGTCCCCTGCGTTGGATGTCTTTATTGTAAAGTGGCTGGCTGGTGGAGAGCCTTCAGTTTTACCACTACGGTTGTTTCAGCAGATCTTTTATGCGGATCAGGGGTTGTCCGGTCCTGATTTGGCTCGGAAGAGTCCGCTGGACCTAAAGCAATAATCATGTAATGTAATGTAACGTGTGTGTGTATGTGTGTGGTGAGTGGTGTGCGTTTGTGTGAGACGCACGCGCGTGTGGGCATGTCGAAATGACGTTCTGATGACTCAGACATGAAACTCCACATGGTTTCTTCTGACTTTTTTGGAAGGCCGCACTATTTTGACGTCAAAATAGTGCTCCGTTGAGTTAGAGCTGTTTTAGCATTAGGGTTAGGTTAAGAGTTAGGGTTTGGGTTAGGAGTTAGGGTTAGGGGTAGCTTCAAAAATTTGAAAATGTCAAAATAATGTCAAAGAAATGGAAAGTGTGTCAAAATAATCCCTGTTTTTTTCACAACAGTCATCAGAACGTCGTTTCTACAAAAATGTGTGTTTGTGTGAGTGTGTGTGTGGGTGTGTGTGTGTGTGTGTGTGTGTGTGTGCACGTGCGTGGGTGTGTGTGCATGTGTGTGCGTATGTGTGTGTGTGAGAGAGAGAGAGAGAGAGAGAGAGAGAGAGAGAGAGAGAGAGAGAGAGAGAGAGAGAGAGAGAGAGAGAGAGAGAGAGAGAGAGAGAGAGAAACGATTCAGTCGAGGAAAACAGAGCGATAACTCGTTCCTTGCTAACAACTTGCCAGTAATGAAGATTTGTCTACCTTCCTCTTGCGGCAAAAACTCTTCAGACACTTACAGTTAGCACCATGGTCCTGAGAGCGCATGGTGCTGAAAACGGAAATGGGGTATAGAAGAAGAAGAAGAAGAAGAAGAAGAAGAAGAAGAAGAAGAAGAAGAAGAAAGACAGAAAAAAGAAAGAGAAAGAAAGAAAGAAGGAGGAAGAAGGAGACAAAGAAAGAAAGAAAGAAAGAAAGAAAGAAAGAAAGAAAGAAAGAAAGAAAGAAAGAAGATGATGAAGAAGAAGAAGAAGAAGATGATGATGATGATGATGATGATGATGATGATGATGATGATGATGATGATGATGATGATGATGATGATGATGATGACTTTATACCACAGCTATGTTTGAATGCTGACTGCATGATTATTCTGTATGTTTAATTTATTGCAAGAGTACGACTCGACAGGGTAACATGGAAGCCTTTAAAATCGCGTTTTGAGTTTGATTTAGAGGGCAAAGGCCGTGTTTAGTAAGCATATTCTCTATTATTTTTAATTTTATATAATTATGCTGCTGCATCTGCTGCTGCTGCTACCGCTGCTGCTGGTGATGATGATGATGATGATGATGATGATGATGATGATGATGATGATGATGATGATGATGATGATGATGATGATGATGATGATGATGATGATGATGATGATGTACTGTATACAGGCGCTTGTATCTGGACACGAGAGCGCCTATGCCGATGACGCGTTTATCTTCTATGTGGTTTCAATAATACCAAAGGAAGGGAGGGTAACCAAAGAGAGAGAAGACGCGTCATAGGCATAGGCGCTCGCCTGTCCAGATACAAGCGCCTGCGGTACGGTACCAGGCCAACGATAACGACTATGCCTTGATGGTTGCCACGCTTACCAGCAGAGCCCAGGCATAACCATGGAGGGTGATGCAGACCATGAGATCCGCGAGGGCAAGACTGGCAATGAAGACTGTGGCCTTGGAGCGGATGCTGGAGTCCAGCAGCAGGGTCAATAGCACCAAGCAGTTGGACACCGTCCCCACAGTGCCGGCCACAATTAGGCTAATGTACACCGGTTCTCCCTCTCCTGGGTCCAGAAACGGTTTGGCTGGGGATACAAAAATAGAATAGTTGATGATGATAATGTTGATATGGGCGGACTGTATTGGATGTCTATTATTCTGCTAATATCATCATCATCATTCGTATAATCTCTGCTTTAATTAACATAGTGCCTGCGTTAGTTTTGTTTTGTTTTGCACGACAAGAACGATGCCAAGCGAACGTCATGTCAAGTCACTCTCTCTGACTGTCTCTGTTTGTCTGTTTGTCTGTCTGTCTGTCTGTCTCTCTCTCTCTCTCTCTCTCTCTCTCTCTCTCTCTCTCTCTCTCTCTGTATCTCTCTCACACCTGTTAAATTTTTTTCTTTTCTTATTTTAAATTTGATCGTTCTTATATAGCGGCGTTACCAGCTCAAGAGCTGCTCAAGGCGCTGGCCGATACAGAATCTAAATTAGGCCGCCCGAAGCGCCCTCTTGCAACCTTTGGGCGCATAGTCTGACGCTCAAACGACTGAGCACAATCCTGGGCGACCGGGGATGAGGAGAAGGGACCTAGTGCGTGCTGGGTGTGTTTGTGTGTCCAGAACATGAGCGTCAGGATTGTTAAAGCCCGTGAGATAGAATGCGTGCATGCACAGAGGTACCTCGGTTTATACTCTTATCATTTTGTTATTTGTCTTCGTATTCTTCTGCTGCTCTTTCCATTACTGTTGCTGCTGCTGGTACTACTACTACTACTACTACTACTACTACTACTACTACTACTACTACTACTACTACTACTTCTACTACTACTACTATTTCTTCTTCTTCTTCTTCTTCTTCTTCTTCTTCTCCTATTCCTCCTCCTCCCCCTCCTCCTCGTCAATATCTTATACCTTTTATAACAACAAAAAGCTTTTTTTTTTTTTTAAATTACCATTCATTAATTTACAGATGAAATATGGTTTCTGAAAGTTTAGAATCTAAGTTTTCCTTGATTTTAATAGTTACTCTTACAATAGCAATTAACGTTTGTCATCAGTTTCGTTTGCCTATGAGGACTGGGGACTACAAAACGTGGAACTCATTTCCTCGAAGTCGGGGCATCTACACTATTACCAGGAAGAGAAGAAGAAGAATCCAAAATGCAATGTCCATGCCGCACAGACACTCGGGGCGCAGATTGAGAAAATATAAAACATTAAAAAATTAAAATAAAGATAGCGAGTTTATTTAAATGTCAATACTGATGGGAATGTGACATTAAATCGATCATGGAACCATACTGATACTTTGTTAGTTCTAGAAGAAAATGAAAAACGCAGATACGCAGTAACAAAGTAAGAACAGACTTGCCCATGAAGCTGATCACTTTTTTTCTGTAGGTTTCCCACCGTAGTTTGAAATTATCCACTATGCTGGTTATTTCAGTGTGTCAACTGTAAACAAGCCTTTCCATTTAACAAAAACTCATCTTGATTGACCAAGCATTGAACCATGTAGTCTAATTCAAATGATTTTTGCCACACAAAAAAGCCCACAAATGAACGCATAAGATCTATTGAGAATGACGCCTGATTTTTCCACAAATGACGTGTCTCTGTTTACGTCAATCGTAAAGCCAAAGGCCAATGAAAAAGGAATATTTTAAAAACTAAATAAACGCATTATATGGTTCGAGGGGTGAGCGGTAAGTAAATAGATCGTTAAGTATTTTATACACACACACAAACACACCCATACACACACACGCGCGCGCACACACCACATCGATCAAAGTCTTTGCACCCTACATCGATGTTGCACCCTATAACGGTTGATTGCGTTTCACAATCTTTTTTTTTTTTTTGGTTCGAAATCGACCATCACTCTATAGCCCATCACCTTCTGATCTCTCCCCATCCCTCCCAAAATACACGAACACAACACTCCCTCCCCCCTTTCCACCCATCACCACTACCATCACCATCTCCACTCCCACACACCCACACACACCAATAATCAACCATGTAGTCTTTCCACCGTCTCTCCACTTATTAACTAATAGCCAATTGCCTCTTACGCACCTCCTCATCAATTGCTCCCCAACAACAAACACAAAGTAACGTTAGGTCCCTAGTCAAACCGCTGTCGTCATGGTGTTCATTTCAGCTCGCTAGCTATATTTGCATAAGGTGCAGTCCATCATCCCTAGGTAGTCGTAGGTCAGTTGCATTTGTTCCCAAATTAGCACTTTTGTTCCTATAAGCCTATTTGTGGTATGTTTGGTGAGTAGAACTAGCAGAAGATAGCGCCTTTTAGAACAAAGGCTGTTGGATCAAACCTAGCCTCAAAGAAAAGGGCGACATAAACCTAAGGCATATCCAGTTATTTTAACTTACACCAGTAGTCTGCCTGCATTGCCCCTTGTTTCGAAGTCTTACCCAACATGGAGTTTGTTTCGTTGACCAAATTTCGCATATCTCATTTATAAATTGTCTATGCTGAAGGTTACGTTTTTTGGAAAGAGTGATTACAAGCGACTGGGTCCATGGTGTAGGCCACTCCCCACTCTGCCAGATCTTGTTACAGATAATGGTGAGTGCGTAAATCATCGCTTCTCCTCCTGCTTGAAGCAGTTCCGCGGGTATGTTGTCCACTCCCGCTGACTTCCCCTCCTTCAGCGATTGCACTGCTGCCTCAACTTCTTCTCGGAGAATTGGGAGGATTTCTTCTTCTTCTCTGTTCTCTGGACATGTTAGAACTGATCGGTCTCCGTTTGGTGTGTGGTTGTAAAGGTCAGAGCTCAGAATAATCTGCGAGAAAAACCTACAGCACCAACAACATCTATATCATGTGTTTGTAGACTTCAAAAAGGCGTTTGACCGAGTCTGGCATGCAGCTCTGTGGGCAATCATGAGAGTGTACAACATCAGCCCTAAAATTATCAAAGTCATCAAAAGCCTGTATGACAAGACTACCAGTGCAGTCCTCCACAACAGCGCCATCGGAAACTGGTTCAGAACAACAATCGGTGTGCGTCAGGGATGCCTACTCTCTCCAACACTCTTCAACATCTTCCTAGAGCGCATCATGTCAGATGCCCTTGCAGATCACGAAGGCACAGTCAGCATAGGGGGAAGAGCAATCTCCAACCTTCGTTTTGCGGATGACATTGATGGATTGGCTGAAAAGGAACAAGAACTTGAACAGCTGGTACAGAGGCTTGACATCACCTCCAGAACCTATGGAATGGAATTAAGTGCAGAGAAGACCAAAATGACCAACAACACCAATGGCATCAACACGGACATCAAAGTCCAAGGCCAATCCCTCAACACAGTGCATAGCTTCAAATATTTAGGAGCCATTATATCAGACAATGGGTTCCGACAGGAAGTCCTCTCCAGGATCGCACAAACAACTGCTGCCCTGGCGAGGTTGAAGCCAATTTGTAAAGACGGTCCATCAGTCTACATTCCAAGATAAGACTGCTGCGCTCCCTTGTCTTCTCCATCTTCCTATATGCTTGCGAAACATGGACCCTCACAGCAGATCTACAACGAAGAATACAAAGCATAAAGATGAGGTGCTACAGAAGACTTCTGGGCATTTCCTATACCCAGCACATCACCAACGAAGAAGTCCGACAGACCATCACACGACAACAAAGGACAACACGATGACCTGCTCACAGTGGTGAAAAAAGGGAAACTCCTATGGTATGGCCACGTCACCAGATCATCAGGTCTTGCAAAGACCATCCTGCAAGGCACAGTGCAAGGAGGTAGAAGAAGAGGGAGACCGAAAAAGAGGTGGGAGGACAACATTCCAGAATAAACTGGTTTGACACTGAGCGAAACCATCAGGGTTGCTGAGGACAGAGAAAGATGGAGTACGCTGGTTAAACGATCATCTGTGGTGCCCCTACGACCTTCGAGTTACGGGATAGGATAGGATAGGATCGTGAATATTATTAATTAGTAGATCTATCTCCCTCTAAGTTTTTTTTGTTTTTTTTTTAAATCCGCCTCCCTTCCAACACTCTTAGAATAAATATCGCCGAGATATTTGAACGCAATAATCTTCGAAATTTCAGCCTCCATTTTGGTTTCTATAGGCAGAGTTTGGCCTTTTAGATAGCCACCGCGGACGCTCGTATCTGACGCCTATAATATGTCTCTTTTATATACGTCTTATTAGGGCTGTGTTAGCGTAAGGGTAAGGATTAGCGTTAGTGTGAAAAACTTTAAGGTACATAAAAATGATGACAAAATGTCACAAAATGCAAAATGTCAATATATATATATATCTATAGATAGATAGATAGATAGATAGATAGATAGATAGATAGATAGATAGATAGATAGATAGATAGATAGATAGATAGATAGATACATAGATAGATAGATAGATAGATAGATAGATAGATAGATAGATAGATAGATAGATAGATAGATAGATAGATAGATAGATAGATAGATAGATAGATAGATAGATAGATAGATATAGATATATAGATATATATACATGCATATATATGAGTGTATGTGTGTGTGTGTGTGTGTGTGTGAGAGAGAGAGAGAGAGAGAGAGAGAGAGAGAGAGAGAGAGAGAGAGAGAGAGAGAGAGAGAG